>CM057005.1:16126732-16714232 GCA_029891345.1 Dryococelus australis
TGTGTGTGTGTGTGTATATACATATATATGTATATCTGTAATCAGTGCTTACTTACCGGTATTAATTATATATATATATAATTATATATATATATATATATATATATATATATATATATATATATATATATATATATATATATATATATATAATCTAACCCATAAGAAACCAATATAATAAAATAACTGTCGTTTTAAAATTACGCAAATTATATTTGGGACTTAAAAGTACTGTAATGTAACTGGAATAACTGTTTTCCTGGGGGATTGGGTTCCTTTTAATAGTATAGTACCAGAATATTTTGGAAAACACCAGAATGTTAAGATGAATTGTACCAGAATTAGATTTCCCCTATCTGACAACCAAGGACACACATCAATAGCATAGCGAAAAACATAGGACGACGTCTCTGGATGAATCAGCGAGTCCTAGGTCAAGTAAACAAACCTGAACGGCGAAGAGAAGTACTTCAGTGCTGTTGAATGTGTCATTTCCTCGCACTTCACAGGAATATTAAATATGGCCCGTTTTCTCCGCACGGCAGCAGTAACGCTGTCCATGCATCTTCTGAACTCGTCTGTAAGATATCTTATTCATCTCCCAAGAATAAGGTTACCAACCACTCCGGTCGCACAGAACGATGGCATACTTTTTATTCACATTTCCGAACACACTTCAAACTTACTTCGCTAGTACCAAGCGCTCGAAGATCCACGAAGCAATTCCGAAAGACATTATACGACAAGAAAGAACTTAACATATTCACAGATTCTGATAAAACGACGCGAATATTTACGGAATAAAGCCACTTGTTAGGTACATACTTAAAGCTGAGCACCATTATTCCGAATACGATGAACAAATCCAACTACTATCAGGAAATATAGTGGGACTGCAAAAAAAAAAAAAAAGCAAGAAATTATTTACATATTTCGTAGTTTCCTTTCGCATAAACCATTAGGCTAGGAAAGGCCACACTTGCGTCTTTCCACGCCAGTTCGGAGCGGGAAAATACGCCGGGAAAATGAAACGTGGTAACTCAAATATTGTAAGTGGCCATACTCGTATGATATCAGACTTGCGTCTTTACACGCGAGTTCGGAGCGGGAAAATACGCCGGGAAAATGAAACGTGGTAACTCAAATATTGTAAGTGGCCATACTCGTATGATATCAGACTTGCGTCTTTACACGCGAGTTCGGAGCGGGAAAATACGCCGGGAAAATGAAACGTGATAACTCAAATATTGTAAGTGGCCATACTCGTGTGATATCAGACTTGCGTCTTTACACGCCAGTTCGGAGCTGGAAAATACGCCGGGAAAATGAAACGTGGTAACTGTAATAATGTAAGTGGCCATACTCGTGTGATATCAGACTTGCGATGGATTTCTCTTCCCGTCCTCTTGTCACCCGCCGATGGATTGTACCCGGCCCATTTCTGACAGTTTTTTTCACTCTCAATAACTTCGGGAAATACTCTGCGTGTGATTAGCGTTCTACATGCGAGTGTTGTATTCGATTTAACACATTGTGTGTACTGGATTAGCTGATTAGCGAACTTATTATTCTGGAGGTACAGAATCACCCATGTCTATATGACACGGGTGATCGTGAATAAAAAAAATCGAGAATTGAAGAGAGAAATTGGGAAGTTGGTGAGGAAATCAGTAGTAGGTGAAGAAAATGGAATGCGATGGACGAAGAAATGAAGCCACAGCCCGATATGTGCACAGTGAACTTATTAGACGTTTATTTTTATAACTTTAGTTATGAAAGTACTGTATTTATTAGAAAATATTGTAACATCTCCGAAATATACCTATGTCTGGCACATGTTATATTCCTATTAAACTGTGCTTCTTTCATATAATTACAGTATTACTTTTCCATGTACAAAAATGTATAAAAAGCTAATAAGTATTTTTAAAAATCGAAAAAAAATTAAAGTTCTTCAAATGTACACAAGCAAATGGGAAAAAAACATTTACTGTTTTAAATTAATGTTTAAAAACTATATATGTCATGTTAGCATAATTCAAATAGATAAGTTGGAACGAATCAAAAAATAAATCAAAAGCAACTTATGTTAAAATATCACTAGACCTATCAAAGTTACGTATTGTTTTCACATTTGATAATATCATTACAGTTTGTTAAAAAAATAACGAAATCATATGTGATTGGTAATTCTAAATTAAAAAATTTAAATGAAAGAATACATAGATAAAGCTTAAATAATACTAATAATATATTAATCATAGTATGCACAATGTACCATGTTTTTATTTTAACAATGTTAACCGTTGAAAATATGTCTACTGATTTGGTAAAGCTTTCATATTATAGGCTGTATTAGATATCACATAATAACCACATTTAAAGTACACTATAATTAGACAGTACGGACAATTTTATATTTCTCGTAGCAATAATATTCAGACAAACAGTATCAAATTATGATTGGCAATATTATATGAGAAGCGGTATTTCATATGCGCATAAGGTTATTAACTGACGATTTGCTAGATCTCACTCTAATAAAAATAGTACTAGAAGTTAAGTGCATAAATATAATGTAAATCCCAAGACAAAAATATTTAAAGTCACATATTTAGTTTTTAGAGGAAATAGAGACGTAATAAGCAATGTGTTTATGTATGCTCTTCAATAATAACACAATTTTTGTACTGTCCTGCATCGATTCCATTTGTTTCGCACAAAATATCTGAACAGGTTGCCATTTCGCATCGTTAACACACTGACTTAGCCAGCGTGTTGGTCCTTGAGGAGAACAAACGTATTTAGTGAATTGTCCTCTGAACCTTGTTCCTTTTTTGTCTCTTCGGACCACATGTGCAGGAATATCTTCCACAGGGAAGGCAGATGTGTCTTCAAATTTATAACCACCCATATTCCTGACAAAGTCGTACAACACACAACATGCCTTAATGACGTCGGCGACGTCCACACTACCGTCAAATGGCCGATGAAATAAACGCCATGCACTTATTGGCCAGAATGACAAATCTGCATTCCATGTGCCACCCTGCACTCGACATCCTATAGTAATTCTTCTTATTTCAGTAGTCAGACCTTTAGCTGGATATGGCTCAATATATTTCCATATGCAGCAAATGCCTCATCAGCCACAAAAACACAAGGAAAGGTGTCCCTGAAGAATTGTTTGTTAAATGTGCTGGGCTGGTTGTGGCACATGTATCGCTTGAGAGTAAATATCTTTCCCCAGGTCGATAGCTGTAAATATGTTGGAGCCCCCTTCGTTGTGACAAACCCTTCATCTTTATATGTAAACTATCTGCAACAGCCATTAACGCAACTGAAAAGTTTTTTTTTTTTTTTTTTCATAATTGCAATAATTACTCCCCGAATTCCATGTTTCACAATCCTTATATGCTGACCATAAATTGCTCCAAGGCAGTGAGGAAAATTTGTTCTGTCCTTGAGTATGCATAAATTCTTCTCTAGTTGGCCCCTTCATGAATTCTTCCTTGAGTGTGTCCCATAGTATTACAAGTGTGTCGAGAATTGAGACCGCAAGTGCAGATTGACTTAGGAGATATTCAAAATGTAGCGACAGAAGTGACTGCCCTACCGCCAGATACCTGCAAAAGAAGTGAAACAAAAAATTAAACCTAATTAAACTGTTTTAGAAATACTTGATACTTACTTCTGCTATTACGACCTCTATTTTCTCAAGGCAAAGGCGTTCAAAAATGACGGAAGAGGATGAAGGACACACATGAGAAAATCCTAAAACCAGACCTAAATGGCTGTCTAGCAAAAAACAAACCACCATATATACAGAAAGAGTATAAAAAAATACTCCAACTTTGAAGGTTTATAATATCAAAACTAAATAACCTACAACCTTGTGTGACCAATCAAATGAACCAAGGAAGCGAGAAGTTTGTTTAACATATCTTCATAAATGTTCAATGTGACCACCAAGAGCTTCTGGAAAATGAAGTCCCCCCACAGCCTCTTGTAATACAGGAAACAACCACTCTGTAAGCATGTCCAAATAAGGGATTCCAGTAGCAGTGGGCTCGAGATAAAAGAAAGGGCCGAAAACAGTGTCTTTGGGTACAGCGCAAAACACATTCACTTTGGGGGAAGCGTGCTCGTGCTGGAGGTTTCATGTGGATGCTCCTGACCTCATATCCTCACGTTGGGCCGGTTCACCTCACCATTTGTATGAAACGTCGCGGATACCTGGACGAGATGTTGCCTCAACACTGGATTGGTCGCGGAGCAAATGGTCACCATGCTCTTCATCACTTGCCCCCAAGAAGTCCGGATCTTACCCCGTGCCATTTTTTCTATGTGAGTGCATAAAGTATCAAATGTTTCGTCTACCATTGCCGGACAACATTGACGACCTCAAAACGAGAATTACGAACGCCATCCAAACCTTATCAGAGACATGCTGACAAGAGTGTGGAACGAGTTTGAGTATCGCGTAGATGTCGTTCGGGCGACTCGTGGTGGTCACAATGAACATTTATGAAGATGTGGTTAACAAACTCCACGGTTTCGCGGTTCATTTGATTAATCAACCAAGGCTGTAGGTGGTTTTGTTTAGAAATTATAGACCTTCAAATTTGGGGTATTCTTTGTACTCATGCTGTATATCTCAAGCACTTGTTTCTCCTGGCAGTTCGTCAACCACGAAAGTAATTACGATAATATACCTTTTGAGTGTTGTATTGCTCCAGTGAAACATTCTTTACCGTGTATTTCTTTCTTATGCAGGACTACTGGAAACATGAACCTAGATGAAGCATGCCACGGTAGCAAGTATAATACAAATGCTTGCTAACCTGTGCCTACGTCTACTGATATGGTACTTTATATTTCTGTGCTATTAACTTTTAATAGCAATAAATCCCACAATGGCTTTATACTCTCACATTAACACTTTAATTAATTTGCTGTTTATTCACTCATAATTACCTTATCAGTTCATATATTGCCTGCATTTGTTTTATACGTTTGGATGTACATTATTTTGATTCAATTATTAATTACACCTACCTTAATGTAACAGCGAGTTTTTATTCTGCACCAACACCTTCCCGTCACCTTGTGGTTTGTTTTGAGATAACATCTCTGACACGAAGTAAGACCATTACAAACGAGGACACCGAAGTTCTGTAGTACTCGAAAAAAATTATTCAAGGTCTTCCTTCTGTTTATATTATAGTAGCACAAATTTCCTCTTTGTTGACCTTTCAGTCAACAGGGATTGAACCCACCATGTTCTTTGGCGTCGTTTACGACGTCGGAGAAATCCTAATGCGGTACATAATGCGTCTATTGTGTTTCTGGTTAGCGAAATGTCATCCGGTAAGACTCGGTGAGTGGCATGAGTCGACTGGTGGTTCTGTGTTACAGTGCGACGTAGACGCGTTATTTCCCGCTCAAATGTGGCCACTTCACTTGCGGCATTTCCTACAGCAATGTGTCACGAGGACGTTCCGCCAGTTATAACGCAAGTGTGGCCGCAACTTAACTATCAAGCGGGCAGTAGCTCACAGAGCTATTCAAAGTGTTCGCAAGTCTATTCGAGCTAGCAGGTAGACCAGTAGTTTCAAATGTGGCCACTTCACTTGCGGCATTTCCTACAGCAATGTGTCACGAGGACGTTCCGCCAGTTATAACGCAAGTGTGGCCGCAACTTAACTATCAAGCGGGCAGTAGCTCACAGAGCTATTCAAAGTGTTCGCAAGTCTATTCGAGCTAGCAGGTAGACCAGTAGTTTCAAATAGTTTTTTGTTCCGTGGTGAGATGTAAACATATTATGTGCCCCAAGTTTACATGAGCACTTATGAAATTACTTCTGAAAAAATTTGCTGTCGTTCACTGTATATATTTTAACGGCTACAATAGCTAGCATGCGCCCAGTAAAATTGGCAACAACAGAAATTTAGTAATTATATGCCCTACCTTTAAATAAAATTTTTTAGTTGAACATTAATAAATACTTCAATAATTTATTTTTTTTTTCTTAATTATTTTTCACCTCGAGCGAAAGTATATTAGAGTAAAGAGCAATCAGAGGCAAATTATGAAATATTAATTACGGGTTCAAAAATAAATATAATACGTGTCCGAGCTCATGTATACAACAATTATTTTGTGAAAATACTCCGCAATGCCAGACAATAAAAATAGCGCACACAGAGTGATACATAAAATGAAACTTAAAAGGACTATGTAGCTGCGTGTCCAAGGTCAAGAAGCGAGGTAGCGATACGGGCGACACTAACACGCACGCCTAGCGCATCATCGCTCCTACGCGCAAGGCGTGCAGTGTTTCCGTCCTAACGCTGTACTGTGTAAACTAGATGTGTAACTGTGAGGTTTTATTACACGCGATGAAAGTGCAGAGATCAAACTACCTGCGTATGATCGTACTTTTCGATTAAAAAGCTTTAAAAATGCGATATTTGGCCACTTCCACGTTTTTTTTTCTGCGTTAATACACTCAATGTGATAAAAGTAAAAAGATAACGACATAGGCAATAGTTTTTTTTATTCTTTATAGTAAAACTTTGTATTTCCAGAACATTTATTTACCGAACCACACGTTTACGCGCAAACAACGATTTCACAGAAAACGCTTCAGTAGATAGGACTCTTAATAGAGGAAGTGATACAGATAAGGCATACACACGATCATAAAAACAGAGTAGCGAGACAATATTACATAAGTAGGGTCAATTCCTGTATTACGGCCACAAACATTCCTGTGTAACGTCAAGCGCAAAGTAGTTCGTCGAATGTCCAACAGATCGCTGGGGGCATCACAGTATCAACTGTGTTAGTTACGGAAGAGAACGTTCAGTTGTCGGTACTTTTTGTCGTAAGGGGAATAAAATATTAGAACTCCAGCATCTGAGAGGTAAGAAAATGATGGCTAAAACATTTTTACACTTTAAGAATTTTGTGTGTCATATGTAAATATAAATAGTTATAAACACTGATTCTTTACTGAAATATAGCTGTGTATTGTGACATCATCTCGCCACGATTGTGTTTCAAGTTAGTGCTGCTACCTGCCGAGAGAGGATGCAGTTGTATACACATGCTGTGTCTTGTAAAATGGCCGGCAGAATACTATGCCTGGCCGTTTTACAATACACAGATTGAAAATAAACATGTGCATTTCATGTTTATAAAAAGGAAATGTAAGAGGTGTTGAGTGCATAGTTTTTGATTAGTATGTGTTTAATTATATTTTAAAAGGTATTTTCATATTTGAGTATATAAATAAAATTAATTAAGCCTCTTTCTTACAGTCAAAGGTTAGCCAATAAAAAACAATCTTTAGGCTTACTCGTGAATATTTAGGGCACTACGGTGTGCAGATGTGTAATTAAAAACTGGTAACCCATTTTTTTTTGTATTATCACATTGAGCAGAAATAGTGTCGAAGAGAATTGAGTAAATACAGGCAGGCCCTATATTTACATAATGAATCCACTGTCTTTAGGTGTCCACCACAGTACTCCATTTTATACTTAATTTTCTTCCTATGTGTAATGTTATTTTTAGCTTAAAAATTTACATGTTGTAAAATAAACTGAGAAATGTGTTTGTATAAATATTTTTACTGTGATAAATAGGAATTTAATAAACATGAAGCGAGAAACAGTTGGTAAAAAAATATTTTTTACTGCAGATTTTTTTAACTGTGTGAACGGAAGACGCAGTGCAAAAGTTGGGATTTACAAAGTATGTAAGCTGCTGTGAATGCAGTTCGTTCTGGGTATCTTACTCCTTCTGCAGTATCAAAGCAATACAACATTCCCAGGACAATCTTAAGACGTCAATTTTAGTTTGAAACCGTAAAGAAGGGAATGAGCAGGAAGCAGGACATCCCACCAGAAATAGAAGCATCCTTCGTTGACCACATTTTCTTAATGGAATAAAGAGGATTTGGCTTGACAATTAGCGAGGTAGAAACTGTTGCATACAAACTTGCACTTAAAGAAGGACTAAAAGTAAGATTCTCGCATGAAAAGAGGAACTTGGTTTTATGCTCTTAAAAAACGACATCCCAATATTTCAGTCAGAAAACCAGAAGTTCTGTGTTTGGCACAAGCCAGAGGCGCGAACAAGGAAGATGTAACAAAATTTCTTGAGATGTTTGAGAATTTGTTAAATGAAAACAACTTGTTTGGAGACCCTGCAAGAATCCATAATGTGGACGAAACAGGACTTTAGCTAAACAACCGTCTAGAAAAAATCCTTAGTAAGAAAGGAAAACGAAATGCGATGAATGTCACTTCTAAGGAAAGAGGAGAGACTGTGGCTGTACTTGCACGTGTTAGCGCAACTCGTGTTTTCCTACCGCCATTTGTAATTTTTAAGAGAGGAAAAATATGAAACAGGAATTCAGCGACAATTTACCTCCAGATTCAGTTGTTTCCATGAGTGATTCTGGCTACATAACAATTGAACTCTTTCAAAAGTTTCCTGAACATTTCGTCACACATAAACCACAATGAAAGAATCTCTTGGTGCTGGATGGTCACTCGGCCCATGTCAGTGTCCCAGACATTTTACAGTTTGCTGTTGACAACAATATCATAATTATCAGCATCCCACGTCACACCTCGCACTACAGCCAACCATTGACAGATCATTTTTCAGATCCCTGAAAATGCATTACTGTGGTGCATGTAACAGTAGGCTAAAGCAGAACCCAACTAGAAGCAAAACGAAACTTCAGTTTGGAATGCTTCTTTCTCAAGCCTGGGGAAAGCCTGCTCGGTTGAAAATGGCGTGAGTGTATTTCGAGCTTGTGGGCTTGTGCCGTTTAATTCAGGAGCAATTCCTGAAACAGTATGTTCTCCCTCTGAGTGTTTTCAGATGACAGAAATTGATACACCAGCAGAAAGGTCACATTGTTCATTTCAACTAACAAGTGCAGAGCATGTACCTGGAACATCTGTGTCAGGTGACTGTGGTGTGTCCAGACAAACCAAGAGGCGACTGAGCTGCTCTTCGAGTGATTCGTTGCCTGACGATTCCTTTAGTGAAGATTTACACAGCAAGAAATACATTAATTTATTATTGCAGCAGCTGTGTCCTACTCCAAGAATACTGCAGAAGAAGTCATCAAGCAGATGCCAGAAGGCTGCCATTCTTACATCACCAGAGCACATAAAGAAAATGAAAGTGAAGGAAGACATGAACATTGCAAAACCGAAGAAGGAAAAGTTCAAAAAGAGTGCAAACAACACATGTCTGAAACAGGCCACAGGAATAAAAAAAAAAAAAAAAAGACTGAAACAAAAGTTCAGAAACTGCATGCTTGTATTGTGATGGGCTCTTTAGTGATGACAGTAATGGTGAAGTGTGGGTGTGTTGTGTAAGATGTAAGGGTTGGTGTCATGAGCAGCGTGCAGAAGCAGCAAACATATTGCCAAATTTGTGTGTAGGGACTGTAGAAGTACTTGAGAAATGGTCGCTATCATCAGTGGCCGTATTACAGGACAGTCTTGCAAAATAGCTATATTTGTCTGTTCCCAGTAATATTAAATTGCCAATATTATAAATAATGTCTATTAAACTTATGACCCATCACTTTAACCTAGATAAAATTTCCCACAATTTGATCTGTAGTATGCCGCACGGTCATATTCAATAGTGTGTTGTATCCCCTCGCACCAATGGCGCTTATTCCATGGACACAAAGTAAGCAATGCTACCCTATACTTATTGGAAATGTTTAACCCTTAATAGTTCTCACATTAACTTTACATTTAAACACATTTAAATCTGAGTTTCCCTTTCCGATTTGAGAAACAGAGTTTTCGTAACTCCCATACTGTATATACATAGTGCTGCTGTCTAGTATTTATTTCTACAAACGGAAGCGACTAGCGATGAATCTAACTCGCAAGCGAGTTACCCTGCCACGTTCCTTCAGCAGAGTTAAGCAGTTGTTGTTCTGTTTGTGTACTCCAGTCATCATTTTTCCTTGGAAAGTGGATGAAAGTGTTCGGGAATACAGGAGCTTTCTTATAATTTGTAATAAACTCTCTAAATAATATTCAGTTTAATTATTATTATATTCATTTAGTTTCCGTCGTTATAACTAATGTTAGGTATTATAAAATGGTAAATATATGTGGAGGGTAAGCAAATTTGTAAGTTGTGTGTTAATAGAAATACAAAATGGAACCACAGCCCGGAACTAGAAGAAGTTATCAAAAACACTCAAATATGTGGGGATATTATACTGCTGACCCTGTAAAAAAAAGAATCACTACACGCCACTGCCTCACACCACAATATATACTGCAAAACGGTCTGGCATGAAGTCCAGAAGACACTGGATGTTGTCCCGGGGTGTACGGGTCCACAATTGTTGGACCGAGTGATCTAAATCTCGGATACTGTTGCACGTGGGCAGCTGGTCCCACACATACTAGATTGGTAGACATGTCAGGGGAGTGGGCAAGCCATAGTAGTGGTGGGACATGACGAAGGCAGTTCTGAGCTATCCTGGCCGTGGGCAGTCCTGCTGGTACATCGCGAGTGGAATCTTGGCCAGAAATGGGAGCAGATTGTGGGCGTAGGGACTCATCGCATGTCACTGGGCCACCAATGCTCCACATAAAGGACGATAGTGGATAGGCTATCTGTCACGATAGTATCCCGCTGGTCATGCTACTGTTTATACAACAAAGTTGGAAAAGTAGGCCACAAGAAGGTTTATAAAACAATGAGTCAAAACAACGAGCAACTTCGGTAATCGGTAAACTAACTAAGAAATGCACGAGGTTAAACAGAAAATGTGGGTCCAGCAAACCTCATGAAATTCCTTCTATACACCAACAAACTGCAGGGAAACTCCACCCTCGGTGCACAGCGGGAACAAGTAGGAAGATATTTCGAAAACAAGCACGTGGGGTGGGGCGAAAAGTGTGAAGGGAGCCATGGAGCCAGCCAAGGGTGCAGTCGGTGACAGGAGCAGCCAGCTGGGGTTCCAACCAGAAGATCGGGGTGGCGAATCATGGGCGAGGCAATGGTGAGTGCTATTCCTTCTATGTTTCTATCCGTTTCCTAAACTTACCCTATACCCTTCTTCTTCTATCTCTAGTTGACCAGTCAGTTTATTTCAATGATGTTGTAACTTTAGCTTTTTCAGTAAAATAACTAAGTAAAAATTAGGTTCACTATTTTTCTTATTTACTATAATCCTTTCTATCTTTCCCTTTTATAAAGCTTATAAGATGATGACAAGGCCAACTTATAACATATCGTACTGTTACATTTGTGACATCACAAACGAGCCCAAGCACTGCGGGAATGCGGCCAACACTTGTTTATAAACTACAACTGCAGATAACAAGGACAGTAGCGCAACAGCGGAAAGTGCAGTGTGCTACAAGAGTTAGCAAAACATTTGGGTCTGGCTGACTTAGAAGATCGGGGCAATTCCATCAGCAATTGTCTCAGTAGGGGTTACCCCACCCAGGCGTCATGGGAGAGCCAATGGGAACAGAAAATTTCGGTGAAGGTGGGGCGTGAACGAAAAGTGTGGTGGTCGGAATAGCAGTGGGCCAAGGTGTCAGTCGGCGACGGTCTACAGATGTCTGCGGATTCCAAGCGGCGATCGGAGGTGAGTGCCTTACAGCTAGTGTGAGAGCACTTGCCTGTTCCATAGTCCTTTATCCATCCAGCCCTGTCCATAATCTACCTTAAATTCACCTGTTTTATTTACATCACAATAGTTTCTACATTGAAAACATATTAGTAAAATTCATTTATATTTGTTAATTTGGAGTTATTTCATAGACTCATAAATCCCTACACTAATCAACCTTTGTCAGGTTTCAACTTCATATACCACTGAAAGGGGGGTATCTAACAGTATGCTATGACTCCCCAGACCATAATGCCTGCCTTGGAGTTAGTGTGTCGCTCGATAGTGCATATAGTCTCACAGTTACCTGAAGATATGACAGATAATTCAACAAACCACACATATGTCACTTCAACACTACTTTTGCTAAAAGTCTACTGAAAATATACTTAATGTGGTAAAATTCAAATAAGTGTGTTTATTGCAAATAACCAAACAGAAAAAGCAGAAGAATTATTTCAGATATTATATAATCATTATTAGATTATTTGCAATCTTCAACATCAGTATTCATACCAAACTAGTGTGAAGTGGCCATAATCTAAGTAACTCCTTGTGAAATGATAGTTCTGGTATGTATGTTAAATCAGTTATATCAAGTCTTTAAATTGTATTAAAGATATTTGCTGGAGTGTAAATCTTTTTTTATCGGGGATTGTAGGTTTTAGTAAAATAATTAAGTCTTAGGTGTCGAAGAAACAAGATGGCATGGGCGTGTGGACATGGCAAACAATTGTCCGCCACTATTACACAAAGTTCATGCTCGAAGTATTTCACAATAAAATCCTTAACTTACAAATTATGTTGAAGGTCTCAATTGAGAATAGAAGTTGAAAACTTCTAGTTAATATTAACAAAAAGTTAATGTATTTATTGTTGTAATAAAAGTGTTTTTGTTAGTGAAACTCAAGTCGCTCGCATCATTTACCATTGAGCTCACAGTCCCCAAGAATGTCGCTAACATATACAGTCTAACCTAACTAAATAGTAATCCTGGAGTAATGAGTGGTGAGTACGAAGTTAAAGGAGATAAGTAGGTAATAGGGGCACATGTTGCACTGGTGGAGGTGCCTTTCGTCCCACGTCACGCGAATGCGAGTAGACTTTTATCTTGCAGTTATTCTTGTAGTTGTGCTTCACACTGTTATAATGCATGTTACAGAAAACCAGCAACATAAGAAAATTAAACATGTCTGCACTTTACATAAACCACTGCAAACTTATGCATTATTGTTCAGCGATAGTTAACGTGTTCATTCATTGTCTTCTTGCCGCAGTATAGTCATGTGAACTAATTTTAGTAATAATAACCAGATCCAGACTATATTTTAATACCGAACTAGATATTCAATTAGTTGTAATATGTCATGCATTAATACCAGTGCAGGTAACAGCTGTTAAACTCCGCATGGTCAGGGCAAGCGCTGTAAGTGAGCATGTGCAAGGTTAGTTAGCCACATGCATTAGTCAGCAGTATGCGACGACGGCCTTGCCAGCTAGTACATTGACGTACTTTAGTTTCTTAATGCATGATTACCACTTATTTCTGCATGTAGGAACACCTGCTCCTTTATAAGCACGAAAGTCTCCATTTGTTTTTGTGTGTTATGGAGAACTTTAAAATTCTTTATCTCCTTGTAATGATAAGTAGGGAAAGTGGGGCAAAATGAGCAATAGAGTTTATTCATAGAATAGTACTACCATCTCCCGGATCTCAGGTGAACTATAATCTCCATAGAGTCTACAACCAGCAGAAGTGTGTGTTTTCTGTTTGGACTGCACCTTGGCTTAATGAAATTCACATTTTTCTGCTTTTAAGTGTTTGTGATCTAAGGTGAGTACATTATTTAATGTGTTGAATAAATAGAATTCTGCTTTTGTTGACAAATACTAAATTATCTTAGCAAATGGCGACATTAGGCTTTAATTTCATATATTTAATTTCTGTGTATGCCAAGTCTGTTTGAAAATAAAGTGAAACAATATGGCAACTACATGTGGGGTAAAATGATCAATTGAATGATCATTTTGCCCCATGTTTATTAAAAGTGTTATTCGTGGTGTTATATATTTCAATTCGTCATAATTTGTTCATTTTCATTGAAAATATATTATTGAAGACTAAATATTTAAATATTTAATTCATCATTAAATGAATAATTTAATATTCAAAGACGAAATTATTTAATATCCAGAAAATAACAAGTTATCTTGTATTATTAACTTTGAAAATATTTCACAGCATTCTAATTTATTATTTTGCATATTACAACATTGCACAGTAAAATAACTTGGAGTAACAATTTAATGGCAAATAAGTAATGATTATATGCCCGAAATTTACACTTGGTTTTCAAAACTAAACAGGACATTCTTTCTAACATTTTGTTGACCTTCATTTATGTTTCAGGATAGAATGGTTAGAACATACAAGCGAAATACCCAGAGGCAAAACTGGCAGCCTGAAAACATACTTCAAGCAATTGAAGCAATAAGAAATGTGATGGGTGTCAATACTGCCAGCAAACAGTTTGCAGTTCCAGGAATGAGCTTGAAGAGGCGGGTAAGTGGCATAAATAAGACTGATTTAAAAGAGAGGATAGTTCTGGGAACTGTTCACCCCTCTTTAGTGCAGTACAAGGGAACGAGTTAAATATGCACATTTTGGATATGGATTTAAGAATGTTTGGAATTACAGCATGTGATATACGACGTCTTGCACTCCAACTTGCTGAACATAACATTATAAATCAATTTTCTCAATCTACAGGCATGGCTGGAGAAGGTCGGCTAAGAGGGTTTTGAAACATCACCCAGACATTTCTATGCACTCACCTGAGTCAACATCTGCTGCTAGAGCAAGAGTCTTCAATCAGCTTGTTGTAGAAAAGATTTTCTCTCTCGTGAAGGAAGCCAACGATGGACAAATTCAACCATACCCCCTCACAGAATATATAATGTAGGTGATACTTCTGTTAGTACAGTACCTACAAGAAATACCAAAGTATTATCTTTGAAACGCCACAAACAAGTTGGGCGAATCGTGTCTACATAACATGGAGAAACATGCACATATGTTGTGTGTATGTCAGCTGGAGGGGTGTTTGTTCCACCTATGTTTATTTTTCCGAGGGTGCGGATGAAACCTGAACTCATGGATCGAGCCCCACCAGGGTCAGTCTATGCTTGCAACACCACAGGATGGATGAGGTTTAAAGTCTTTGCAAAATTATATGACCTTTCATTTGGCATGTAAAGCCAACAAATGATGATTCTGTCTTGCTCATTTTAGAAGGTCATATCATGCATACCAAGAACTTGGAGGTAATTGAGAAAGCAAGGGATAATTCAGTAACTATTTTATGTTTACCTGCCCACTGCACACACAAAATGCAGTCCCTTGATGTAGTTTCAAGTTTCTTCTTTCACAGTATAATAATATGGGTCTTCAAAAGTGGCTCAATACACACCCTGGAAGAACTGTCACAATATTTCAAGTTGTCAAACTTTTTGGCGAAGCGTACCTGAAGGCTGCCACACCACTGAATGATATCAAAGGTTTTCAAACTTGTGGAATTTATCAAACTGACCCAGACATCTTTCAAGATGCTGATTTTCTTGCAGCAGAGACAACAGACCAGGCATTGATATCTGAATCTCAAGCAGGTACAAGCAATGCCTCTGGCTCTGTGCCTCCTACTTAAGAGAAGAGACCACTGGCAAATACTATCCCCCTACATCACAGTCAACCTAGTGATAATACAGCTACTGCTTCAGTGTCAGCATGTCCACCATCTCCTTGTACATCGAAATATTCCAGCATATCATTTGTTGTTTCTCCACTGAATATTCATCCCTTACCTAAAAGAGCAAAGATTCAGCACAAAAGAGGTACTTCCGCGATTCTGACAAGTAGCCCTTACAAAAATGAACTTGCTGCAAATGTAACTGCCAGGGATAGGCTTAAAGTTGCAGCAGACAGTAGGTCTAAACGTCAAGGGAAGAGAAAACAGCTGAGTCAGTCAGTGACTGTTCAAGGTAAAAAGATGACAAAAGAAAAAAGTGGAGGAGACAGTGATCCAGAATGTCTGTATTGTAACAAAATGTTTTCAGATTCGGCACCTGGAGAATGTTGGATAAAATGTGTGAAGGACTTAAGATTGTCTCATGATACATGTGCAGGTCTTGATGATATGGAATGTGAACATTTTACTTGTTAAATCTGTTGTAACAATGTGTAAGTCTGAGTAACTTTCCAGCAGTAAGTAACTGTTTTTAAAGATTTTAGGGATTATTTCACATCATTAGAAAGTATTTATGATGTTTTGGTGTTTCACATTAGAGCAATTGAAAAATATGAACTGTATGATAATTTTGCCCAATGCTGCATGGCAAAATTATCTTTTTAACACAACTTCATAATTTTTTGACTTTACACTTTAATTTAATTAAAATATGTATTATAATGGTTTTCAATAATGTACAAATGTCTTAGGTATGTGGACATATAAAAATTTGCATTTTTATTTTAGTCGATTATTGATTCTAGTGGGATTTTCCCTTAGCATAATCATTTTGACCTGCTTTCCCCTAATTTTAAATTACATAGTGCGCTTTAAAAACATACAAAAACACTTACACCATCATGGCACACAATCCCCACACAATTTTATTCCAACATGTTGAAATGACTGCAGAAAAGAAATTTACCACAAAAATGATTAGGGAATTGGTTAAAACACTATTAATTGACTTAAGCGATGATAAAAGAGCAGTAGAATTACACCAATAGTTAAGGAACCAGTTAAGCAGTGAAAATCCAGACTTACTTAAAGTAGGACCCACCTCACCCACACTACAGATAACACCACTTGAATGTTCTTTACCAGAACCACAAAAACTAACATTTAACAATCCTGGTACAAGTGGATATCTCAGACCACGTCCACTCCACACACTTCAAACACAACAGATCTACATTAAATTTCCATTCCTAGCACGAATAATGACATCATTGAACACAAGTACACGAAAATAAATTGCACCACAGAATACCAGTCGGTAAATGCCACAAATAGCACAGGTCACATCCCCCAACAACCCAACATTCCAAATCTCACCCAAGTCATTTTAAGACTCTCACAACACATCCCCACTTTCGCAGGTGAAAGTAACAAAAATGTAGAGGCATTTTTGGACACCTTCAATGCTGCAAGAAAACTTAATGGCTGTACTGACATTGAAAAATGACTGTATTTAAAGTTTTATCTGCAAGGTACAGCCAAAAGGGCTTATGAAAATTTATATCACCCCAATGGGGAACACATTTCTTTGCAACAAATTGAAAACAAACTGTTACAAACATTTACACAGGTTAACTCAAAAGACAACTACAGAAAACTCTTACATACAAAGAAACCACAACCAGGCGAGAGTTTTCAGGCTTACATAGAAGATTTAACATTCTACAAAAACAAATGCGAACCACAATTGCCAGAGCATGTTTTCCTAAAAATTATTTGGTCCTCTCTCTCACCAACAGTCGCAGACAAACTTATACCTTTCCAGAATGACACTCTTCCACAACTACTATATGGCATGAGAAACATTGAACAAGGAATATACTGGTACAATCAGGTAATTGAAAACTACTCATCCAGTTCAGAACACATCAAGCTCCAGGAAGATATTACTATGTTGAAAGTGGAACTACACAATCACCCACACGCACAAAAAATACTGCACAATTCCCAAGACTGGTGAAGTATGTATGTTAAACAGCACACATTCCAACATAAATACAGAAACCTCACCCAAATATTCACACCAATTCAGATCAGAATTGATTGGGCTATGGCAGTTGAAAGGGAACAAAGAACAGAGTAGAGATCACTACAGATACCAATCGAACCAAGGCCATTACAGATACACAACAGTCAACCAGGCAGTCCCCTTAAGGGCAAAAACAAAATGTTATTGCCACACACAGGCAAAAGTACATGAGCTAAGTAACAGAGAAAAATGTGTATCCTCCACAGACAAACAGAACAACAAACTTCATTATGAATGTAGGACGATTGCTAACAAGGTTGTGCCCACTAGATTGCATTCCGATATTTCTAGATTCAACTCCCATAGCAACCTCACAGTATCAAGCACACCAGCTTCAGTACAGACAAATGTGCGCTCATTAAATAAAAAAAGAACATCATTCTATGTCCACAATAGATTTCATGCCTCCGACAAAACCACGAACGCAGTTAGGTCGTGTCAACTTTCGCCTAAGCGGATTGTGAGTACACCACCACCTGAGCAGCAGAAAAGTAATCACATCACTCTGTCCCACCGCACAATCCAGGTCAGCATTGCCAAACTGCCAATTCCGCGCACCAAGAAATGCGATGTTGCCAGGTCACCGCAAATGTTCGAAAGGACAGAAAAAGTAGCCGTACCCCACAGCCTTGCACAAGATACATGCTCGCTCTATTTCTATACGGGTCATAAGGCTTGTCAGTGTACTGTTTCCACGTCAGAATTTTGAATTCATGACACACATAGGGGACCAATTCAAGCATTTTAAAAACAAATTAAGACTAACACCAAAAAAAGTTTTTCTGCAACATGAAGCATGAAACAATGCCGTAGGCAGTACCACTCGTTGTCATAATATGAGTTGCCAGGCCCGTGATTATGAGCCAATTTTTAATAACATTCTGAGCAGGCCTGCGCCTCAATCTAGACCACACCAACATTAGTGCCCCACGACTAAATTGGAATGTCAGCATGCTGGACTTCGCACTACAACACCACAGGTTCTTGTAACTATTAAAGTTAGAAAATACTACACATTACTTGACACCAGGTGCTCCCGCAGTAGTGTATCAAACACTTTAATATCAATGCAGAAACTTCAGCCATTAAATGAGAATATTACCTTAGTTGGAGCTATATCAGTATTGACAACACCAAAGTTAAAAACCACAATTAACTTGTGTATATCTGGTCGCACCTATCCACAGGAATTCTTAGTTGTGCATAACTTAAAACAAGATGTAATATTAGGAGTAGACTTCATTAAGGAGTATGGTGTCATCCCGATATTGAAACACGACATTCTTTATATATATTCAAACAACTCTAATAAATTGGTACATGTACCAATACATGTGGCTACGACCACACATGACAATACTACCTCTATAGAACATTATTTCAATGGTTTAGATATTTTCTAAAGTGAACCGAACAAACCACCACAGATCACAAGATGTTAGATAGCAACCAAACAGCAGTGATTACCAGCATTATTGATAAATATATGATAGGTTTACAAACAGTATCTTGGAATTAACAGAAGTCAACAATTTTGAAATTAAAATAGTACTTACAACAGCTAAGCCAATAGTTACCAGGCCTTACTGTATCAGTCCAAAAATTCGGGATGAGTTGTTAATACAAATTAAAGATATGGCACAGGCAGATATAATAGAAAAAGCAGAGTCACCTTACTCAGCACCAGGTTTTGCTGTATCAAAAAAGAATGGCAGATTAAGATTTTTAATAGATTTCAGGAAACTTAACCAATACCTAATCAAAGTTGAGTACCCCTTACCCTGCACTGAAGACATTCTCAATGCATTACATAAATCCCACTACATTACGAGATTATATTTATTTTCGGGATTTTACAGTATCACTCTCAGAGAGAAAGACCGTTACAAATTAGCATTTAGCATCGATGAAATAGGGTTGTTCCAATATACTAGAATGCCAATGGGCTGTTTACATCACCACAATACTTTTAAAATGTTCCATCAACTTGCTAATAGGACCCCTATGATGGACCGCAGCCATCGTCTATATAGATGATATATTTATTTTAGGTAATTCATTTGAGGAACATATAGCTAATATAGAATATATTTTTGAGAGGTTGTACATGTTCAATGTTATGGTCAATACAAAAATGAACATTCGCAGAACATACAATAAAGGTACTTGGTCACATCACCCCACAGGGTATAACTACAGATCCAAAAAAATTACACGCCATTGAATACATGACATTACCAAACAATATCAAACAACTACATACATTATTCTGCATGACTTCATACACTACTATAGCTCAACCATTCATTTATTTAACCAAACATAATATAAACTCCAAATGGAAGGATATCCATCAACAGGCATTTGTAAACCTTAAGAAAGCAATATTAGCGGCACCAGTGTTACAAAAATTTGATGAACAGAAAAACATTATACTAGCCTGTGACACCAGTAACAATGTGGTACGAGGAGCCCTTATGCAGCAGGATCTGCAGACAAAGCAGAATAGTATTAGTGCCTTTGCCTCAAAAAGTTATCGTTTGATTAAATGAGATGGAATGCAACAAAAGAGAACTTGGTGTACACTTTATCTCCGTAATCATTTTCACCAACATTTATATGGGCGCCACTTCATAACCGAAGCAGGCCACACCAGCCTTAGATATTTATGCAATATGGCAGAACACGACATCCACATCCAACCAAAAGATGGCGATTGCACTTAGTGAATATGATTTCGAGCCCACATTACGAAAGGCAAATTAAACACCTTACCAGAGACCTTAATCCGTATTACCACCAACATGGACACACGAACACAAACCATCACTGCCAACAACACTACATACACAATTAAACAAAACATGCTCAACTGCACATAACTGTACAAAGCTATGGCAGAAAGTATCTTACATAACCCTGAAAAACATGACGAAATAAAGAAAAGCATAGTTAAGTGCACAGTAAACAATTGGTCGGACATCAATCCTTCTTCCGAAACAACATTCAGTAGCGAGATTAGGCAAAAGCCATTGCATATGAAGAAATTTTTCTTATAAAAGTCATTTGCAAAAAAAATCACCACTTTATACCAAGTAAATTTACAGGTCATCATGGAAAACAATCCCAACAAAATAGAATCACACTGTAAAATTATAATTTTTTAACAAATATGGGACACCACACTTTTTGCCTACATACAACCATGAGCAGGAATACATTAAAATTGATTATGACTATCCTGCACCTGTGTCCTATTGCAGTAAACAAATCACCTCTTGCCAGAGAGTAAGAGCATGACCCACACATTAAAAAATTAAAGCTTGCATTAGAGGACCCACAAAAAGCTGACACAAAATACATCAGACTTAGTCGCCCTAATTGTATTGCTGCAAACTGAAATTTATTTAAAAATGAACATGCTACAAGGCACCAAGAATCTCATACTAGTACCACAAGTCTATGTAAACAAAATCATACAAGCACATCATAATGCCATTTTCGGGGGGGGGGGGTCACTTTGGTGTGTTTAAAACACTTGAAAAGATAAAACAAGCTTACCACTGGGACACAATAACTGCTGATGTGAAAAATTACGTACATACTTGCCTGTCAAAAAACAAAAGCACCTTTTACCAAGCCTGCAGGTCAAATGACATCCATTCCACCCCAACCACTATGAAAAACATGGGCGCTTGATGCAAAAGGACCCCTCCCCTCTACTGTGCATGGTAGCAAATTCATATTGGTAATGACTGAATACCTAAGTCGATATGTAGATGCTAAGGCAGTACCATCAATAGACGCTGCTACTTGTGCCGAATTTATTAAAGAAGTAATCTTGCAATTTGGATGTCCTGAACAAATTCTTACTGATTGCGGCACAAGTTTCCACAATGAGCTAATTGGCCAATTGTTAAAGACATTGGGAATTAAAAAGTTAACTACAACTGCTTATAACCCCTGATGCAACGGCTTACTCGAAGCCGCAAACCACATTCTTGGTGAACAATTAACCATTTGTGCTAATACTGAAAGCCAATTAGGATCGTTATACAGATTTTATTATTTTTAATTACAACACAAGTATAAACACAACAATTAAATATACACATTTTTATCTTCTACAAGTTGTAGAGGCTACACTAACAGCACAAGTGATAGCTGCAAAGTATTCTGATTGTGCTAATGACTGGTGTACTAAACTACTACAAGACCATGACAGTATGAAAGTAAATTTGATTCATGCACAACATAACCAAAAAACCCAGTTCGATAGAATGCATAAACCATGTACACCACACATTCATGATTACGTGTGGGTAGCTAATCACGGTAAGCAAAAGGCCCTCAAACACTGCTATCGTGGCCCATATAGGATTACAGACACTCTAGGAGATAGCACAGTACGCATACAAGTGAACAAAACCAGCACTCCAAAGTTCGATACTGTCTGCACCCGCCACACTTAATGAGCCTACGCCCAGTAATGGCGCTATTTATGTCTCGTCAAATGTATTGTGTGTATATATATATATTTGGATAAGTGTTTTATATTATTCAAAATGTGCAGCAGTGTTTCTTGCATAACTCGAACGTACAAGGGTATGCCAAAGCCTGTATTCCTACTTACTTCATGAGACAATGCCAGTGCTGGGTCTACACATCTCAACTGGGGCTAGCTGATGTCGCTCTGCGCTCAGCACGTGCCTGCCACAGAAAATTTCAGCCAGCGCGAGGCGCCGGACTACGATCCTTGCTGCCGACACACTGCTGGAGGACTACAAGGTCAAAGCAGGATGGAGAGGGGTTCCATGGCCACCAACCTCTGCCTGAGCATCATGACCTGCCAATAGGAGCAACAAAGCACTCCTACAGCCCAGTTCCTGTTGGCACCAATGCGCGAGTGTGAGGTATGCTGTGTGCATGCACGCCAGCATCGTCATGGTCACTCCAACCACGAGACGAGCTGCCACTGAGTAGTGGGGAGTCCGCTGGGGTCGCCACACAGCCAAGGTCGTGGCTGCAGTGTGCATTGTCCTGCCAGCCATCCTTGCAGCGCAGATGTGGACTTCACATGTGAAGACAGTATACCGCTTATTCACACTGTTCCACTACAACTCCCCAATACACCGGAATCCCTTGACCAATATTTACATGTTGCATGCTCTGACCAGAAATCTAATCCCTGCAGGAACGGAAAGATAATTTTTGAATACATGCAAGCAGTTTAACCGGGAATACTCCGAGAATACCTTGGGGACGTAATCACCATGATTCGCAGCAAATGAGGTATCCAAATAATAGGAGACATTACGAGCTGGTGCTGTAATGTCCTCACAAACAGGCACTTTTATGCACTGTTGAAAAACGATGAATAATTACAAAACTGGTAAATCCACTTGCTAATATTATTCTATACACAAACAAAGCTGTCAATGTCTCATCTCAAATCATAAACGAATTAAAACACCAGGTAGAAAGAAATGCTTGCCAACACAATAAAATTTCACAAGTCCTCAACAATGCGCATTTTCCCTTTAGTAAAATCGACAACATAGAAACCCAAATGAATTTATTGACTACCAGTTTACTCCATTTGTTAAATAATATCGTTCTTGAAGAGCTCATACGATGGTTCATTATATCATGTCAGTTCAACAAATTGCCTTTATCTGCAGTCAATAAAACACAGCTTGGCTCAAACCTTGAAAAACTTTATCTCACCTTGCGAAAACTTAATTTGACGTTAAGCATAAGTATAAAACATAATTAAGTACCACACCCATGAACTGACGGAATGCTCCTTTTCCACCACTCAAGTGGTAATCAAAATACAAATACCCATTTCACAAACAAATCCACAATGGCAAGTTTTCACAATCATCCCCGCTCCATATCATTTTTGCAATCAACCATGCACTATTCAAATTCCATTCTGCATGATTGCAACCGATCCAAACACGAATACAATTAAACCCGTTTCTCCCTAATCCGAAATGTTGTCCGACGTGATACATGTTTCTAAAGAATCCGTCACCAGTGATGATTACATACGTATTAAAGAGGCTATTTTACTTGCTAATTCCACGAAACTATTTTCCACATGTAAGTATGAAAGCAATTCCGACACATCATTCACGATTCACCCCATCCTGCCCCATAAGTGCGTCCTTCATAATCCCCCTTAGGGACCATGCCTCAAGTGTATAAACTCTTCTGTGGATATTAATGTCAGGAATCTCAAACTAGGAAGTATATTACTGGATGTACCGTGTGGATGCCAGGTTGTCACACCACATCAAACTGTTATTGAGTCTACACACATGTGTGACATGAGAGCACCCACTATCCCGTTACAACAGATAGTAGTACCTATTCATTGGGTAAAGCAACAGGTTTTACATTTGGAACAACTGTCATTGACTGCCGGAATTCACTTTTACAATATCACCTCTGTGTTTGATATTGCATAGCATATGAACCACTTGGCACAGTTTGTACTGCCCAATATTGACATGCCAGAAACCCATATTAACATGAAAGAATCGAAGTTATTTTCCTTAATTGAGCCTGCTCATTTTGATTACGCCACTTTGGGAGTTATCACTTAACTAGTAATTGCTGTTGTTGCATTGCATGTAAAACTCATTAAGTTGTCAATCCTGTTGGCAAGGATCCAAGCGACTTCTTAAGTGTAACATATTTATAGCTTCCTAGACCACGGAGGTGTACGCTTCGAAGAATCTACATTCAACAGGCCATCACTTACGGCCTTGTGTAATTATAGTGTTCACTGTAAAAACCATGGTAAAACATAAGACTTTCTTTTTCATAAAAATTTAAATTAGTTAAGCAAGGGCATAGCTGTCAGGCCCTGAGGTCGCGACTAGTAGATTGGACCTTAATAGAAAAAGTTACTTATAATACTAATAAGCATTAAGCTATTTAAAAAAATTGCAAATATCCCTTGAGGTGAATGCCTATGATAGTATATAAATGAATACCTGTCAACCAAATTTTTACTATTGCAATTATGTTTTAGGTACTAAGACCCACCTTAATGTATTAACTGTACGGATTTTATATGTAACAAATAATGTAATAACTTTAAATATAAGTGTTAAATTCTGTATATAAATTAATATAACGTACTGTGTGTTAGTATAATGCTGTGAGATAGTAAATACAAAATACAGGTATGTTAAAATTATTATAAGAAAACCAAACAAAGACTCAATTAACAGGGTCATCCCTCATGATTTGGTTACTAGTAATATAAACAGTATCTCACTGAACGAAAATACTAGTGCTATGCATTAAACATATATAAACGTTTATATGAATTCAAATAGTAAGGACAGTGCACGCATTGAAAAACGTTTCTTTTAAGTGAACTATTGTGCTACGCATGTTTAACATTACTCACGCACAGAAGATTATAAAACGCCTAGTTGGCGTAATGTTAAAACAATTCAGAAGGTGACAATGTGAAATCACAACGTCGAAATATTTTATTCCTACGTGGAAATATTGTATAAAACAAACATTTTTTTTATAGTTAATATATTTTAGTCATTATTCTACCGCTAGGGTAGGCAGTGTCATGTAATAATGTCTGTACTTTCTTGTAAAATGGGTTTTTATAATCCTACAATTTACCATAACCTAGTAAATGGCGATCGCCATATCTTACATCACATTCAGTTCACTAGTTTCGAGGTATGCTAAACGAAAGGTAAAATAAACATAACCACACCGCGCTGCGGATATGCACGATCAGTCTTTGCAACATTGCAAAGGCAAACAATTGATGGCACGCTTACCCAGTTGTGCCAACTGTATGGACACCGTTAACTGTTCACTTCTTTTTAATGGCGTCTTAGACATTTTTAGCAATTATGATACTATGAATATAGTGATATAATTTTATTTCAATGTTTAAGGAACAGAATTACCTACCCGGTGTATTCATACATAGTTGATTGCATTCAAGTTCTTAGAAATTTAGCCACATGGAAATTCCATCATTTCAAAAAGTAATTTCTTCAATTGAAAGCGAAATTCCGCCTTGCATGTTGTAGAGCGACTTCAGTTTCACACGCGCACACTATTCAATTATTCCACTAACCCACGTCCACTGTCTAGCTTTTGGAGTTTCAACTATTTAATATTTAAATGTGGCGCTGGACATACTCCTCCATATCACGTGGTCTCTCTACACAACGCACAAAGGTATTAGTCTTACGGTCGACCATTTTTTTATGAGCATTGTTCTAAACATAACCTATTTTGTTTTCTATGATAACTTGTATGCATATTTAATTCTAGTTACTCCTTCCTTATAATAAGACATTAAGATATATTAATTATTATATTTCTATTTCTTTCTTTACAATTTTTAAGTTTATTAATTACACTTTGTATAACGGAATCTCGAATTTAGACATATCTTTTCGATACTACCTTTAATAAAGTGGCGTATGCCCCCCTTCACTCTACGTTCACTGCTGCTGATATTGAGTCCCTCGCCCTTTTTTGTGCCATAGATCCTCTCTCTATCTATCTCTCTCTATCTATCTCTCTCTATCTCTCTCTCTCTCTATCTCTATCTCTCTCTATCTATCTCTATATATATCACTATCTCTCTATCTATTTATCTCTATATATATATCACTATCTCTCTATCTATCTATCTATCTATCTATCTATCTATCTATCTCTCTCTCTCGCATGGAACCAGCACTCTCCGCCGAGGTACTCCACGACCACTACAATATCTGCGACGGCTGCTTCTTCGACCAAGGTGGTAGTGTAGCGGCCAGAGCTCGGCCACTCACAGGAATTCAGAATATAGTAAGGCACGGCGGCCAGAGTTAGGCAGCCCGCCTTAGTTTATAAACAAACTGATTGATCCAGTCTGCCGACAAGTATAAATGGAGTGCGCGACGCCCCTCCCCCCCCCCCCCCTCTAGACGTGCCCAACCGTGCAAGAAGTCGAGCAGTATGTTACTCGTCGGAGCCGACGACACCAGGGTCCAGCGAGGCTGAAGACTGATGGCGACTGCACTGTTCAAACCTAGAGAGGCTCCTAGTCGTTTCAGGTTGAGCACAATCGGCTTCGTAGTTGAGTGCAAGGCTATCTCTCGAGCCTCCGTAAAATATTATTCAACTTAGTATTAAACTCGTACACTCTGGCAAGGATAGGCAGGTTTTGCATAGTTGCTAATCCCTTCCCATGAGAACGCGATCTTTGTGTAAGACAGAAGAAAGAGCAAAATATATTAATGTTCAAAATAATGTAATTTGAATCGTAAAAGTTACTGTATTTATAGTGTTTTTGTTAGTTACTCTCAAGTTGCTCACGTCACGCCCACAGCCCCCAAGTATGTCGCTAACCTGTACAGTCTAACCTAACTAAATAGTTATCCTGGAATGCTGAGTACGAAGTTAAAGAGAATAGTTAAACAATAGGGGCGAACGTTGCATTATGCAGACTCTCTTCTGCTCTTGATGAGACAGTCCTGAATATTTTTCGACATGCTATGACAATAATAACCGCAGCACTTCCGGACATTCCCTATAAATACTCAAATAAAGCCCTACGAGGACGTAGCACGGGTTAAGCCTCGCCAAGCGCCACACCACTTAGCTGTAATACAAGAAACAGGCTTTGAAAATGACGCCAAGAACTGACCAATCACAAGGCGGCTTCTTAGTCTCAAATCGACAAACCGATGTTGCCACTGGCAATGGCCGACGGCCTTCCAGATAATTGACCACATAAAAGAAATAAATGAAAACGATTGAAATACGAAAGAATTACAATAAGTCAGCACACTTATTCTATTTGATATTAAAGAAAAATCATTACGGCCATAAAAAATATGCAAACACACCAAACAACTATGCAACATATGAATAAAAATTCCTTATATCTAACAAAATATGATAAGCATTTCAATTAGGCAGTCTATAAATTGCATTATTAGTGAGGTATTTTACCAGCTGTTACAATATATATCTTCTTGTAGATGTACCATCCAAAATAACTCCCTTAGTCATCACTTTGAGCCTCATGCCGTACATATATTTCTACCTTTGTTTTTCATATTTAATCACCAGCCAACAAATATAATACACAACATACGCTGTATACTTCGGGAATGCATTCTATATTCATCAAATTAAATGTAATTCCCTTTTAAAAAAAATTAAACTATTGCCATTAAAGTCCAAATAACGCTGTAATATATTTTCTCAGTTTTTGTTTTGTTAGTTTTCATACAGACACGAGATAACTGTATGTGGCACCATCGTGTGGCGAAAAGAGTAAACTAAGGTGGCCAAAATGACCGCAGCCCATGATAATGACATACCCTACTGAAATGCGCAACTACCACCGTGTATAGATGAATCGCAGGACTCGGACAGTGTACAGGATGGTCAGGACCCAGAGAATGTACAGTGTGGTCAGGACCCAGAGAGTGTACAGGTTGGTCAGGACACAGAGAGTGTACAGGATGGTCAGGACCCAGAGAGTGTACAGGATGATCAGGACCCAGAGAGTGTACAGGATGGTCAGGACCCAGAGAGTGTACAGGTTGGTCAGGACACAGAGAGTGTACAGGATGGTCAGGACCCAGAGAGTGTACAGGGTGGTCAGGACCCAGAGAGTGTACAGGATGGTCAGGACCCAGAGAGTGTACAGGATGGTCAGGACCCAGAGAGTGTACAGGTTGGTCAGGACACAGAGAGTGTACAGGATGGTCAGGACCCAGAGAGTGTACAGGGTGGTCAGGACCCAGAGAGTGTACAGGATGATCAGGACCCAGAGAGTGTACAGGATGGTCAGGACCCAGAGAGTGTACAGGTTGGTCAGGACACAGAGAGTGTACAGGATGGTCAGGACCCAGAGAGTGTACAGGGTGGTCAGGACCCAGAGAGTGTACAGGATGGTCAGGACCCAGAGAGTGTACAGGGTGGTCAGGACCCAGAGAGTGTACAGGGTGGTCAGGACCCAGAGAGTGTACAGGTTGGTCAGGACCCAGAGAGTGTACAGGGTGGTCAGGACCCAGAGAGTGTACAGGGTGGTCAGGACCCAGACAGTGTACAGGGTGGTCAGGACCCAGAGAGTGTATGGGTGGTCAGGACCCAGAGAGTGTACAGGATGGTCAGGACCCAGAGAGTGTAGAGGATGGTCAGGACTTAGAGAGTGTACAGGGTGGTCAGGACCCAGAGAGTGTACAGGGTGGTCAGGACCCAGAGAGTGTACAGGTTGGTCAGGACCCAGAGAGTGTACAGGTTGGTCAGGACCCAGAGAGTGTACAGGATGATCAGGACCCAGAGAGTGTACAGGTTGGTCAGGACCCAGAGAGTGTACAGAATGGTCAGGACCCAGAGAGTGTACAGGGTGGTCAGGACCCAGAGAGTGTACAGGTTGGTCAGGACCCAGAGAGTGTACAGGATGGTCAGGACCCAGAGAGAGTACAGGATGGTCAGGACCCAGAGAATGTACAGGTTGGTCAGGACTCAGACAGTGTACAGGATGGTCAGGACCCAGAGAGTGTACAGGATGTTCAGGACCCAGAGAGTGTACAGGGTGGTAGGACCCAGAGAGTGTAGAGGATGGTCAGGACCCAGAGAGTGTACAGGATGGTCAGGACCCAGAGAGTGTACAGGGTGGTCAGGACCCAGAGAGTGTACAGGTTGGTCAGGACCCAGAGAATGTACAGGGTGGTCAGGACCCAGAGAGTGTACAGGTTGGTCAGGACCCAGAGAGTGTACAGGGTGGTCAGGACCCAGAGAGTGTACAGGTGGTCAGGACCCAGAGAGTGTACAGGGTGGTCAGGACCCAGAAAATGTACAGGGTGGTCAGGACCCAGAGAGTGTACAGGAGTGGTCAGGACCCAGAGAGTGTACAGTGTGGTCAGGACCCAAGAGTGTACAGGATAGGTCAGGACCCAGAGAGTGTACAGGGTGGTCAGGACCCAGAGAGTGTACAGGGATGGGTCAGGGACCCAGAGAGTGTACAGGTGGTCAGGACCCAGAGAGTGTACAGGATGGTCAGGACCCAGAGAGTGTACAGGGTGGTCAGGACCCAGACAGTGTACAGGGTGGTCAGGACCCAGAGAGTGTACAGGGTGGTCAGGACCCAGGAGTGTACAGGATGGTCAGGACCAGACAGTGTACAGGATGGTCAGGACCCAGAGAGTGTACAGGTGGTCAGGACCCAGACAGTGTACAGGATGGTCAGGACCCAGAGATGTACAGGGTGGTCAGGACCCAGAGAGTGTACAGGGATGGTCAGGACCCAGAGAGTGTACAGGTTGGTCAGGACTCCAGTGGTCGGACCCAGAGAGTGTACAGGTGGTCAGGACCCAGAGAGTGTACAGGGTGGTCAGGACCCAGACAGTGTACAGGGTGGTCATTACCCAGAGAGTGTACAGGGTGGTAGGGACCCAGAGAGTGTACAGGATGGTCAGCGACACGACAGTAGTACCAGTAGGTCAGGACCCAGAGCAGATGTACAGGGTGGTCAGGACCAGAGAGTGTACAGGTGGTCAGGACCCAGGAGTGTACAGGTGGTCAGGACCCAGAGAGTGTACGGGGTGGGTCAGGACCCGAGAGTGTACAGGGTGGTCAGGACCCAGACAGTGTACAGGTGGTCAGACCCAGAGAGTGTACAGAGTGGGATGGACCAGGGGACCCAGAGAGTGTACAGGTGGTCAGGACCCAGAAGTGTACAGGTGGTCAGGACCCAGAAGTGTACAGGATGGTCAGGACCCAGAGTGTCAGGTGGTCAGGACCCAGAGAGTGTACAGGTGGTCAGGACCCGAGAGTGTACAGGTGGTCAGGACCCAGGAGTGTACAGGTGTCAGGACCCAGAGAGTGTACAGGATGGTCAGGACCCAGAGAGTGTACAGGTGGTCAGGACCAGAGAGTGTACAGGTGGTCAGGACCCAGAGAGTGTACAGGGTGGTCAGGACCCAGAGAGTGTACAGGTTGGTCAGGACCCAAGAATGTACAGTGGTCAGGACCCAGAGAGTGTAAGGGCCAGAAGGTAGGTGTCGGACGAGTGACCCGATGAGAGGCTAGAGAGGTCAGACCCAAGAGTGTACAGGGTTGGTCAGGACCCAGAGAGGTACAGGTGGTCAGGACCCAGGAGTGTACAGGGTGGTCAGGACCCAGAGAGTGTACAGGTGTCAGACCCAGAGAGTGTACAGGTGGTCAGGACCCAGGAGTGTACAGGTGGTCAGGACCCAGAAGTGTACAGGAGGTTCATGACCAAGATATCTGGAATTGTAGGACCGACCTTACGTGTCAGGACCCAGAGATGTACAGGTTGGTCCCAGCAAGCAAGTGTCATCAATAAAAATATCTAGATTCAGGCTATGTTTTACGGATGATCATAGCCCAAGGTACATTAAGTCCATTTGGAGAAATATGGTCAAGGAACTATTTTGAGTCAAATTGCACAGAAGTGAAAATGATTTTTTGCACCAATCACCAGAAAAAAAAGTGTTATTCAAATTACAATAAGTGAAACTGATGTAATAACCAAGAACACGCAGTCATGTGTTCCGAACGATGATAAGATCTAATTTTCATGAGAAGGCAAATGGTGTGAGTGTTCAGGCAGTACATGGTCGGGCCGCAGAACTGGAAACGGCTGGCAGACTCTAAGGAACAGTTTTGCACGGGTGTAGGCCAGTAAGGAGTGTCGAGGCTATGGGGGGTAGAAGCGTAAAGACCCAGCTTGTTACAGTATCCGCCAGACGAGGACGCTGTTTCGAACCCAAAAAAAAAGAAGCTGTAGGCTCGGATGCACACGGTGGTCAGACCCAGGAAGTGTACAGGTGGTCCAGGAACCGACAGTTGACAGATGGTAGGACCACGTGGCAATGGTTGGACAGATTTGGTTCAGGGTGTAGACCCAAAGAGTCATACATATGGTCATGACCCTGAGAAGTACAGTTGGTTGAGACCTGAGAGTGTACAGGATGTTCAAGACCAGAGAGTGTACAGGATGGTACAGGACCCAGAAATCTACAGAATGCGTCAGGACCCAGAGAGTGTACAGGTGGTCAGGACCCAGAGAGTGTACAGGTGGTCAGGACCCAGAGAGTGTACAGGTTGGTCAGGACCCAGAGAATGTACAGGTTGGTCAGGACCCAGAGAGTGTACAGAATGGTCAGGACCCAGAGAGTGTTCAGGGTGGTCAGGACCCAGAGAGTGTACAGGTTGGTCAGGACCCAGAGAATGTACAACTTGGTCAGGACTCAGACAGTGTACAGGTTGGTCAGGACCCAGAGAGTGTACAGGGTGGTCAGGACCCAGAGAGTGTACAGGTGGTCAGGACCCAGAGAGTGTAAGGGTGGTCAGGACCCAGAGAGTGTACAGGTTGGTCAGGACCCAGAGAGTGTACAGGGTGGTCAGAAGTTCAGTTCGAGTTCATTCACAAGATAATCCTGGCAACTTGAGGTCACGCGCACTCTCGTAACGTCATTGCCGTCACGTGAAATTTATGTTACTTCCCAAGCAAGCAAGATGTTCATCAAATTAAAAATATCGCTAGTTATTTCGGCCTTTGTTTTGGCCTGGGATTAATTATAGCCACTACACTAATTTAATACCATTTTTGGGAGAAATTTATGAAATAACTTATTTTGTAGTCAATAAATCTGCACAAGATAGAAAAAATTTAATTTTTTTTTTTGTGACACCAATCAACCAAACAAAAAAAAAGTGTTTATTCACAAATTTACATATAAGTTTTGAAACTGAATTGTTAATAACACAAGATACACACACGCCAGTCATTTTGTTCTCCGAATCCCGATGATAAGATCTTATATTTTCACTGGTAAAAGAGGAAATTGTGTGTGTGATGTTCAGCCACAAGTCACATTGTCGTGGTGCAGATACTCTCTGGCACAATAACTGCCAGCACGACTTGTAAAGCGAACATTGTTTTTGCCATCGGCGCTGATAGCACGTCAATATTGCCGAGTCGAGGCTATGGGCTGGGTAGAAGCTGTAAAGAACTGTCAGCGTTCTCTACGTATCCGCCGTACTGAGCGAGCGCATGTTTCTGACACCTCGCAAAAAAAAAAGAAAGCTTTAGGCATCGCGGATAGCAGCCACGGCTTTATAATCTCTACAACGGCTATCAACTGGGAACCATGAAATCACACATTTCCACAAACGATACGGAGTTAGATTCTCTGTCGGCAATGCCTGCAGCATTTGGTTTTAACTAGCGGTTATAGTACACTCTAAAAAGATCCATACATAGTTTTCTGTACGACAGAGAAAACTATTTCGTTGATGCTGATTTGTTTACAGCAATACACTATAGCTTTAATTCAAAGAGAAGGTTACAGAAACATAAGTTTGCTACTAATAAATATTGTGTTTATAAATTTTTGTTTTACGTCAATATTACCTTTCTTTATAGCAAAGAAATAAACATTATTTCAGCTGCTTTTGTTCACAGTAAAGAAATATTATTTTGTACCAAAAGTAAAGTTTCAAAGTTTTTTCAGTCGTCCAATTGTAGTTCTCAGTACGTAACTGTTGTCCCGAGACAAACGTTTATAAACCAATAAGAATATTCTGCAGTTACGAAACAGCAGCTGAGCAAATGTATAGTTCCCCTGCAGACGTTTGATGTCATTCTAAATTTTGGCGATTCTCCACACCACTAATCTCAATTCTTCCCAAGAGGTGGCAGTGTATTATGGCCCATGTTACAAGCTACAATAACATGCCCCTCAAAAGTTATCTGAACGCAAAGGGACTAAGTGATCGCCTGGTGCACGGCGGTAGATTAATAACACACAATGTGTGCGTTCGAACCTCGGAACCGCTGTGATTTTTTTTTGCGAGTATTATTTAACATTTATTCCTTCTCTCTTATTTAATGCAAAGACAATGCAAGGTTACATTGTGTGTGTGTGTATATATATATATATATATATATATATATATATATATATATATATATATATATATATATATATATATAATGAATGTTTTTCGGCAAGGCTACTTTACATTGGTTCACATTTCAACAAAATTTTAATTGCAGCTACAAATGTTGTGTTGCAACATAGAAATCGTGTTTATAGTGTAGGGAGTGCTAAGTGCGTGTTACACAAACTGCGAACATCTATTATATTATTCATATTACGCGCCCCTGCACATCGCACTGATCACACATACAGAAGCATGTAGCATCAGTGCGCAACTGATCACACATAGAGAAGCATGTAGCATCAGTGCGCAACTGCTGGCCAACACAACATACAGTGACATGTCATTCCTGAAAGAATGTAAAGGCATGCCGATTTAAAAAACATTGCCTTTTCGTGCCCTTATAATATTCATGAAATTCCCCAGAAAATTATTAAATTATGCTATCAATAAAATCTATAGTAATTAGCATTTTAAAGTTTATTAATATTGGTATAAAGTAGTACTCAATTCTAAATAAAAAATCCAATTTACTAAATAATAATATTTTAAAACACTTCAAAACAATAAAATTTCAGATCTCTTTTATTAATCCAACTTCATATTAAATTACAATATTGTGCATTATTTCTAAGTACCATTATAGATAACGAATTACTACAGGATATAACTGAAATACTACAGAATATACTACAATTATATATTATCCAGTAAAGAAAATAATGACGTACTACAATAATAATAGTTTTACGAAAATTTGGTAATATATGAAATAATTGCATTTACATTTCTTCCGTCGCTTTATGTGGAAGAAAACTGCTACTACAAACTTTCAGTATCAAATTTTCGAATTTTCCCACTACTCGCAGCCAATATAATTTCAAGTTCAACACTTAAAATGTACGTAATTCGTTTTAAAAAAGATTTCAAAAGGTAACATTAAAAAAATCTTAAGAGTTATTACATTACTCTACTCTATAAGTACAGGTAATGAAAATTTTTGTAACATTTATTTTTAAAAAAAGTTATATAGAAATCATTAATAGATTATAATGTGAGTAGAATGATAACATATTAGCTGGGAGAGGGGATTGGGGACACGCACTGGCGGACTGACGGCGGTCATCTTGAATGTCGCCGTGGCAGACAGTACGCCGGAATTTCCCTTTTTCCCTCGGAATATCCCTTTTTGCCTCGAAATTTCCTTTTCCTCTCTCAGAATTTCCCTATTTCCCTTCATTACTCAATCCATCACCATTCTGCTCATTTCGGATGATTACTCCGTAAATTGCGATAACTCCATCCTGATTATGCAATCATTCTTAGCGGTCATCTTATCAGTACACCGGCGGCTATATTGTCAGCCAGTATGACTACCTGCTCTTACATTCCGTCTGGAACCTTCCTGATAGGTCATTCGTCTTCGACGGCGTCCATCAGATTTCACTCCACGCCATCGAGGGTTTTCTCGGAGTCCTCCCAAATTTTCTTTCATTCACATTTCACATTTATTCTCTGTGTTCCTCTCTTCCTTTCGTTCTCTATTTCCATCTCGTTCTTTCTTTTTCTCATTATCGGCGGGATTTTCCCATGTTCCTTCCACCTCTCCATTATCGTCTACTGCAGATGTCCATATTCCTTGTCCTCCGGCGTCCATATTGTTTGATGTCGTCTACTAGTGACGGCCATCTTGTTTGCTGTCGTCTGCTGGAGGAAGCCATATTGTTTGTCGTCCATCTTTGATTCTCGCACTCACTACAAGTGTGTGCTGTGAAGTTCCACTGGTGGCGGCTAGAAGCGCTGGTGGCAATCTTGTGTTCATTCGTCGCCCGCCAGGAGCGTTCGTAACATATTTTAAGTGTAAACTCAAAAAATGCTGGAGTCATGGGGTTTCGTTCTGGTGACACTTGGGTCACCAATACGGTGTGCTAACAACAAGACTACCATCGCAATTGCTCTGATAGGCGTTGAAATAAAGCATATACGCGCATCGCATCAGACAAACTTGTAAATCACGAAAAAATATTAGCATTCACATATAAAAATAGTTTATAATTTTCGAGCAGTTTAAGATATAGTTACCGAATTCATAAAATAGGCATCACCCCATACGACGAGAAGTGTCGTAGGACCAAGTATGTTCTATGTCTACTTATAAACATTGTTGGCTGTAATTTACGAACTGTTTATATATCGTTGCCAAATTCATAACATAGACATCATCTATGATAACGAGAAGGATCTCAAGGTCAAGTATTTTCCAAGCATACTTATAAGCATAGTGGACTTAAAATTCTGAATCCTTTAAGATAACATTCCAAATTCATAACATAGGCATAAACTCCGGCATCGAAAAAGGTCAAGTATGTCCTAAGCACACTTATAAGCATAGTTAGCAATTTTTTCTAGTGGTTTAAGATATAAAAGGACCGGTAGATGCGTAAGTACATCACAAACAACAATTTCACACTGTGTATATTGCACGACCCTGGAGTATGGTACATTATATCAGATAATAAAATCACCATTGTAAATGCAGGAATGATAAGATCACTACTATATGCCGACGCAAAACAGATATAGAAAACTCAATGTAAAGGAAACTAGTTATTAGCACTTACAAAACGTTAAATATGTCGAGTATTGTAGGTGGTGTTAGATGTTGCTAATCAAAACCAGTCAATCATGAGCAGTACCATATAATAACAAACTACTTCCTTATGAACCGAGTGAAACGAAACCGACGAATTCAGAGTAAAACTAACATTCACAAAACTAGCAGCAGTACATGTCCGACCCCGGCCATCGTCACGTGATCATTAACATAGTGAGAATCAGTAAGTCAGCCCAAGTGGACGACTGGCACCAATATAGGTCCCTCCAAGTAGAAGGCCGAGAGATGCGTCAGAGCTCCAGGGCGGCACACCAGCCGAATCATACATGTGCTTTTCCATTATGAAAGCAATTCAATTATACGAACAGCTTATTCTGTTGTGAATACATGTCATTTTTATTGCTATAACAACATATATTAAAACCATTAGTTCCACAAGAGAGACATCGCTGCTACATGCTTATGTGAACCGTTATAAAAGCAAATAATTTTAACAACCGTGTATATTGCACAAGGTCCACACTGCTGTTATAAACACTTACCAACCATTGCAATAGCATATTACACACGTGTGCCCCTTTACGATATTAATTGAGTACAAGGTAACAGTTTATTCCATTTTAATACATTAAGCTGTAAACAATAGCATGTCTCTAAAAAAAATACCACTTCGAATAAACTGGTGTTGGTAGAGGATATCGCTTCTGTACACCCTCTACTTTTAGTTCTATATAAGCAGTTCGTACAAACACACATCGCTCCGAACTGCTTTTTCTCGTTGAATGGACAAAGCGAATATGGTGGCATGCAGTTCTAGTGGTCTAAGTTTTATTGGCCATCGTAGCATAAGGAAAGATTAAATCACTAGCAGTACTCTTCAAAAATACCGAGCTTGCACACCTAATTAAAAAGAATCCCTTCTCGCGCGGCACAAAATGTCCCTATCTACCTATCAGCAACAGGACGAGGGTATTCTTGCCTCTCTATGATGTTGTCAAGGTAGTGCTGCCGTCAGAGACACGCCGCATCCCAGGAGCTGATGTAAGAGAGAACGGGAGCGAGATGCAATAAGGCACCTCCAACATGGAAAGATTAACGAGTGTAAAAAGACACTGAGAGGCTAGACAGCGAACGCCTGGATAATGTAACATGTTTCAGTCCAGAAACCATGCAGTCGTTTGCATCACACAGCCAGATCTACTGAGGTAGCCAGAAACGAGCAACGCAAACTAGCATACAACATGAACAGTATACAAGCGAGCAGCATGTCCGTTCTGCAGCGAGCGAGCGACTTCTCTGATAATGTACTCTACTTCAATATGAAGACTTACCTCCTGTTTAACCATCAGTATTTAAAACAGCAAGGATACCTGAAGAGTCGATACAAGCATTACGGAAGCAATGTTACTATTGTAGAAATATATTTAGTTAAAAGTGTTAATACATGCCGACATGAAAGTTGACATTTCATGTTCAGTCCAGCATACATGACGTTTCACTCTTACAACTGCGATGCTGTGTGTTTACTTGTAGTGACAAGACATTTGCTATCACCACCACCAGTACCGAATATCATGAAGATAATAACTGTCAATTTGCCATCGCTTACAAGAACTACCAATGTGTTAACTGCAGTGTAGTCTTGTATGCGAACATCCGGAAATGTTCTACAAAAGAGCAGGTATCAACTAGTATTATGTCGAGTCTGTAAATAAAGGCAACGAGTATAAATTATTTCTCATGTAATTTAACATATACTGATTTAGTTTCACCTCCATCATACAGACCTTTAACATTTCAACATCACTAGGAAAAAAAATCACCAGATTTCTGAAAGAGAATTAATAATTTTACATAGTTTCAAGTCTCTAACTCAGACCCATACGCCTTACCTCACATTAGAAGATTGTTTAATTTTATATACATCATACGTCCATAAACAGAAAATTGCATGCAAAGCCAATTGCAAATATGCAAAATACACACAAGTAAATTATCCGCACGTCAATTACACATACATTTCAAATATGTATGTACTCTGCTTTTAGAAGACGCACGTCATAAAGAGAAGATATTTATCTAGTATAGCTGTTTTGAAAAAACTTTGAAACTAGGAGCACAGCTTCCGATACGAACTGGACGAACGCACAGTCCACAATGATCATTCTACCTATCCGTGCAAGGTATACATTATCGAACAAGAAAGGAACTCGGCGATAGCACGTACATCACACTTGACAAAATATGCTTACTTACTGGAGTGAGTCTGAATATACATAGCAAGACAATGTCTGTTCTTCATCGGGAATTGAGTGGAAGTATTAGGGCAATACATTTTGACTTGCGACCTACCAAACAATTATAAATATGTGCATAGCAGCAGGTACATTTCTTAGGCAATAGAAATTTTAAAATAAAATAAAATTATTATGTTTTATTTATATGCAACACCAATTCACACACATACATGCGTCATTCAACATAGCCTCCAGCTCTGAGTTCGTCAATAATCTTCGCTGACGGAAAGATATCCACTTGTCTGTAGTGAAACCAACAGCAGCAGTCTATCAACCAAGCCATTGGGGTCTTCAATAAATAAGCCGCTAGACATCATGTTACTCTTCACAGAAGATTCAAGATACATGTCTTCTGCATATAGGTTTTCCTTTCGTGATGGGTAGGATGTGTAATGCCTCTGGAACGGAGTACTAAGTTCGAATACATGTTTCTTCTGGCTCAACTTCAAGTAGACCTTATCTTCATTACGACATTTGCGCTTCCCCGAACCTCACGAATTTACGCTTCAAAGTAGAAGGGGCGGGGGTGTTCCACACCCATAATTCACAAAACAGCTATTATTGTCATCAACAATACTCTAAAGCTTCAAAGAAGAAGGGGCGGGGGTGTTCCACACCCATAATTCACAAAACAACTATTATTGTCATCAACAATACTCTAAAGCTTCCAAAGTAGAAGGGGCGGGGGTGTTCCACACCCATAATTCACAAAACAGCTATTATTGTCATCAACAATACTCTAAAGCTTCCAAAGTAGAAGGGGCGGGGGTGTTCCACACCCATAATTCACAAAACAGCTATTATTGTCATCAACAATACTCTAAAGCTTCAAAGAAGAAGGGGCGGGGGTGTTCCACACCCATAATTCACAAAACAGCTATTATTGTCATCAACAATACTCTAAAGCTTCAAAGAAGAAGGGGCGGGGGTGTTCCACACCCATAATTCACAAAACAACTATTATTGTCATCAACAATACTCTAAAGCTTCAATGCACTTTTTAAGCACCCAAATGGTCTTAGATTGTAGAAATCCTTTCAATTGGACCAAATGTTTATGCTTTCCACGAGTAATAATTGTATTAACCAAATACATATTGGGTGAATGTACCCTCTATAATTCTTGTTTGTAGAACCCACCTGATAGGTTCACCATCGAATCTTTCGAAATAATAAACGCTGGGGAAGGAATGTCGAACTGGAACAATTTTGAATATTTCGTACAACCAAGTATTTGTGTTTTTTTTTCAAACAAGCAGTTGACTTAATAAATAGAGACATATTGCCCAATTTTAAATTTTGGTTTCCTCTTATAAAGGACTATTTTATACTGTCTTTAATAAATTATTATTTTTCACATCGATGGGCGCATCTTGATTGTTCTGTAGAACCTACCATTGTAAAGCATTACCACCTTAGCTGAAATACCCAACCAATTATAAGTACTATGGGTAATTAAGTATTTATAAAGCAATTTTTTAAACTCTTGTTAAATCTCTCACCTACAATACATTTTATTTCAGAATAAGTGACATAATGGTTGATAGTAATAAATAATAATTAAGATATACGTTTACTTAGTATGACACTTATTTTTAGAATGGCGACTATAAAATCATTTTAGATTTGTGTACTATATCTACGAAGTTATGTAATATATAAACCTAATTTTGTATATCTTTTTGGAGCTGATATGTGTGATCTGACTTTAATTTCTAAACACAACCGAGGATACAAGTACATTCTAACAGTAATTGAAGTATATTCGAAATACATGTTTGCATTTCCAGTGAAGAATATAAGTGGGAAACAAGTTGCTGATGCAATGTTGAATGTTTTAAAGGAAAGTGTTTCTCTTTAACTCCCCACAGATGGAGAGACTGAGTTCTTCAATCCACACTACAAACTGTAAATGACAAATTATTTTCTAGTTATGGATAACCATTTTAACATCAGAGCGTGGGATTGTCGTGAAGGCAGCAACACACTTTGCCTCGTTAAATGTTTGCTACGACAAGGCAGGCCACTGGCTTTTGTACAAAGTCAATACCTCGGAAAGCGCTCGCACAAGAGTGGAATCAAAATCCCATGAATTTCAATTTGAAAACACAAAAAGGCAAAAGCAAGGTGAATATCAAGAGAAATATAAATATATTTAATAACACAACTCATGGCCACGAAAAAATGTGAAGCGCCTACCACATTTACACATGTAATTCAAGTTTAAAGAAAATTAATGACTAATAGAATATATTTTTCTTTCCTAATTCTTGCCACATACTTTAAAAGGACAACACTATTAAAATTCAAAATCATTAACCGAAAGGTGGCGGCCTGCATACCTACCAAAATGCCTTTGGTTTGACAATTTAAAACTCAGATTAAAATGTTTACAACGAACACACTAGTCAGGGGCGCCTGTATAAAATAAATAGTTACAGACTGTACATAGACCCAAATAGAAACATGAAACCACCAAAATTAAATTGATAAAGACTTTCTATGGGTGAGCTGATGATGCAAGGGACGTAAAACACACGGTTGACTGAAAAGAAAAATTGGGCTTACTGCACCATAAGCCAACCTGGCAGAGCACACATCGAAAATTCTAGGTAAAATATTTATATAAACCAAAAGTATTACCCCTCCAAATGGGAGTACGACTTGACTACCTTCGACTTGTACAATTCAAATCTTACAGTCTACCACACAGTTCACTACATTATATTAATTTTAAAGACCCAATTAAGTAACTATGCCTTCAACTCACTGCCGAAAATATGTCTACACCTCTCTCACCGGTATTACAACATTTTGCAATTAATTCAAAGAAGCCCTCATATTACATTTGTGGCATGCTGCCGCCGACGTAGACTCAAGGCCCCTTCCTAATAAAAATGGTCCATTGTAAAACTGATCCTCGTCAGTTCTAGCAAAGTATCATCCCGAAATATTATAGTGCCCTCCTGGCTTGGTGGAGAAGTAGAGTGCGCCAGCCGAAATTTTGCAATACAAAATTCTTACCTTTGAATAGAGTGATGCGAGAAGCAGGGGAACTGGCTGGGGTAAAGAAAGGAGAAGGAAATGAATTGAGAATGTTACATGGAGGTCAGCTCGGGCACTGGCGTCGATGAGGAATAAAGGCGAAGCTGCGCGACGCTAGTGTCGCTCTAAAACCGAAACCCTTCAAAGTTCGAAAGTAGAAGATGGCGCACCAACAAGTTAACTTCGCTAAAAGTCAATTACGCACACTAGGAAACTGCCTACCACTGCAATTTCATTAGTATGCATGTTATTGCCAGCCTGTTTTGAGGCTATAAGTAATTTCAAACAACAAAATAATTTCTTTAGGTTGTCCCAAAAAATATGTAAAATATTATTCTCAACTTCATTTTCAAATATGTCACTACCAACAATTTCCCTCAAATGTTATTTCAGGGGATCTACATCATAACTGCTTAAGCGAGGATGAAAACTTGTACAATTGATAAGCTCCTTATATTTCTCAAGGTCAGAGTTAGTATATATATTTGGGAATGTTCTAAATAATAATTCAAACATTCCTTTTCTCGCATCGAATACATTGTGGCCTATTTGAATTTGGTTTTCAGATAAAAACATAATTACGGAATCCCCCACGAAACCATACTTTCCCATGACGATATACATCTAACATTTTGTCGTGAGCTGGCGACGTACTTTTCAAAGCTAAATATTTACAGGGTATTTGAGAAAATGTAATAGGTTTTTTCTTCAAAGATGATTCACTCTTAAATTCAGGCAATGTGTCTCTATGTGATGCTTCCTGTAGTTAATTGAATTTACTTGTAATAGGACGAAATGCTTGTTCATTCAAATTATCCCTCTCCATTTGTGCTTACATAGCTTGTAAATACTTTTACTTAGCAGCAGTTATAACACTGTGTAAATCCGATGTCTCAGCAAACATTACGTACTAATTCATATACATCCAGCCTATTTATATAACCTATTATCTGGTTTCGTACCTGCAAAATTACTGCGAATATGGTATGTCATTTCAAATTAACTTATAACCCCTATCTAACTTATTTGGAATGTGCATTTGCAACACATTAATTACAACTCTTAATTGACCTTTCATTTCTGTAATTTGTGTTGTAACAATTGTGTTTATCATAAAGTTAATGTCACTTATTAATCCATCTAAAAGTTCGTCTGATCCAATATCAACACTCGTCACTGCATTCAGAATATTGCTTAAAGTATTCGAAATTACGCTCGTGTTTTTATAAACACTATCAATACCTTCATTTAACTTTATTAACTTCTCTCATATTTCACTCATTTGAGACTTAAATACTTCTTATGTAACACTGTGGAAGTTTTCCACAAATAACTGATTTGTCACATCATTGTCTTTCATTGGCGTACCAACATTATGTAAAATACGTCCACTTACATCGCAGGTCCCAATGCGTGTGTTCTGGTTAAACATGTATGAGTACGTCGTATTCCATTATGTCCAAACATTGAGTTACTCATTCTTCCTCTGGTAGTATAAAAGAGTCAAAACGATACCAATAGCTAACCTTATATAATGGAAGATCAGGAATAATTACTAAGAATCAATACTTTTGTTTCCAGGAATAGAAACATTTCTTTGAACTTTGTTAATGACATATCGTCTAAAACATGATCATTGTGAATGTGTTGTAGGCTTAAAATAACCATTTTAAAAACAATTACCATATTTGCACTGTCATGCAATTTGCGTATAGGAATTTGAGCATAACTTTGTGATAAATAAGAACAGTCGACATTTGAATGTCCCCAACACTAACATTTTGTTGAATCTCTCCCTGCGGTTCACTCCAGATGTCATCAAATATAAATACTTATTTGGGCAATGGTTCACTTGCACTTATAATATAGTCTTTACTGCTAAAAGTGAAATAACACATTACTTCAATAGCTGGCAAAATAATCGCTAAATGTTTACACTTGTCTTGATGTATTGTTTTTAAAAAAACATACACGTTTTAAAAGTTTAGACCATTTAGATGTTCTAATAGCGACCTAATTACACATGTCTTTTCACGCGGTGATAGACCACTTATAATGCATTGTATGTTTGACCGTAAAATTATACTGTGTTTCTGTTCAATTATGTTTTCATAATTTGTGGGCAGTTGCACACTTTACCTTCATTATATACAAACTAACATAAAAACTTTATAGGATTGAACATAAACCTATATATATAGTCATTTATATAATATGTCTCGTACTTAACATATCAAAAAGTAAAATGAATTTTAAATACATTACTTAATAAACTACAATTCGTATTACATTGACCAAAATACAACTATGGTGGTCCGTGAAAGAAACTTGCAAATTGACTGGCACATAACGACCAGAGTATAAATTAATTAGATAACGCATGAAAATAACACTAATTGCATATTCCCAAACAAATGAATTGAAACAACGACATATAGCAGACATATTATACGTTGAGAAAACAGCAAATATAAAAAGACTCCATATTTATACACAGGTGAAAAGTTAGTGGCTTAGGTTGTTGAAAAAGTAATGAATTTCAAAGTGAAAAGAAGTATGGGAGTTGGCAAGTCAAAACACAAAGGGAAGAAGAAAGGTGTGGTGCAGTGGTAACTCACTGGACATTCGGGAGGATCCGGGTTCGATTCCCGGACCGGCCATCCTGATTTCCTTACCCAATCCCTCTTCCCTGTGCATCTTGCACCGTCTCTAATGACCTCGTTGTCGACGAGACGTTAACCCCAACTACCTACCTACCTACATCCCGGGAACGTATTAGTGATAACACCCTCAGCAAAGAGTGTACGGCCCCCTTTCCTAATAAAAATAACTTCCACCACCACCACCTGTATTGTCTATCTGTATATGATCAATAATTTACTCGTTACATCGTTTGACGAAAATGAACAATAATGATGCATTCCCTTCAATCAAGACAATGTATTTATCATTGCCACCGAGAAGTGGGCAGGTAACTGAACATCTTCTCAAGTAGGCTGTTTGTTCGGGTAGCACCCTTGGTTGGCCGCTTCCTTTTCCTAATAAAACAGATTTAATTATTTATTTTAGGTATATTTTGCAAATCGAATGTAAGTGCCAGCCTTACTTTCATTTTGGCTGCACTGTGAGCTCGAATCACCAGCATTGTTATTTAAGTAACCTCAGAGAAGCAGTACTGTATGTGACAAGTAACTACCACATAACCTCAGAGAAGCAGTACTATATGTGACAAGTAACTACCACATAACCTCAGAGAAGCAGTACTGCATGTGACAAGTAACATAACTGAAAAAACAAAACATGGTTAAAACTAAATCAATATTTAAGTACTCGACGGCATTTCTGTGTGCTGAAAGTATCTATTTCTGTCTCATTACTACACACATATTTCACTTTGAAGATGTGAAGATAATTATAAAACACGTCATAATATTGTTAGTTAATACATTCTTTGGCATAGCATTTTGTGAATGTATACACTTATTTTCTAACCCTTCAACTTATCACTGAATAAAAACCAAATTAAAAGAATAGCACTTACAGATTTGATATGTTTCTAGCAAATCCCATTCTGAAGAGTGTAACTCAGATGTGTGAATTTTGAAACCTCATTACAAACTGAGTAAATTAGTTTAATTCTTTGTTTGTGTTAAAAGAACACTAAGTGTAATCCATAAGTAAATAGTTGTAGCTCATAGTAATGAAGTGCAATCGTCTCCAAATATCTTCACAGAGACTTCCTCAGATAATTCCAGGCATCTTACGCGTGAAACTATTAAGACCCGGAAGTATGTAATAATGTTGTGTTTTGCATGCATTTAATACAAGTGTGTATAATTAAATTAAATTGTAGATACTCAAAAAATCTATTTGTATTCTATATGAAGGTCATTTTCGAAAACTACAGACGAAATATAAAAATCTTGAGTTAGCAAGTGGATTCTCATTCTTGCCTGGGGACAGGCGTAATTTATTTGGCTCTATCTTTTTCTAGTAATTGACGATACTGTCTAAAACATGTTGCAGTCTCACATGACCACATTGTGAGAGTACATCGCGCTAGGTTAAGCAATAATCCAATTTCAATTTCACGTTAAAATCTAGTTGTATTTTAATTGCCCAACATGAGTTTAGTAAAATATCCAGTTTTATTTATTTATTTTTTTTATTTATTTTTTTATTTTTTTTGGAAAAAGTTAAATTTGCTGCAAGTTAAATGCCATACATACTTTTAAGGCCAGGGTTTTTTTGCAGTCAATCCATAATCTGTGACTACATGTTTTTGTCGTTGGTGATCCTCAAATAAGTCCTGCATCTTTACCTTTTTGTCAGCATCACGTTTCCTGTAACTAACTAGGGCCATGTTTGTCTATTGAAATTGAAAATTAAGAATTTTTGCCATCAAATCAATAGAATCAATAACTGACATCTCGAGTCGGACCAAGATGTCCTAACATTTTTATTCGCATCCTGAGATACGAAGGAATCTCGGAAATCTATATCTTGGTAGCCACAGTTTGTTGATGACTACATTCTACGATAATATAGATCTTGCAGCCGGTATCCAAGAGACAGCACTAACTTATTTTCGACTTGTATTGAGATAAGTCACGTTGGGCGGACAGTATGTAACACCTGGTTTGTCTTCCTAACTTGGTGAATCATACTAACGTAATTTTAATGTCACAAGATTTGCATACGTGTAAGTTTGGCTTACCTCAAGTGTTAAAATAGGCGTATAAATATTTAAAAAGATTCCTTAGTTATAAAATTGTGATATTTGACCCTGTGTTTATCTATGATAGTATTTTGTTTTACAAATTGCTTTCTGTTTGGAAACATAAATAATTCTGGTTGATATGTTCAGCTTTCGTTTTAATGTAAGGAACGTTTTAGAGCTGTTCGAAAAAATATCAGTATATGGAACTGAAAGAAGTATGAGGCTTCGATTTGATGTGTTTTTTAATGAAATTAGTTCAACGTTGGTGATCAATTTCAAGAAGTTTTTTATAATGAATGAATGTAGCCAAATTTAAGTAATAGAAATATGCGAAAAGAAAGAATCGAATGCATAACATTGAGTCGTCAGTAACCGAGGTGTCAACGACGACCTTCAAACGGATCAAGAGCTTCATCACTTGGTTTTCCGAGTAACTTCTACTCAGACGTCATCATCCATTTCTGAAGGAAGTACGCCACATTCAGGAACACGGTCAGCGCAGTGGCTGTGGTTGAGTTGCAAGTCGACTCCAGGACCTTGACTGATGGAACGATGTCGGAGTACCCATGCCGTCATCAGGAGGAGAATCTCAGATTTAGCTGTCAACTACCTGATTTCTCATTAACAGCTAAGTCCAGCGTACTCCACATTATGCATGAACCTTTTGCAAAGGCTAATTAGTAGTGCACCTTTGAAGGATGGCCCTGACATTTAATGGGAGTTTTTCCTTACATATGAATGTTTACGTGGTTCACTGATTCAATATAGTACACCCATTTTCATTTTAAATAAAGCAATCTTTTTATAAAGCAGTAAATAATAAAGCAGTTTTTTTTTTGCAGAATATATAAGTATATTTAATTTTTCATAATTTATGGAAAACTTAAGGACAAGGAGCTTCCAGTTTATTAGTAATTCCAATTTTCCTCTCATATCTTTCATAATAAATAAACATCAAGGGTTGTTGGAGTGTTGGTATTTCTTCAAGTATTCTTTCATATTTTTGAATAAAATGCAAATTTTAATTTTTTTAAATGTAATAACGACCTTTACACTTTATCTTTAAGAGTCTCATAGACGAGGCAAATGAATAATGAGCAGTAATTATTAATGATATATACATATATATATATATAGATTTACGAATACCATCATATTTCTTTATATGGAAACTAGTAGTAACACATATGTTATGCTTAATAGCTTTATGTTTTGAACATTTCATCTGTGAGAGATCGGACCACATTTAATGTAACAGTTCAGCTTAGTAGCAGTAACTGTTGCAACAATATGTTCAGAGCCACCCATGAAGCACCATGAAGCACCATGAAGCACCATGAAACCTGTGTGAAGCAGGACAGAGCATGTGTTTGTACCTTTGTTGGCTTACGATCCCGGGTTTTATTCGCGACCGAGGCATCCCGTACACTGGCATGGAACGTGGTGGACAGAGACATAGAGAAAGGTAACTCCATACGGATATTGCCACTCCCGAAGTTCAAATCAACTGATAATGTATATGATATACTGCCAAAACGATTCAATTATTTGTAAATGAATTAATGAAAAATTATCCTTTAAATACTTCTGTGTGTTAAAACTGCATTATGAATAAATATATTAGACCACTAAATAAGACTTTATTTCGTTTTATTTTCATACAAGATGGATTTAAATTCAGCTGACTAGCTTCAGCAAATATTATCGATAGCAAAATATATACAAAATATACATAACATGGCCCTTTAAACTGCAGCCGAAGCCAACGTTTATTGCAAGTAACACAGACAGAATGAAAAATAAATCCCTAAGTTTCTGGATATTACGTTATTTAAAGACGAAGTGCAAAACAAAGATTTGCATGCCAATTCCAACCCCTTTCCACAAAGCAAAAGTTGGAACCACATTTGTAAATTAAAAAATACAACTCTCAGGAATTGTTTGTGTGTTACGTGCGGAATAGCATTTACCGCACGTAGTAAACAAGAAAGTCGCCTCGTGTTTTTGCCCAACACGCACGTAGTAAACAAGAAAGTCGCCTCGTGTTTTTGCCCAACACGCACGTAGTAAACAAGAAAGTCGCCTCGTGTTTTTGCCCAACACGCACGTAGTAAACAAGAAAGTCGCCTCGTGTTTTTGCCCAACACGCACGTAGTAAACAAGAAAGTCGCCTCGTGTTTTTGCCCAACACGCACGTAGTAAACAAGAAAGTCGCCTCGTGTTTTTGCCCAACACGCACGTAGTAAACAAGAAAGTCGCCTCGTGTTTTTGCCCAACACGCACGTAGTAAACAAGAAAGTCGCCTCGTGTTTTTGCCCAACACGCCGAAGTTTTCGATAAATTGATGCATAATTTCTAACACTGCATGTATATGGTCTATGTGCCAGATGTCGTGATTCGGAATTTCAGCACGCAAAATGACCGATGTAAGTAGGAATGAAAAGTGATCACTTTGTTAGAGCTATATTGTATATACATAATGATGATGATGTTCTTAGAGACGACATCACAAATTTGTACCAGTATATGGCCTCCTCGGGTCAGCTATTGCTTACAATATTTAAAACTTTTAAAAATGTTGCTAACCGTTTATACTATTTGTACAGCGAAGGATATGACACAACAAGCGTGAATGGGCGATCATTCCAGCGTTAGTTAGTGATATCCAGTGTTGTTAAAAGTACTGGAAAAATGTAATTGGGTTCAATTACAATTACTCCAGTGACAATGTAGCTAATTACAAGTAAAAATCATTTTGGTAAAAGTAATCAGTTAAAGTACAATAAGAATTATCTTTCTGCTACCATTTTAAAACTGAGTTACAGCGCATGTTTTTACACGCATTAAAAAACGTACATAGGCCCTACATGTTTGGTTTTGTAAAAGTATTTGCAGCTAATGGTTATAGTGTTTATTATTTTTAAATAATTGAGTGTTTTTGTAGACACACTTGTTTGACAAACAACCAATATGTGCATATAAAATAAATAATAATAACTTTTCCAAATCACGCCACTGTAATGTCAATTCGTCTTAAAAAAATAACTTATTTAATACTGTCAAAAAATAGTTCATACCAATTACACGCTGTTGTAAAAAACTTTATATTTTTTATCTAACCTTACAAAACAATTGCATTTTAAAATTTTCATCGGATAGATTCCCTCTCTTGGTAGCAAAACGTCTTTACTGACACAAAAATACGCTCAAAAGGAGCAAGAAGGCAGTCATAGAACAAACACGCGGAAAGTGGAAGCAAGAAGGCAAAGATTACTAGAACATGACAAGCCACTTCTGTGTTTTGTCCATAGATGTTGTATATACGATCGTAACGCTACAAGTGTACATTATGGTACGCTTCCTTCTTCTTAGTTTTATCCGAAACACATCGGAAGTATAAAAAGGGACGGTAAATAAAGGCAATGTAACCATTACCGAAATGTAACGATTACGTTTAATGTTTTGTAATCCGATTACACGTACGAATTAATTGTTCTGAAATGTAATTCGTTACAAGCAGAAATTACTTGAACAGTAATCGGATTACTTGTAATTCGTAACTTCACTACACTGGTGAGAGCAGTGTATACAAGCTGTTATCAACATTTAACCCCGTCTCAAGGTTGTGTGTAGTAGGAATACAAAACTGTATAGGAACAGTAAGGTAATTCGTGTCATTCATATAGATACTTAGGCAGACGTGTGAAACTCGGCGGGTTTAGCATCCTCATACTGTTTTTAATTAACTTTTTGATCGTGAAACACTACTGTAGAAAACAAGACGTTTAAGACTCACTAACCTCTACAAAAGCATTCACTATCCATTTTTTTCCCGCCAGAGTAAATCTATACTAGTTTCACTTGAAGTATGACGTAAAATATTTGACCTTACATTAAATTTGTTATAACTTTTTTAATATAAGAAGTGCGACTTCTCTTCATGCGTTAAAGTCTGAAATTCACGATCTGGTCAATTAAATCGCAACAAAATATCAATGTCATTTTTTTCCAGCAACAAATTGAGCACAAGACAATTTTGAAATCACAATCCGAATAAAATCTTGGAAAACAAATTCATCTCCCGAAATATGCTACAAATGGCATCAAAAATTTTTTATAAGAAGTCAATTTCCATCACTTTTATAGATTATTTTACTAATCAAAATTATTATAAGTTTGGTCTTCATTGAGATGTGCTGTACTCATTACAATTTCTTCTTCCGAGGAAATTTGTTGACATTACGAAAGTGATATACAAACTCTACTGAAACAATGTATCTAAGACAAATCTACGTCTGTGACTGTTGTTGAAGTATACATGGGGCGAAGAAAGTAGCTAGAAGAAGACGACCAAACATTACAGAGAAGAGATTTTATTGAAACACGACATTACGAAAGTGATATACAAACTCTACTGAAACAATGTATCTAAGACAAGTCTACGTCTGTGACTGTTATTGAAGTATACATGGGGCGAAGAAAGTAGCTAGAAGAAGACGACCAAACATTACAGAGAAGAGATTTTATTGAAACACGACATTACGAAAGTGATATACAAACTCTACTGAAACAATGTATCTAAGACAAGTCTACGTCTGTGACTGTTATTGAAGTATACATGGGGCGAAGAAAGTAGCTAGAAGAAGACGACCAAACATTACAGAGAAGAGATTTTATTGAAACACGACAGTACGTTATTCCCACGTACACACTGCAGTGAGCGATCTGTAGCGTCGAGTGAGATTACACTGCGTCCACTTAAGTAAATTATATTTGCGCAAGAGTACGTCAGAAAACTGTTTCAGTGGGTTGGTATTGCTCACAGTGCGACGAGATAGTTGATATTGTACAAGTTATGGCTGGAACAACCAATCGATAATATCTACTGTTGAGGAATTAGTTGGGACGTACAGAGTAAAGAGATGTGTGCAAAATTTAGTTAATTAATTTCTATATTCTCAAAATCAAGGGTTTCAATCCTTTATACAGATATTTTAAGATACACATTTCTTAAAGAAGCAAATATTTATATTGTTTTATTTTATTGTTTAGAGAAAATATAAATTAGTACATTAAGACAGAAATTAATTTCTAGTTAGGTCTCTGTTGGTTGGCTCGGTGAGTATTGTCAGGACGGAGAGCTACCCCCCCCCCCCCTCCTCTTCCTTGTCCACGCATTCCGCTTGTTGCTACATCTAACCTAAGATTGCTTCTACACTCGCCGTAAAGGCAGTCATACTCAGCCGTCATCAAACACCACAAAATTAAGGGGCTGTTAAAAATGCCATTTTTGCTAGTAACACATGTGCTGCAATATGAAATTGAATAACCTTTTTGGCTAGAAAGAAAAAAAAATTAACACCCATTAAATTACAGGTACATACAGGTATAAATTACAGGTATAAGTACAGGTGTAAGCATAAAAATTATTAAAAAGGCATTTTATGTTCAAATTGATGATTAAATTTGAAAACTAAGAGCACAATAAATAATTTCTGTGTTACGAAATGTCTGCTTTGAAAAATGGTCGGTTTATACATGGTTGTGTTTTACGAGGTTAGGTTATGAGTACGTATCAACCAAAAGTAAAGAGGGCAGGCTTGTCACCTAGTTTCTATTGGCTGGATTTAAGTCTTATCATGTGAACTGTGAGTGGTGTTTCCAGACGACGAAGTTCCATATGCATAAACTACGGTTCGTGCATATTTGTTCAATCTTAAACCCACTTTTGGCCAGGCTCCAGCAATCAGGCAGTTTTAAGCTTGGTTAACAATTGAAAGCATAACAGTTAACACAGAGCATTTGTCGTGTGCACAAGAATTTTCCGCCATTTTTGCCAACCTGTTGCTTTAAAACTGCGCGTAACAGATCGCATGCACGAGATCTTCGGCCACAGTACACTAAGGAAATGGTTATATTTCATTTCTTGTGCGGGCGCATGGAACATCAGCCAATCAGAGAAGAGCATAACATTTACAACTATGTTGTTTATTTAAGCTGCAGATGCGAAATAATGTCCCAAGAAGTAACAAATAACTGGTAACAGTTAACTGGCAGAAATTTATTTTTGTGATGAAGAAACAATGTTTTTTGAAGAAAAGTAAAGATGCTAAATATTTTTAATCACTTTCAATTATTTTGGAAACAATGTGATAATCTGTTAAAATTCGTTATTTATCTAAACTGCTGACTTACGCCAGACTCGTCGTGTAGATTCATTGGCTACAAATAATACATAGAGCGGTATTTACAATAGAGCGTCGCAATGTGGCGCGTCGTGTCCTACACTTGCCGCCAGCGATACACACCGTGCTGCCATCTGTTATCCTGCAACGAAGCTTGCTATGAAATGCTAAAAGCGAAAGAAATAAAGTAGATTTTTTTTTTTGTTATTCAGTTAATAAAATTGTTAATTTGTAGTGATATACAGTTTTATAAAAAAAAAAGTATTATATTATAATCCTAAATGATGTAGAACATCAACGACTCTTCAGACATTGGAAAAGAAAATTTACTTTTGTTTTCTTAAAGGTAGGTCTAATTGGTATAAATTTGGACTGTAATTAGTATTTCTGGAAACAGATCGTTATGTATATTTTCACTGTCCTTCATTTCAGCTTTTCTCCACTTTATTCATTACGAAGTACAGAAATGTTATTCTTCTTATCCCCCGACGATGTCGACGAGTGTCAGATCAATGTTCGTCGCTCGTGCAATGTTCTCGACGCCAGCGTCAAGGTTCTGATTGGCTGATGATCGACGCTACGCAACGCTCTATTGTGAATACCGCTTTAGTATTCCATTGCAGTGGCGTAGCCAGGTTTTCTTTTGGGGAGGGTGGAAGGAATGGAGGGGGAGGCCCCAAATTGGGTATTTTATAAAGGAACACCGTGATCACCAATAAAGCGGGGGGGGGGGGGGGTCCAAAATATTGGATTTCAAGTTGCAAAGTGGTTCTATCTTAGCAGTTCTCGTATATAATCAGTGAATATACCGCGGGTGTAAATATTTGTATTTTTGAATATAAATTTTTTTAGACTACGGGTCGAAAGTGGGGTGCCTTCTGGCTAAGCCCCTGCAACGAGTAAAACAATAAATAGAACATAAGATATTAACGTATCAATTAAAAAAAACATTTCAACCATAAAAGCATCAAACACTACATAAAATTAAGACCGCAATAAAGAAATGAACCAAGTGATAATGTTTTTTGGCCACTCTTTCGTTTAACACATCTAAATACACACATACAGTAGTAGATATTTCGTCTATGTTTCTTTTGTCGAAAATTCGTATTCCTACAACGCTTATTTGCGGAGAAAAGCTCAAAGGGGTAAAAAACAAGAATTTCACAGAAAGTCGGTTGGTACTATATCCTCTTAAGCACAAAATAATTCCAGCGTCCGTCAGACTAAGCACTGTAGTAAAGATTACTTCCCTATGCCATCGATCAGATTATTAAAAATTGAAAAAAAATAGTGTTTGCGAAACTTTGTATAATTAATTGATGTAAGTGTTAAAATATATAACATTAAAACAGTAGTATTTCCAAAAATGGAGGTTTTAACTTTCGAGGAAGGGGTAGGGGCTGCAGCCTCCTCAGCCCACTACCCCCCTCCATCCTTCCTGGATACGCCCATGTTCAATTGTGAATCAATTTCGCACAATAATCGTATTGGTGTGGATATTAAGTTGTATGCGGTGTGAGTGATTGTGAAGCGAGCCTTGTCGTACTGGAGAAGCATCCACACACACACACACACACACGTGATCCAGCAGCTAGCTAGCAGAAGTGAAAGCGGAAGGAGCGTGGATGCTGGATGATGTGGCCACCCACTGCCGCTGGACAGCCGCTCTTGTTTGTCTTGGGAGAACCGGTTGTCCAGCTGGCCGCGCTACACTCTCTTCACGCTTGCTGCCTCTTACACAATTAAAAACTTTAACATTTGACTTTACGTTTGGTTTCCGACATGTTGTTTCTTGTTGAGCTTGACACAATGAAACTGTCAAAGTTCTCTTGACTTTACGATTTCGAAAAGTTGAAATTTAAAGTCAAAGTCAAGCAGCCATTTCGCCGAGAATCTAACAGAGGTTATGAGGAAAGTGCGTTATTTTATTGCAGGGCGATTTTAATCTCGGTACATTAAAAAAGCTCGTCGTAAATTAAATAAATGGCAAAAAAATATTAATGTGAAGAGGAAATATATGAATTTACATATTTTAATAGAATAAACAAATGAGTTTTTGGTAATGATATAAACTTTTAATAACAATTTAATGCCTATTAAAAAAAATGGTATGTATGATTCATTCCTGGATAATATCAACATTATTTACATAACAAGATATACATTTTTAAGAAGCACGCAGAACCGATGTTCAATTGTCTGAACTCTGACTTTACAATTGTATTGTGTATTGGTGGTTTTGTCAGAGGAAAGTAAATTTAAAGTCAAATGCTAAAGTTTTCTGCTGTGGAAGAAGCTTTAAACCTCGCTTTCTTAAGACGGATTCCCACCACCATCTTGGATACATCTATATTTCGCCAAAGTTTCTAATTCAGAAGGTGGATTAGAATTTCCCGCACGACATATCCTAAATGACAGCTTCCCGAATTTTATCAAACTGCCACAACTTCGCTAAATTTATTAATTTTTAGTGGCCTGCTAAAGATCGCCTTCCAACATACTCATCTTCCGCCTCGTGCAAACAAAGCTTAACCAGACTAGAAAATTTCACCAAAGGGACAGCACACCGAATTTGCCCGCACTCTGTTTAATCATACTTTGCATAAGAAATATTTCTTAAAGGCTGTTCACGATTAAGTGAGCACTTTCGAAATAAACCTTAGAAAAAAGCCACTGCTCCAACCTGCATATTTTAACTGGCGCCCTGAGTGACATGCGCCCAGTAAAGTTGGAAACGATAGATAGGAAAGTAGTTCCTTAACTTAACGTCAAATAAAAAGTGTAAGTTAACCATTTCTGATAACCTAAATTATTATTATAATTAATATAATTTTTTTTTTCTTTAGTGTAGAAATGAGCGGATTGGTAAAATATTTACTTGTCTAACAATTTCGCAATTTCACTTGACCGACGCATGAATAAAGTGACGAGGCTTATGGCAATGTTGACGTTACATAAGGCGGAAGTATACACAACGTGCATACAAGTAGGTCTTAAACAGGACTTTCCGAATTGCGAGATTATTTCTTGCGAATGCTTACAAAGGTGACGATATCAACAGTAATCAAGAAATACTAACTTGAAACAACGCACTAGGCAATGTTCTGTGCTCTGTCGTTCCAAAAACATGATAAAAAAATGTATTTACAGAGTATGACAAAATAATCCATGAATCCAAGATGGCGAGTGGGAATCTGCCTTAAAGCTGTTGGTCTACCAGATATTAATTACCTCATACTAGTACTAAACACCTTCCACTTTTAAGACATATTACTTTTTAATAATATTTCCCCGCATGGAAATGTCTGGTTCGCATTTATCTCACATCATGGCGTCTCATGATCATAATTTCAGTGCTTTAGAGACGTGGTAATAAAATAAACGAAATCATTTACAGAAAATGTAACAAGACTGAATGAAGGCTATGCCTTAATTCATTAATATATATATATATACTTAGTGAAACTATTATTTAACACAGCGATCAGAGGTCCTGAAGACCACGTGCTGCCTTCAAAAGGTCTAGAGCCCCTGTCACACCGTCAATTTGACAGTAAGAATGAAGACAAAATACGATCATAAAATTTTTCCTTTCAACAAATGTTATCAAATAACCTTGAATATGTTTGAAAATGTGACACACTGTCAAGTTGTTTACATGGGAGAATCAAATTTGAATTATCATTTTAAAATTATTTTCATAGTGAGATATTGTAGTTGTTTTTCCATGCAGTTCATTACAGGCATTCATGCCCAGACAGCTACTACATAAATGATTATTTTCATTATCTATTTCGTTTCCAGCAATTGTTCGTTATTTTAATATTGATATGCATCCATTTCTATCAAGCACGATTCTAATTGGCTGAGCCCATCAAAAATCAAGTAAATTTTATAACTGGTCCAATCTTCAAATGTTTGATGGAAACTGAAGCCATCCAACTTTTTCAGGCAAATATGGTGGCGTTTATGACGTCTTAATTTTACCAAACTTATTGGAAGCAGTTTGACGGAAAAATTTGACAGTGTAACACAGACTTGATACTTCTCTCCTCCAATCTCCGTTGACACGCGACTGTTTGTCGTCTTCAGCCGGCCATCGTATGCTAAGGGGGCGTGTTTTACTTGGCATGCCACATAGCCAGCCCATTGTGTCCGCCTGCTTTTCAGTATGTTCGTGTTCTTGCATCCGCCCATTGCACTCTACACTTCTTCCATCGTATTTTACAGAAAAATTGGCCTAACAAAGACTACTAAAAATTAGAAATACACAATAATTTCCTCATTTTATACAAATTTTTAAAAAATATTAAAACATTTAATAGCGTAATTGTAAACTCACACAAGTTATCTCGTTATATGAGTTTTTTGTTATTCTCTGTACGTCCCGAGAACAGTAAAATTTCGATTTTCAAAGCCCACTGTGTATAAAATATGCCGTATCATCCCCCCCCCCCCCCAGGAAATCTTATTTTTGAGTTCGTAATGTTTACAAGTTGGACAGAATTTCATGCGAATATAGACTAAGGAATATTGTGGTGACCTTGAGGTGCACTGAGCATGCGTCGCCGCAGCAGAGGGAATATGGGGTGGAGTGAGTATACAAGTTGCGAAGTGAACACTTCAGTGTTACTACACTGTCAAAAGCAATATGGGTAGGAATTGAGGTTAGAACACTGTTGACGTGAATACTTTGAGTTATTAGTAAATTTCGTGTAATACAGTTTTAATGCAAGTAGATTATACCTATTCAAGTTAGTCAAAGCATTTTGTTAACGTAAATATATAAGTTTGTTGAAAAGTCTGACGTATAGATTGTCCACTGTTATTTTCAGCAGTTTTAAAGCCCACTTGAGACACTTGCCTGCGTCCATATGCAGAAATGTTAACAGGCGCTAGTTGGTAAAGAGGGAGGTAGATTGGTTCCACGTCTTAACATACAATAAAAAGTGTTAAGTAAAAATTTGTGTATTTGTTCTGCTTTGTGTTATTCAAGTGCATTCAAGTATAATGATGAACGGATTGAAAGCTATTTACTTTTATAAATATGTTAGATTCCGCGGTGGCTTAGAGGTTAGACTGTTCACTTTCCACCAAGGCGAACCTGGTTCAATCCCGGGCCGGATCACTCCGGATTTTCGCAAGCAAGTGGGATTTGTGCCGGACGATACTACTGATCGACGGGTTTTGTAGGGGTTCTCCCGTTTCCCGCGCCCTTGCATTCCAGCGCTCCTTCATTCACACCTCACTTCACCCTCGTAGGCTCTCAATACTTCGTTGATAAGGGAGCCGCCTACCTGACGCGACATGGCACAGGAGTGAGCGAACACTAAGGGCGACACCGGCACGCGCATCAAATGGCGCATCGCCACTATACGTAAAGCACTAAACTAGCATGCAAACCTTTTTCGAACCGTTTTTTTCTAAGGGACTTTAAGCAGTGACCACATTATTTTACCGCTGGAAAGTGTGATCCAAAGTTCAATGCAGGATTGTATCCGAGTTTCACGTAGATCCGGTCAGCACATTTTGACATACGGCAGTGTGAAAATACTGTTTTTAGCTATGTTGGAGGGCTTGGAAATAGTGGTTCTAACATGCGTAGTGTTAGGAAAGCGACATTCCGTCATCGCCTCAAGTTTGTTTTCTTTTCGTAAATTACCACATTGGGCACACGTGGAATAGTTTCGTTAAAAAAAAACGTATTTCCCAACACACTGCAACGCATTTCAAGCACCTAGTAGGCCGCCCCCTTAACAGCCGCCCAAATCTCTCAACTCATTCTATCAATTTCACAGTTTTATTTGACCGACGCATGAACAAAGTGATTAGGGCCGCGGTAATGATAATTGTAAATATGGTTGGAGAATACATAGTGCGTATACAAGCAGTTCTTAAGCAGGACTCTCAGATGTTCTCTGCTTACTGTGAACAGCCTATGGACACATGTACAGTGCGTAGGTCGGTCACGGCAAAGTGAGCACTTTAGAAAGACCTGCTTGGTATCAATCCTACTGCTATGTATATTGCCGTGGCCCATCTCAATCTATTCACGTTTCACGAAGCGAAACTAAGCAATATGTAGAAAGTTGAATGTGTTAATAAGAAAGTTCCTGCTCTTATGGGCATCAAATGAGAAACACTTCAGTGAAAATAAATTTATATAAGACAGTTTCAACACTACACTGAGTCTTACAACTATATTTGTATTAATACGCTGCCAAAATAACTGGGGCTTACATGCCAGTTTGTACTGTTGTGTATAAAGCCAGTGATTTTTTCAAAGGTTCATTTCGAAAGTGCTCGCCTTTTACTCTCGACCACGTAACTTTGATACTTGTAGATGCAATGATTGGCTAGTCTGTATCGCTGTCATGCGCACAACACTAAAATGAGTCTACCTTACCTTTATTAATTGACTGATATAAAACAGTATATGTTACACAGTATCTGATACTTTCGGTGACACGAACTGAATATGCCATGTGAGTTACTCTTATTCGCCAACATTATCCGTACATGTTTTCAGGTAGGTGTTTTTTTCTTTCAAGTATTCGTGTTATCAGTTACGTGAGTTTACTAGCTTGAAGTACACTGTAGCACCTGTTACAGTGGAATAATTCATGGACAAAAATAAGATCATAAAGAAGACTTTATTTATGTGGCTTTATTTCACGGAGGGTAATAAACTTGCTACATTTAAATTGTTTTAAAAAATCTAAATTATATAATAATGCTATCATAATCTCAGAAATATTTACAACGAAAACACCCGCATGTGCATACGCCAAAACTTAGATAAGAAAAACTAACATGTTCGTTTATACTCATAGATAGATATCTAGTGTGCGTGTGTCTGTGCCTCGGTGTCTCTCTGTGTGTGTGTCTCTGCGTGTGCGTATGCGTGTGCGCGGTATATATTAAGGTTTCCCGACAGACTCGCGCATCAAAGAACATCGCTAACCACTGGACGCAAAAGCACTAAAATATAGGGACAGCTTCCCCTTAGGGTACAGAATTTTTTGAAATTCGACCTCTGAGAGGGTGAAAGGGGTAAAATATACATTCGAGGACTCCTCATTTGATCATTATCGCAATGAAATATCGTTGTACTCTTAACTTCAAAGTGTTGCCTATATAATTACCTAAAGACTTATTCAAGAATTATTGTGTAAGCCAAACCCTAATATTTATAAATGCGCAAAATTTGTTCTCGAGGACTTCTTAATAGCATATAAACGCTATAAATTAGCGTTGTTCTCTTTATTTAAAAAGGGTTCCTATATAAATGTTTAAATATTATTTTAAGATTATTTTTTATTACAGCATAGTACAACGCGAAAAGAGGTTAAATGTGTTTTCGAAGACTCCTCAAGAGCATATTAACATGTTAAAAGAACATCTTGATCTTTGCTTTCATGGGTTGGCTACATAAATAACTGAAAACTAATTTCGGGACTTTTATAAGTCCAAATACCTGAGTAGTTGCCTACATTACATAGTTTCAATGGCTGTAACTTCCGAACCAACATATTTTGTAGAAACATATGAAACGAAAATGTAAAAATAGAAATGAAACCTGTCTCTTACTGAGAAATTATTTTAATTTCCCTGTACAGTTGCACAAAGGTATTCCCAGATTAGCAGGATCAATAATCAAATTTGCTATTTTCGTAGACTGCGTGCCAATGAAATACACCGCGCTATGTTCTTTCCCTTATCGTGTTCTATATACGTATTTAAATGACTTTATAACCGCGGTTGATAATTCTCTACGTCATTTCGATTAAGAGTTAGTTAGCTGGGATGTCCATTCCAACTAGGCTCACAGCAACCGTATTTTTGTTGCAATATTTAATTAGAGTTTTCTTGCAAACATAAGCATGGCACTCGTAAAATTGTGAATTCTTTAGAGAAGTGTTAAAATTACTTATTTTAACAACTGTGAGGCCATTTGTTTAAATTTTATTTTCCAACAAACCAGAAGTTTATCCACTACAATAACATTTTACATATTCCAGTAGCATTGAAACTATAAATGCTCAGAGTATGAAAATTAATTAATACAGTGTTTATATATAAATAGACAAATAGATGAAAAATTGCCGTAGGAAGCTGATAAAAGGATTGATCAACGTTAACAATATAACATCATAATAAATAGTTAGCATATTCGCTAAATTAGTACGACGGGGTATAAATGTAGTACAACTCTGTGGAAACAGTTGAATAAATGGATGAGAAAGTCCATTACCCTGTGCGGGTATTTCATCAACAGCATCTACCCTTGTGACGTATTTATCACTGCACAAGTTTTTCCTGAAGTTTGGAGTTCCGTTACAGTTACCGCCAAATCGCTTCAATAGCTCCAAGTGAAGACTTGGCAAAAAGTTTTAATCGAGGCCACAATGTTAACTGGATGTGCACGGGAGAAACAAGTTTTGCCTACTGCGTATACGACTTATATCCGAGTATACTTTCGACTTTAAGAGGACTATGTAGTTGCGTGTCCAAGGTCAAGAAGCGAGGGAGCGATACGGGCGACACTAACACGCACGCCTAGCTCCTCATCGCTCCTACGCGCAAGGCGTGCAGTGTTTCCGTCCTAACGCTGTACTGTGTAAACTAGATGTGTAACTGTGAGGTTTTATTACACGCGATGAAAGTGCAGAGATCAAATTACCTGAGTATGATCGTACTTTTCTATTAGAAAGCTTTAAAAATGCGATATTTGGCCACTTCCACGATTTTTTTCTGCGTTAATACACTTAATATGATAAAAGTAAAAAGATAACGAAATAGACAATAGTTTCTTATCCTTTCTGGCAAAACTTCTTATTTCCAGAACAGTTATTTACAGAGACACGCAAACAACGATTTCACAGATAACGTTTCAGTACATAGGAGACCCTTAAGAGGGTCCAATCCGGCCTATAGATGAGGTGCATGGACAGTCGCTAAGCGAGGAATGGCTTCTCACACGCTCAACTCTAAATGAAATCAGGAACTTCTTCGTGTAGTACGTACAAGCGGGTGAAGTCACCGATAGAAACCTACTACATAAATTTTCTTCAATTAAATAGGACACATATTCAGAAAGTTCTATACAGATGTATATATTTGTAATCTGATGTCTTGAAGAAATTTATTCTTTTTATTTGTAATTACATATTTTAATTATTTTACTGTTTATTTTTAGCGCAACTGGGCATTTGAAATATTTCATGTTAACAATAACGTGGTAATTAGCGTTTGTCAATTCATAACTGAAATGGACTATGGACGTCGCTAAATAATGAGTCAAGATTAGGTACAGCACAACAGTATAAAATGGGGTTTATTGAACATAAGGATCATATAATATCTATTTACGTAGCTATTGATCGGAGGAGCTTAAATGAAATACCAGGACTCTAATTAATTGTAATAAGGTTTATTACCGCACGCCACTACTATTACAATATACTTGTAAAGTTCCCACTTGGTTCACGTTGCCGGAGGCTGATTCTAGGACGCTGTTAACGGTGACCGGATATACCCATCTTCACTTCTTCTTAGTCCGCTGCCCTGATGACAAAAGACCTTGCTCCCAGTGTTACGTTGGCCTATATCAGGCACGTTGTTGAATATCTTCGGCCCCGTTTACTGACCTGTGGAGGGGGTTTCCGCGACTGTCTTTCACGAGGTTTTATCGCAATCACACTTGTGCTCTGATTCAATGTTTGAAGATGGGGTCAGACAGGCCGTTCAGCTAAGGCCTGAACACCTCATAACAAGATGTAATACACTAGCACTGTTAAACTGGCACTAAAAGTATCTGATAGTTGGGCAGTGTACTCATTTTACAGTACCTACTACAAGTGGATATCAGTTGACAAAGTAACTTGTTTTTAATTTAATACCTACTTCTAACATACACTCATGCGCAAAAAAAAATATGGTCAGACGGGCGAAACCGAACTATCTTTACTAAAGAGTGTCATGTTATTAAGATTTAACTGAGTACCTGTTACTATAATAGGGCCTACGCCATAAATCTAAACGGCAATTAAATTATACGATATAGTTCTACAGCCTTCTAGTCTAAATAATAGTAACTATATTCAAGTTAAGCCTATTGATGGTTAGACTGTTCAATTTAGGGTAAACGACTTCAGTCTAAAATATTTTAGGCTAAGTGTTTTTTTTTCCGAAGTATTGTGTTAGGTTTTTTAGCAGTTAAAAATAATGAATGTAAGTTAAATGATTTTAAACTAAATAATTTTTGCCTAAAATCTGGTTTCAGAAATACCTGCTTAGGCAACAACTGATGGCATAAGCGATGTAACGTAGACACTTAAGAAGTAAACTATTTTAAGCGAAACACCTGGCGTCTAAACGCTAGTTAGTTACTCTGACGGCTATGCTAAACTATTCATAGAGACAAAGCCTGCAGTGTAAATTATTTGAGATTTAATGTTTCTAGCCGAAACGCATACTGTGGCCAATGATTTTTAAACTAAACTATATACACCAAACGCTTTTAGGTCATAGGACTTTAGGCTAAGTACCTCTTGCCGAAACTTCGAGTTAAACTACTCTATGTAGTTCAACGCCTTAAGGCTAACTGTTCAAGGCTAAATGACTTGAAATGCCTGTTAGGCCAAATTACAGTGAAAGACTATTCCTATGATAAAATTCTTTAGGTTAGAAGATTTTATGTTCAATTACGTTCCTAAAATAGCCATTTGGCCAAACGGCAATCATAATTGTATTTTCTTTGGTATCCGTCCAACAAGTGTACACAGAGTTTTGCAATGACAAGTGTCAAGTTGAAACTACAGTAATTTGTAATTATTTGAGTAAAATTTCATCTACGAGTTGAATAAACCTAAAAATTTGCAAATAGCTCTATTCTGTGCTCACGATGACTAAATTATCACTGAATATATTAGCTGAGGTGTAAATCGTTGTTTGGAGCTAATATAAATGTGCTAAGTATGAAATTTTCTAGATAGCAGTTGTCCTAACTTTTCTCAGCAAATATCCAGGCAGAGCTTAGCATTCCCTGTAGTTTATTCTTAGGCCCTAAATAAGTACATTTCTCTGCCACACAACAAATAATACTGACGTAGTGTTTAAGCGTAGATACCTATACATATAAATGTAGATATAAAAATATTCAAAATTTGCCTGTCTCTAATATATTCTACAAAGTCGTTATGATGATGTCAGTAAACAAGACGCGCTTACTGCGATCAAACAGGCTGTGATCTTTTAAGGTTGGTAGTATATTTAGTGCATACAAAAATAGCACACAAGGCAGTTTAGACAATATACCCAGGGGCGTTGAGAGATTGAAAAACCGGTTCGAACTCACCGAAGTCCTGATCTACTGGCCGCTTCACTGGTTAACTAACTCCATACGTGACCATATGGCTGCTGAAGAGTTGCCGACCTTTTCACCACTTGCTCCACTTCCGCGAACATGGTAAACAAATAATTTTCAAGCTGCTTTCTGGTACATCTCAGTTACATACCTGTAAAAAAATAAAACTAAAAATAATATCAAAAAAATATGTTACACATATTCTACATCAAAGACACTGAAAAAAATTACGAAGGAAATTATGCTAAAATTAGCAATAAAACATTTGTGGATTAGATATATATGTGTAATTGTGAAAATAAAGAAATATAGAAAAATAGCTCTTCGAATTTTATTTTGGCACAGTTAGTCTAACTTTATGTTATATAATAACGAAGTCATTTTATGTCCAAGTAATACTTCAGCAAATAGTTTGCTAAAATCATGGAAATCCTGGCTGTTCGAATTTCATATTTATCCTGTTAATTTAGAGGAGAAACACACACAAATGATATTGCTCATGTTGCACATATCACGCTAAAGACAGATAATAAAAATATAATCAATGTTCCAATTTGACATGAAAATATCCGCAGCTTGGAAGGACTTAACATGGCAGTCTCGTGTCATGCAATCCTCATGTGTGCTTATTGAAGGCCAAGACATAGACCAAACACGAGCCAGGCTGTTTTTTGTCTTCTTTACATTAACTCGCTGTTTGTCTACACAGCTGACAAAATCAGAAGTTCAGACATTTGCATCGATGTTTCCTTTACAGTATTCAGATAAGCGCAGAAATTCAATGCGCTGAAAGTCAGGAGAGTACAAGCCCCAAAAAAAAACATTTCGGTAGCACACTGCAGCTGGCCTTGTGACGCGCTGGCGTATCACATTACAACTCTTTCCTCCATACACTACTTCACTCGCTCGCGCATGTCAAAGGAGTGCGAGGCAAACCAGCGACATGTAACACTGCCCCCTCCTCAAGTCTGTTCGTCCCAAACAGACTCTTCAATATCACGACCTTCATATAGTGCCAGTTGGTCAGTGGCGTTTATTCCATAGACGCAAGGTAAGCAATACTTACCCTATATATAATATATATTGGAAATGTTTAATCCTTTATGGTTTTTGCCTTACACATTTAATTCTATGTCGTGTAAACTAAACGCATAGTGCTGCTATCTAGTATTTGATTCATCGCTAGTCGCTCCCGTTTGTGGAAATAAACTCACGAGCAACAACACGGGCAGGGTACGCAGGCATACTGTTTGAGTCCTCCAATCCTTACTTTTCCTTGGAAAGTGGATGAAAGCGTTCGTGAAAAGGGGAGTTTTCTTATAATTTATAATATGCTCTCTAAATAATATTCAGTTTAATTATTATTACATTAATTACGTTTCCGTTTTTATAACTAATGTTAGGCATTATACAACGGTAAATACACGTGGAGAGTAAGCAAATTTGGAAGTTGCGTTTGTTAGTAGAAATTGAAAATGTAACCACGGACTGGCTTATATCAACCATTTATTGCATTGTAAAGTGTGTAATGTATCATATTTTAATGGTATTTAACTGAAAGTTATCTAAAACACTCAAATAACTGGGGCTATTATACTAATTGCTTGCCCTGTAAAAAAAAACTCATTACACGTCACTGCAGTTGGTCGACGTAGGCAATCTTCGGCTTCGTCCAAAAGCTTTGACGACGAATTGATTTTCTTCAGAATCCGGTAAGCAGCATTCCCAAAATTTCTGTATCTTTGGTCAGTGCACTTTTCGTCTGTGAGGGTTGTACAGCTACACCAGTTGTCCTGCTTGAAATACCTCCCCCGACAATGTCCTGTCATACCACATATTTATCTTGTCTCTATTTATTCTTAGGTGCTGTCGAGCATGATCAGGATTGCCAACTAGAATGTTACGTAATTCGCTGACATAATCAGCGGCTACACATTCCTGTTCTGTTGGTCGGCTAAACAGCAGATCACTAGGTCTTCCAAACAGCATCCTCGATGGTGTTACTCTTGTGGACTCGTGAACTGTCGAGCAGTAAGCAAGGAGAAACAATGGCACCTTTGAATCCCATTACTTTTGGTTGTCTGCCACAAAGATCGACAAGAACTGCTCAAGAGTGCGGTTAAGCCTCTTAAATATTCCATTCAACTGACGGTGTTGTGCTGTAGTCCTAGTAATTTTATCCTAAGAATCTTTGTTACATCCTGGAACACAGCAGTTTCAGGGTTGCTTCCCTGATCGAAATGAAATTCTAGTGGCACCCCGAAAAGACATTCTCTACGAGTACAATAGCCACAGTATGTGCTTCCTTGTTCGGGAGAGGAATTACCTCAAACCACTTAGTAAATTAAACTTATGCCACCAGTGTATACAGATTTTTTCTCTCTGTGATTGGTAAGAGAACCAGAATATCTACTACCATCCTCTATAATGGGGATCTAACATTGTATTTCTGGAGGTTACTTTGTCCCTAGCTCCTAGGACCCTTACTCGCAGTGCAGGTGGCGCACATTCGGCCCGATTTCTCCAAATTCCTTCCGACAATTGACAATTATGACAATAGAATATCAGTTTAACTCTGTTAAGAGTCCTATTAGCACAAAAGTGCTCACTGGCTGCCACATTATGCAGTTCCTTTAAGACTTCGAAAACCCTGCACTCTCAAAGGACCAAATGAAGATGTGTTTTCCATCGTTACTTTCCCACCTCCTGTAAAGTACGCCTTTCTTCAGTACGAGGGAATTCCATTGTGCCCAGTAGGCTTTGACTACTGTGCTCAGACTAGTTATGCAGTATCTTTCCATTCTGGGACAACCAGCTTCTTTCCATTCTATTTATTGCTGCAAAGTGGGCTCATTCTACTGGTATTTCCTAATACACTTATCACTCCAGGTAGGTGACCCATTACAGCATAAGAACCTTGAATTCTTGTCCTCCATACCTTCAGCGATTCACCATTATTTTCTTCCTGGTGTTCACAATGAAGATAAAGTGGCTCACATAGCCTCCTAGAAAATGCATCTGCATTGATGTGAAGGCATCCAGATCTGTGCTGCATTTCAAATTCATATTCTTGAAAATGCTGTATCCACAGGGCCGTGTTACTTTCGGGGTACTTGAGATTTAGTAGCCAGCATATTGGAATATGGTCGGTCCTTAGAATAAAATGTCTGCAATAAAGGTAGGGATGGAAGTATAAAATTACCTTCTCCATGTTCAGAAGCTCCCTGTGTGCAACACAGTAATATCCTTCAAGATTATGCAGTACTGTGCTGAAGTATTATATTGGTCTTTCCTTACCATCCTAAACCTGAACTAACAGAGCTCCAATGCCTACATCTCTTGCATCAGTGTCTAAATGAATAACCCCTCGCTTTTTGGGAAACCCAAAACTGGTGGAGATATCAGAATTTCCTTTAGGTTAATCAAAGCATCCCTACACCCAGTAGTCTAATGGAATTTGCTTGTCGACTCGTGGCGAACTAAGGTACAAATAGAAGAGAATTGGCACATGATCCCAGAAAACTCAGCGCGTAGGTTTTTTCTCAGTTGGTATCAGCCTGTTTTGCTATCGCTTTGGTCTCCTCGGGGTCCATTTCAATTCAGTGAGCCGACACAATACGCCACAAGAAATTTATTTTCTTGTCGAAAAGATGTCACTTCTTTGAAACCAATTTCCAGTTGGCTACGGCCACTTTCTGGAATACAGAAACTGAACTTGATAGGTGCTCTTCAAATGCCCTTCTTGTTACAACAATGTCATCTAGGTAAATCTGACAGATATCTAACAGGAGGACATTTTACACAAGGCAATGCAAGGTGACGGGGACATTACGCAGCCCAAAAGGCATAACATTGAACTGCCAGGTACCTTTCGCTTAGAAACAGAGTGCAGTCTTCTCTTGCTCTTCTGGTGCCAACTCTTGCTGCCAGTACTCGCTCTTCGTGTCCAAAGTAGAAAATCATTGCAGACCTGCTAGGCTGTTTAGTGTGTCATCTATCCTTGAAAGTGGGTTAGAATTTTTTCTTGTTACATTATTAAGCTGTAGATAATCTACCCAAAACCTAAGATAGCGATCTTTCTTCCTAACAATTACAATATGTGATGACTTTGGACTAACTGATAATTCTATCACATCTACTCCTCCATTTCCTTCAGAATTTCTCCAACTGCCCCATGCGAAGCTAGTAGCAGTCATCTTGGTGGCCTCTTTATGGGCCTGACATCTTCTGTATGTATGTGGTGGCAGGTCATATTAGTCCTTCCAAGTTTATTGTGTCCGCACTATAAGGTGTCCCTATTTCTCTGCAGTAATTCAGAGACAGCCTTCTCCTGTAGCCAGAAAAGATTTTCTCTTGTTCATACTAGCAGTTCCTTCCGTAATTCTGGTAAAGGACAAACTGTTCTTTTTACAATATAATATTCTGAAACAGAAGTACATGTGTAACCTGCTTGCAAACAACTATTACGTCCCTCTCTTCGATACGGATGGCACTATCGGACAAATTTATCAATTTTATTTTCTAACTACCCTTTAACGAAGTGCTATGTGAAAGCCCGGTGGGTAGGGCAGGATTCTATTGCATCTCAGGGCTAGACCTCTTACGCCTACTAGGATAGGAAATCATGCATGGAGACATGCATCACGGGAGATAGGGATTGGGCAGCCATGGCCTGCAATTGGGGCCATGACTACCTCCCAAGTGTATTTATAGCTAAGCTAATACTAGAAGAGACTGGGAAAATCAAATGTATAATTCCATATCTCGAAAACTTTCAGTATTAGAAGAGACCAGACTTCTTACTACGACTTTATTTGGCAGGATGCCCACATTCTCTGCTGGCTCAATTATACTGAAATGCTTGGCAAATTTTCTTTGATAGCTGCCTGTAGTAACAATTTCACTAGAAGCTGGCAGCCCAGTGAGTTGGTAGCAGTCTACTGGGCAGCTGATTAGCGAGGACAAACGATGTCATGTTGACATTACACTCAAAGAAAAAATGTACACAAAACTACGGAAAATACCGGTTACAAATTATCCATACGTCTGCGTTAAATTACGGACTTTATTTTTTCAATAAAATTTCCTCTATAACTTTCGCATAGGTATACCATGAATTCATAGATCGTGTCCACGAACTGGAAAGTTTGTTTTTTAATATGCTCTTTATAAAAAGGGGCAACAAAAAAGTACAACTTTTGTTATTTAGGTGACTCACAGTGTATATAAATTATTATAAACACTTAAAAAATAATGTCCGGTGGTAGGATTTAAACTCGGAAAAAATGTCGATGGTCCAAAAGATTATCCACTCACCTACCACACTTTAACCAGAAGTAGTGTTGTAAATAAGGAATGTATATAGATTGATGCATGTAGCTCTCAGGTTGTAGTCATGTATGTGTGATTTGGTTTTTTTTTATTTCAGCTATAGAAGCCGGAGTAAGAAAAAAGTTATATTTTCGTGATATATTTCACTGTGGGATATTAACAGAAACTGAAAAATTAACAATCACCGAGTCGAACCACTCATCTTTACACAAAGTATTTCGTAAATATGGATTTTACGTGGAAGCACGAACACACATGAATTATTTTAAACTAGTGTTGGAACGCTTACTTAAGTGCAGTTTATAAAACGAGGTTACGAAAAAAATAATTATTTCAATTTCGTTATGTATGTGTTTCACTGTGTATACAGTATATTTGCTCCTGTAGCGGAATTTGAACAAGAATAACGAATTGCCACATCATAAGTGATTCGTTGTTCACATACTACTATTTTACACATACATATACTGTTGAGATCCAATGTTAAACGCTTCATTTATCACCTGCATTCTTTGTGTCTCAAAATCGAATCCATAAGAATACAAAGAGCTTCTGTATTTTACTTTTATGCAGCTCATTTTGGTTTTTCAACATTACGGAATACCTTTTCGTAAATTATCTCCACATCTCCGTAAAAGTTTCCATAAATCTACAGATATATGTAACAGTGCACGCACTCTCTACTGCTTACCCCCACCACACCAATTAAGTATCAACACAACACCTCAGCCAGCATAGTACATCGAGATCGATAAGACATTCGTCCACCTTTATTGCTATGTATATATCGTATTCAAGGCTAAGGTCACCAAGACACAAGTTAACTTTTCTCTTACCTCTAACTGGTGTGGTCTCACCTGTTACTGTAGTGAGATATTATCGTTCCCCACACTCATCGGGTGATCGCTGAGAGGAAGGCCCGATGATATCTGGTCTTACAACTACTATGGTCTCCCTAGTGTCGAAGACCATATGGTAAGGTAAATCATTAATGCTCTCCTCCACCAGTTTTGTATCTAAATCCTGTTTCACCGGACTTCGTCCCCGAAAAAATTGTGTTTACAAATTTACCGAATGTGCTGTATTCTCACCCGCATATAACTGCCACTTTTCCTGCTACTGCTTTTGTTGTTACTCCTGCTGCTGTAGTGGGCAATAGGTTGTCAGGTGTCCCAACTGTCCACATGGCCTACACGCAGGCCGTTTGGGTGGGGGTCATCGAAGCTCTGGAGCGCACACCATGGAAGCGATGTCCCTCACTGCTACTTGTAACTCCTTCAGTGTCTTTGTTATTCTGCCTCCGTTATAGTCCTTCATAATCACTGCAGTGGCGTTTATTCCATAGACGCAAGGTATGCAATGCATATCCTATACATGTTCGAAATGTTTGACCATTTATAATTTTCGCCGTAACTTCGAACACATTTCATTCTGAGCTTCCAGTTTCCGATTCAAGAAACAGAGTTTTCGTAACTTCCATACCGTATACGCATAGTGCTGCTATCTAGTATTTATTTCCACAAACGAGAGCGACTAGTGATAAATCGATGACTCGAACTCGCAAGGAACAACACCCCACCACGTTCCTTCGGCAGGGTAACTGTCCTACATTTTTCCTTCGAGAGTGGACGAAAGTGTTCGAGAAAACGGGAGTTTTCTTATAGCCTAATTTATAATATGCTCTCTAAATAACATTTAGTTTTATTATCATTACATTAATTTCGTTTCCGTGTTTTATAAATAATGTTATTTATTATAAAACAGTAAATACATGTGGAGGGTAGGCAAAATTAGAAGTTGCATTTGTTAGTAGAAATTGCTTACCCTGTAAAAAAAAAAAACCGCTAAACGCCACCGAATCACTGGCGATACTGTACGTCGGGCTGCGGCATTCTGTCTTGCTGACTCCACCTCCTTTGCTTGGACCAGTGTGTCCTGGGCTGCAGCCAGACATACTGTGCATTCTAACTACTTCAGCAATGGCAACGATGAAGTAGCCGACTGTGATGACGTACGCCTCCTCGATGTCTTTCCATAGCTCCTGCAGTGACTTCCCTGGTCGCTTGGTGCGGCTCCGCATTGTAGGCATGTCGTAGGTATCGGACACCGAAAGATAACTCCAAAGCCGACACCAATGTGGGGTACTTCAGTTGATGTTGCTCTGGCAGAGATTGCAGTATGCTGAGTGCTGGTCCACCCAGTACAGATGCGGTGTAGTAAGGCTGCTGTTCGGATGACTTGCCATTTAGGATGACGATTATTTCAAATTGATGTTGGTACTCCTGACAGGAAGTCTGGCCATCGTAAGGTGCGAGTAGGGGGCTCGGGAGCTTCAGAGGACCAAATTTATTCAAAATGATGGCGATGAAGTTGCACATCCCTCTCACCCACCCCCTGCTGCAGTTGCATGTGCAATTGCAATTGCAGGAGCAATGGCATGTTTACTTATCAAACCCACACGCCCAACCGCCTGTGTGCGTTCCAGAGATGTGACGGTGTGTTTTGGCGGTTGTCATGGGGTGCTTACAGTGGCCGGTACTTGATTAGGAATAGTAATTACACGTGAAGTCTGGTCGGCAGCCGGAGGCAGACTGAGGCAGACTGAGGAAGTTGGAGGGGGAAATATTTCTAGATGTTGTCTTGTCGGCAGCAGGATGACATGTCATCGATGAGGGAAGTGAGGGGCTAAATACACTTGCAATAGGGCTGTATTCGCACAGTGAATAATTATTCGTTCATTGACTATTTATCTGTACAATGAATAAATCATCCAATTAACTTGGATTATTTATTCCTGCATTGGGTATGTACACACTTGTGTATGCAGCAATGAATTATTTAATCGCACACTTGCATTTGCAGAAAGAGAGAGTGAGAAAGAGCATACTTATGCACTTGCATACCCAGCAGTGAACAGTTACTAAGTACAAGGTCTAACTACATGTCTGCTCCCTAGGACAGTTCACTGGTGAATGACCAGCGTTTAAATAGTATGTAATAGTAATACCTCCGCCAGCCAGCCGCCATGTTGGCAAGTGCTAGGGTTTCACTATTTGTTCTCTCTCACATCATATATTATTATGTTTAACAATATGTTTTACTATAAAAAAAAGTGTTTGTGGGGTATATGTGTAAAATGCTTTACTGTAACACCTTGTTAAGTTGTTATATATATTTTATATGTGCTCCCACATTGCCTCACTCACTCTTTTCTCGAGTGTCTGAAGTATAAGTTATGACTCTTGTTTGGCATATAGATCCACCACATCATTTTTTTTATAATGATGTTTTTAGATCATATTTATCCCCATCACTTTGTTTAAGTGGTAGACACTCTTTTCTCGAGTACCTGAACTGTAAGGTATGTGGGCCCACCCTGTTAAGGTAAATGAAACAATCATTCATATTGAATTACTTTTTACTGTTCACCTTTTTTTTTATATATATATATATATATATATATATATATATATATATATTCCATCAACCACAAAAAACAATATTTACACACACTATAATTATAAAAACATTTTCTTAAAACAAGCATATACACAAAAAAAAATTACATATTCTTACATAACATTTTTAGAACGCACTTCATTGGCATTATATATATATATATATATATATATATATATAATATATATATATATATATATACACACTTAAAATATTTACATATTGCTGTGACCCCACTTTCTGTAACGAGTCACACCTTCAAATATTAAGAGGAAGGCACTCAGTAAGACAATATCAATTATATCAAACAATAACATTTATTGGGATCTCAATTATTACAAGACAATGGGATAGACGATGCTTTACATTAATGTCGCTATGTTGACGCTTCGATTAACAAATGACTTACTTCAATTAATATACAGATCTTGCTTTATGAAAAGTATTTAAATCAAGGTCTCGCTCACCTTCGCCTCACGATACTTGGGCGCCCAGACGGGAGAGATAATTGCCCACTAATGTGGTGACGACAGCATTCAGGCTTGTCTCGACTGCAGCTCTCCCTTGGTCTCGAACCAGACCGCTAGCCTGGTGATCCTTTCCATGACGATCTCTCGGCCGGCCCTCTGGTGTCGGCTGGATCAAAATGGCCGCGAGCCTCCAGCTTCCAACAGTACGCTCGGCCTAGTAACCTTATACTGGTGATGCTCACAGCAATATTCCACTATATATGGTAGCATGTTTATTTGGTGTTTCTTCTCCATTCCTTGTTTTTACAAACGTGCACTGCACTTCTATTTATTTAAATAAAATATTTACACTTCTTTCTTCTATTAACAGGAACACATTCTTGGTGTCTCTTTTGTCACAATCGGGTTATGAGTTGTGGAAGACATCCTTCCACGCTGGAGGGCCAATCCACACAATTGCAACCATTCATTGACAGTCGGGGATAACGACTCAGCAACACTGACCTCGCTAATGAATGGTGTTGTGGCGAATCGGTAGCACTGACCTCGTTGTTGAATCATGGTGTTGTGGGTGTTGTGGGTTTTGCCCCAATTTTGGTAAACCAGGAAAACTGTTAATTAACTTGTAGTTGGAGATGTGGCCTCGCAGTGAAACAGTCTCCCTTCGAAGTCGATTATCTTACACCTGGAGATAGTGTCTAAGTTAGTTGTTGGTATGGTTAGGCCTTCGCAGCAGATGGTAGATTATAGGTCTGATAGATGTTGAGGTGGTTGCCAGTTCTGGTAGATTTTGCAGTTGGCAGATGATGTGGTTGGCAGATATTGGCAAGCAAGGAGAAATTTATTTAGGTATAGTATAGTGTCTCCATGGTAACGTTGACATGTCGTCTGGTCCACCATACCATCTGTCATCATTATTTGACAAGGCGACTTTTGTTATACATTCGGTGTAGATCTTGTGAGAACACAAACAGACGTGAAATTTGCTCTCCTTGAACCCAAAATATTCTATTATGTTCACTCGCTCCACCCAAGACTGTCTCTTGTTAACCTAAAATGACCCAAATATACCAAAACTGACCTAAAGTGACTTCAAATTGACTCCTAATAACTCGCCTACACAAACCATACTATCCATGCGTAAGTCCCTTACCATCAAACAGTAAAAATAAAACCATCATATTAATATTGAGCCATTCATTACACATAATATTATGAACAATTTACTCAATCTGATTCTATAAAACACTTATAATACCAGAACAGCCCTATCAATTACTCCTGTAAAAAAGCCGCTCTTTATATACACAGATGACCCTTTCATTTAAAAGTATTGTATCTCCTTTCTAATTACCATTCCCTACTCACCATCATGTATTACTAAAAGAATTTGAATTATATTAAAAACTGCTTTCCTTTCTAATGCTAGGATCAAGTGTATATTTAATGACAAAATGAATAACAACAACAATCTACCAATTACATTCACTTTATTTCACAAACTTTTCAAAAATACATATTACTTACACTTAAACATATTCTTCATTTTTATTTATGATTTACTATAGTTTAATATGACTTCTGATGTGCAAAGTCAAGCTACCCCTGTCCGCACACATAATTCCTCATCTAATACATGGATGGTGTATTGAATGAAGGGTTAAATATACAGTTACTAGCTTCATGGCGTTTAGAATGATAGTTATCCCTGGAAAACTTGGCACAATATGTACATATTTGAGAAACTCTTGTATAACTTTGAGTTCCACAGTCTGAAAGCTTCTACGTTACCAGTGATGATGATGGTGATGTCATAACATCAACAGTTCTTTCCTCATTACAAGAGCTTGCACTATCACTAGATAATTCCACTCGTGACAATCCGTCATCCATCGAAACCACAGAAGAACTGATATCGATTTTTTTACACGATGTTTGCTTATGTATCGTTTTGAAAACAAAACAAATCAGTACACAGGCTTTTTTTAAGTCTGAAATGATGTAGCTAAGTCTCAACTCACTCGAACTCAGTTAGAGAACGGGAACTCTTACTCGAACGACAGACGAAGTGAGAATGAGGCCATCTCGACAGTCTGAATATATGTCTGAAAAATAATTGAATTGCCCAGGATTTGAACCCGCGCCAACCTTACAAGGAACTAGAGATTAAACCCAACGTCTTAGACCTCTCGACAACCTGACAAGTTCAGAAAAAGTATGTATAATGCAAACTTTTAAGCTTACCCTAGGATGATGTCAGAGGACCTTAATCTTACTTAACGTCTGTTCAAAATCTACCGTTTAAAACAAAAAGATACATAAGTTTTTACCAAAAAAAATTTATACGCATAAAAAATCATAAAACTATTGCAACTGGGAGCACTCTGAGAAACTCACGTATTACAATCATATTAGGTCATAAACCACTTTCACGTCACTACTGTGTTAATTCCAGATTATGTTTCAATAGTCAATGTACGAGCATAAACAGTGTGTGGTATGCGAATGGATGGTCGCCCACACATATTAAATGATATGTAGGTTTTCGAATTTACATATTTGTGTTACAAAAGTTTTAGTAAATGCAGGTCAAATGAATAGCATGTGTTACCAATAGTCCGTGTACAATCAGAAACACTGTGTTTGCATATGAGATAAGCCAGTGTAGGATTGGCAGTCGCGCACGGATAGTGTAGAATTATGATAGGTAATCACTCTAAAAATTAGTTCTGAATGTACGTCGCGTGTTACGAAATTATATTTAACAATACTCCTAAAGTGAACATGACATAAAAAATATTCTTTGCGTAGAAATTACGTTTCCTAGAGGAAAATGATAAGAAAATACATTATTTTTTTGTTAGATTATTTACACAGAGAAAAACAAAATGGTTCGCATATGTATGGGAAAATAACATAGCAGAGAATCAACTTTTACCAGACGGAAACGATAAGTAGTTCTTCCCCAAAAGCAAAAAAGGTTTTTTACTAACCTGATATTTATGTATGGTTAGGGCATGGCCTCCTGTTATGAGCAGATATTACTAACTTAGTTTTAAACATTTGGTATAATGTTAACCTTCATTTCAAAATCTACATTTCGTGTTTTAAATTAGATTTGCTTTCACTCTGTAAAGCTTTGTGTTAGCATTTGTGAATCAGTTTATATAATTATTTTAGTATGGATGTTTGAAATACAAAGATAACATTTATTTAAGTGAGAATGGCGTCTTTGCCTTGCGAAACCCAGACAACGTAGTAGGTGTATTGTGACTTTGGCGTGGCATGTATTACATATTTTGATACGTTTTTATATCTGTTTAACTAGTATAAGTAAAACCGCATCTACAGTTTTTGTATAGTAATATTTTATGTGATTTCTTAAAACAGTTTGAACATCGTTATTACTTGTCTTGTTAATGATTTTTGTTCACGTGTTTTTAACATATGTCTTTCAGATTAGTACGTCACATGCGAGATATGTTAGAGTGTGTTCCAAACAGCTTGTAATAACTTTGCAGGGGCTCAGTAACAGTGTACGAAATTTTCTAGTAAACATCCTAACATGTAACGGAAGTTTTTAACATACACGTAGTGTGGGACAGTTGCCATATATTAGTTTTCAAATACAGAAGTGTTTAGTACGACTACTATGGGTATTTTGTAATGATACTAGCCATTTGGCTGTTTCATATATCTGTTGAGGAGCACTAGCAAGTTCGTGTAAGGAAGAACTTCACCGCAACATTTCCCATATCACTCCTAAATACTGATGTGGTAAATTTCCGAAGTAGTCTTAGACTACTCGCCTTTCACCTAGGCGAACCGGCTTTATACTCCGACCGGATTACATACGGAAATCATGTTGTTGGATTATCAAAACCGTCCTTACATTCTGACAGTGATCCATTCTCACCTTCATCGGCCCTCAAGAGCTGTTCGCATATCTCAATATTAGTTTTGTATGTTCACATGAGTAGTTCAATATGTTAATGATAATCTTGGGTATTGTATTTCCTAGAAGGTGTCCCTACCAATACAACTCAGTGTGGACAGCGGGTCGTTTGGGTGTAAGAAAGTGTCTACATTCTGTCGTTCCTGAGGACGTCAATGTGTCCGAAACTCGGCGGCAAGTGACGTCACATTCACGTGGTCCGAGTCTGCTCTACAAATGCCTTGTCCGAAGTGAGCTTTCAGAATCTGATGCTAGATCACAATAAATTCGGCATATTTTTGGTTGTTGCGTAGTGATGTTTAAATTTGCTGTATTATTGTTTATTATAGTTTATGAAATAGTTGATTTGGATGTTTATTTATAGTAAACACTTTACGGTTTTATTTTAAATAAGTTTGCCAGTTGACATCCAAACTTTATTTTATAATTTATGTTTTAAAAGATTTAGCCTTCAAATAAAAATGTTCAGACCGAACGACGACATCTCTAATTATTTATTACCATTTCATCATATTTGTTTTGAGAAAGCCCATCTCACTAAAGTATTTGAAGTATTCTTCTTTATCTATAAATTTAGGACACAACTTCGAACAAAAGTTCAGTTTACCGATTGCTTCAACTTGAGACACCAGTTGACTTGGGACACGGCAGATTGGGACAGCGCCAAGAGGTCAGAGAGTCACGTGCACCAATCAGCGCGTCCTTGTCTTAAGACACAGGTTGGGATAGTCCAAATGTAGACAGACCCTTACGCTCTAGCAAGACGGACGCCAAACCGCGCGGGCAAATAGGGTTCCATTTGCAAGAATGGAAAGTCGAAGGTTTTTCCAGACACCTAGGAAATCTTTCCTTCCAGCAACGACATTCATCTGCTTTGTGTTTTAAATGTAACTCATATACAAACAAAAAGTTTTTGACTGGTACATGCACTCACTCAGCAAACCCGTTGTACATTTCATGCAGTAATATTTATAACTTTTTTTTTAGTGAAACTTACGTTTAAAATATTCCATTAATTGCATCTCGTGGGTCAGAAAGAAACAATACAAATGAATAAACTCTCATCCCACATAAGAATTATTACGTACCATTGCTGCAATGTGGTAGAAATAGAGACTATAACCAGCTTTTATAAATAATATTTGTAAAAAAACATTCTCTGTTTATTGAAGACATCTAATGTATTTGCAAAATACAGATAATATGTATTATAATACGTTCCTAAGGGCAACAGCTTACATTAGTATTGTTTTACGTGGAACCATGTGTGTTAACAAGCTTTGGATAAACAGGGTTCGTCTTTGCTTGAAAGTATGAAATTCACTTCATTGTCTAAGACTACAGGCTGAGGAGTTTAATCCCGATAGGGTTTTCCCAGGGATATCCACACTCACTAACTAAACGAGATTTTAGTTAGGCCTATACCTGTCTGTACGAAATACATTTTTCCAGCCCCCACCCCTTCTCTTTCTCACTCTAAAAATATATAATATTATGTCATCAAGTATCTTAGTCGAATTTTTATCATGGTATAAATATTTCGAAATGAATAGTTTTCTACACACAAGTAACTCAAACATGGTATAAATAGGACTCATTAGCTATGAGAATAATGTTTATACTGCGAACCATTCCGTTAAGCCTTCAATTTAGAAACACTAACATCTGACTATTCTTGTTACACTTTTCAATTTAAACTTATGTAATTCTATAGAAATATATAAATTTGTAAATATATGTATTTAATACATTTCGGAATGTTTAGTTAGTTACAAGTATGTATTTCATTATTTAATTCATCTTATTACACCTATCACCACATGCCTATTAAATGAATTAAGCATGATGTTTACATTGTTCCAATTTTTTTTTTAAGAAATTGTAGTTTCGATCACTATGTAAATTATTATTAATTTTAATGAAATGTTGGTGTCAATCAGTTTTTGAATGAATTCATACACTGTTCAAAATTTGTGTTTTAATATTAGGTAGTAAATCGGAAAAACAAAGATATTTTTTTAGTAATTTTATTTTAAAAGAGACATACACACACTGTCAGATAAGAAATTGAAAGTATGCTAAATACATACATTAGCATAACACTTTGAAAGTATACGACACATTTCATTTTAAACAATGTACAGGTGCCTCACAAGATAGCATTACACAAAACACACTTTTAATAACATAAATTATACTTACACAATGACAAAACATAAATATTACACAATGTCCCCAACAACAACATATCACATGAAGAGTATAGGGTGATCGTGAAATTACTAAACCATTATAGGGTGGTTGCCAAGTCGCTAAACAGCGATTTTATACATTTTATTAAAATTGGTTCCAGATATTGTCTTTGAAGACTAGCTTCAAGATGTAAACGTTTCTTACGACCTGGTTTATTTCTCTCAGGATAAGAATGAGTACAACTGCTACTACAAAATCAGGTGAGTGTAGAACGAGACTTTTAGTTGCATCTGTAAATGTCTCTAAGTAGCATGAATGGACAGCATCTATAGAGACAGGTAGGGAATTAGTTTCTGTCTCATAGAAAACCGGACACCTTGTCATGTTGGAACATTGAATCAGCTCATGACTCTTCTTCCCACAACAGGAAATGCATCACCCGGAAGTAAAACCTGCATCCCAGCTTTCTGTTAACTTCCTCAAAAACTGTTGGACCATGTTAATAGTATGGAATCGACCACAAGGCTGAACAATAACATATAATATTGGGTTTACTCTTGCAGGTGTCTACCATTTTAAGCTGAACAACGACTATGGGTTAAATCTTACTTTACCTAATTTGTAATTTTTATGCACATACATTGAGATGAGACACAATCAGTAAGCAATAAATAACCAGAGTCCTTATTATCATGTAGAAGCATACGTATATCTTTATTGCATTATTCAAAATACTGAACTGGTATAGTATGGTCTGGATTATAAATAACTCTTTTCAGACACTCACTCTCACTACAATAGATTTTAATAATGTATTTGCCCTCACTTTTAGAGTTATGTTGTTTCTCTGAAATGTATGGCCTACATTGATTTACAGGACACTTTATGTCATCACATTCAGTTCAAGTAGATACAAATATACGTGGTTTAGTACATTTTAGCATGTAATCATGATGATAGGTACATTAAAAATTAAAATCAGACTCAAACAATTACTTATAAGTAAGGCATGACGATGGTACTTCATTACTTAGAGAATACAATCCACATTTGATAAATAAATATTTAGTATCAGGCTGGAACTTCATTCTGAATTAGCCACTTCACATGCATAAATGTTACACATCAACGGAGATGATAAACTTCCCTGTTTAAAAATAAAGTTTTGAATATCACCATCGTAGGTTTCCTTCCAGTGAATGGCGATTCCATATGTCTTCTATCTCTTTGCTAAGGCTAGATATCATTAAATTTTCTAGCATAGACAGAAATTCATTGTTAGGATGGATATACTTCACCTTACCATTATTACATACCATGCCCTTTCCTAATATGGTGCCAAGGCTAGAATCGAAGGTGTTATCACCAATGTTCGATATTGTCAAACACTTGAAGTTGTACAGTGACGCCATAAGGCTTAAAGAAAATCAGTCTATATCTTACTTGCAGGATCTCGTTAGCGTCCGTTGGGTTGAACAAACTCACCATCACTGACAGTCATCATCCCCTTTCTTTACATAGACTGCAATTGCTTGCAAGTGCTCCACCACCATATTCAATTTACAAGTTTTGAAGAACGTTTCATTCCCACATACTACAGGGCTAGACTAAATACTGGTTGTCGATGTGATTAACATGTTCCTTGTCACATTTTTCACTCCAAACAACAGGAACAGAGCAACAGTCATTTTGCATTATGTATTTGGTTTGCTTATATGAAATAAGTTTTGTAATGTCTTTACCTTGGACTTTTAACACTAGATAATTTACACTTCAGGGTAATACACTATCAAGGCACAAATTATACAAAGAACAAAATGTTCGTCCATAACACACATCTAGTACTTTGAATGTATAACTCGGATTAATTAAAGAGAGGCGCCAGTGCTCTTCCCCATTTAACGTTTGAATCTGTAGCGGAGAATTATCATCCACTTTAAACCATACTCTCTGTATCCTGGAGTGATGCTTGCATAGAAGACCGGTTGGTCGAATGTCTCAATCGTAACTGACATTCCATCATCTGCTCCTTCCTTTATATAGAGTGTCATTACTACATCAATGCTTCTCATTGACTAATTACTCACCGCCATCTTTGTTAAGTAGAATTTGAAGGCACAAACATTTCTTAGCCATACCTTGCACTTCCACATTCCACAGAGCGACACTAGGCATAAGATATCCCCCTGGATTTGGGTGATACGTTCCTTATTATTGCAGGCTTCGGTCCACATTGTAGGACTGTCGTAAAATTCTCTCCTTAATTTGTAAGTTATTCTTTATTCCCTTAATAGTTCGTTATTTCTTCACCCCTGAGGGCCTATTCTCAGTTATTCGTTTCGTTCCATCTCGAAAAAAAATATTTCTTAGTACACGAATTTTCGTTTACTAACAAAATGAGCTATTTTAAGTGCATTCTAGTTTTCGCTTGACTTCACTATGTTCGTTAAGAAACTCGAAACGAAAACGAAGCCCTTTGGGCTTTCGTTATCGAGTTTTACAATAAAAACTTGGCTGGTGGTTGAATACAGATTGTGTTTGGGATTGTGATAGAAGAAAGCCGTGATGTAATGTGCATTCATGCATTACAAAAACATAAAAATATATTTCAGAAAAATATTTTACTAAGCACCAATTAAACTTTCTGTTTTAATTTGTGAACTATCAAAACAGTGGTGTAGGTTGGCTATTGTGAGGAATGTATTACCTTATTGCAGTTGCTTAAAATGAAATAAGAGATCATGAACACTGATTTATTCAAATTATTTGCTTTGAACAATGCAGTTCATAAATCACAGGATATGTAGTGTTAAATTGTAAATGATTGTTGATGGTTACAACCAAAATACTTTCTCTTGAAAATAATTGAGCGAAAATTCATATATATATATATGTATATATAATTTATACAATCCACAAGAAACACGACAGCGTCTAGGTTGTTATCCATTGCTTATTTTATAATCTTGGTTTTATTAACAACAGAGGAAAATGCTTGTTCGTATATAGCTTGCAGAAAAATAGCAAAATGTTTATTGAGAAAAATCTTCAGGCATGTAACAACCAAAGTTCTCTCTCTCTCTCTCTCTCTCTCTCTCTCTCTCTCTCTCTCTCTCTCTCTCTCTCTCTCTCTCTCTCTCACATCGGCGTACATGCGGGTCTATTACAACTCAGTGCAAACGAAATTAAAGGATATTTTAAGTGTAATACATCATATGTCTAGCCGAGTTACAAAAGAGTACAATGTGGTCAGCAAATTTGATACACTTTATGAACGAAATATACCTTTTTCCTATAACATATTACTTATTTAATACTAATATTTAAAATACACCAAAAGCAAACAAAATATTTTAAGTGCTTTACTGCTTTGGTTTATTAATGATTTCAATCTTAATTATTCATAATTTAGAAACAAAGTCTCCTAAAACAGGTAAAGTTCATGAGCATAGTGTTGCCACCCTGCAATCTCTAACGAAAATCCGAACATTACTGAAGTGTCGATGTCATCTGGAGGGTTGTAATTAATGACTTAGAATAATAAATTGCCTTTCTCGAAAATTTTATTCGTCAAGTGAGCTTTCGAAACTTAATGGAAACGAAAAATTTATAAATAACTTAGAATAAGCCCCCTGGTAATAAACCTTAGTTCGTTTCGAGAACATGGCAGCTCACTATCAGGTCGTATATAAAACACCGGGAAGTTGTCTTCTTCGCACAAGTCCCGCTCTGTACACGAATGTTTAGGACTGATTTTTGAGAAATATGTTCTTCCCCATTGCAGAGCTGGATTTGCCATGGTCTATTGTTAATATAGAACTACACTTTCCTGTAGCCACAAATTACACTCCCGTATATCCTTGCTGGATTTTACCTCTACATTGCGATTCCAAAAGTAAACTGACCTAGGTGCTCAGGGAGCTCCTCTATTTATGCCTCAGGTTTGTCCTTGCCACTATAGGTTCCTTTCTTTTTAAAGACATATTACAATCAAATATGAGGTCGATGTTGGTATATACATTTTCTTAAAGTCTCGCTTTTACATTGCCACCAAATCATTTGTTTTGAACACTGATGAATATTACTCAGTTTTCCTAGTGAATTAATGTTTGGAAATTCATAGTACTAACTAACGTTTACAAGTTCTGCACTTGTTGAAGGTTTGATCATATTCTTTTGCGCATAATTTGTGTGTTAGTGTCTGTTTTAATATGCAATGAGGTCAGTTTCCCTTTTCAAATCATGAACTTCATATATTTGATATCGATACCTACTTTGAATTTCTGGGCTTAAAATAGACCACGGGCGTGGTGGTTTAAAGCTTGGGTCTTCAGTGTTGTTTTTATTGTTTGAATACAATATTGCAACTTATTTTGCGATATACGAGTTACCGTAGTGGGTTTATAACCCTTGCACATAACAGAACATGGTTATAACCTAGCGTAGTCATACAAAAGAATATTTAATACTTGCATTTAACCCCTTAAGGGAATATTTTCAACATATAACTGAATAACACTTTTACACACATAATCACACAATTTAATGCAGGCCTAACCTTTGTTTTTACATCTACCAGTTTATACCGTGCATTACAAGATCTAGTTGAAGAGCAATTTCTATGCATGGTTATGCATATTTATAAAATGTTCAGTCCCAAATAAAAAATAAAAGTTTTTTTCGTTAAATTCGACAATAATATTAAATGATCTATACAAGACTCTAAGTCGGTGTTTCCAAACTTCAACTAAAACAACATACTTAAGAATAACCTTAGTACCCTGTGTGGTATTTGATTTCAAATTTTTTTTTTTTTAATAAAATAAAATGAATTCTTCCCCAGGAATCGAACTCGATAGGGTCAAAATACATAATTATGGCAGTTGGTTATGCACGAACATAGTTGCGAATACATTCCCGTTTTCCACATTTAGGCTCGAAAACGAGCACACAATAGAGTCGAGATTGGTGAATTCAATTTCGTTGTAAATTTTTTACATACTAATTGGGATGCGAGTTCGGAAAAAAACTTATATATGTTAGCTAGCAAATGCGGATGTGTGAGTGTGTCGCAGTGGACGTTGTAGGGTGCGAGGGAGAAAGTTGCCTGAAGGTGCTTCCTTGCACACTCTGCTGGTGGAGCCGGTAATTAATCAGAACTCTGTCTTTGGGTGCGCAGGTCGGAGCGCACTGGAGAGAGTGAAATCCAGACGTTATTATCTGCCACGACTGAGCGCTATAATATTTAGGAAACGTAATTAAACTATATATTTTTTAATTTATTTTTATTACTTTTTTTACTCTTAATCGCATGACATGTAGGTTGCAATACATACTTATTTAGACTTGGTGATAGAATGAGTTGGCTGTGATGCAGCATAGCACGGGAGCGAAGCTTTAGAAATGATGGTGGCACCGGGCCCCGTGCGATGCAGGCAACGATGTAAAAACGTTAGGAGCAGTGGACTGGGCCGAGATGTGGGCTAGACAGGCTCGCAATGCGCTAAGCTGGGAGGATGCAGACATGAGCTGTTGTTTTGAGCTGTGCTGTATTGATAGTAGCATATTAGTTTCCACATAATTTTAATGGGCTGTATTCTAACTTACACATTACCGAAGAAATATTTCTAATATATTGTACAGGGCGGGACATATTCTTAGAGGCTTTTAGTGAGTTTATCATAAAGTAAATATAACTTGTACTAAACTTCTATTTCAAATAAGTGTTGGGGCTTGGATTTAATGTAACACAGTCTGTAGTTGGAAGTGCCACGGTGTAGATGTGTACTTAGGGTCTAAGTAATTAGTTATTGTAATTCGTCTTATTACTTATTTTTTAATTCTGTCCCATACTTAGCGTGTAAGTAATTTCTCATTGTGAATAGATAGTAATTGTCTTGTTGCATTATATTTAATATTTCAGTGTTACTTTGTTTGGGACATATTAAATATTGTGCTTTTTGCAATTGTTTATTGTCTCATTGATTGTAATTAATTTGTTTTATTATATTCCCTGTTTCATTGGTAACTCATTAGAATGTGTTATATTTCAGTTGTAATTTGTTGCACGTAGTTTTTTTCATATTTCGGTGTTTGTTCAAATCGAAAGTTATTTATATTTATTTCAAACATTCAATTATTACATTTCTCGCATTGTGCAATTCCTGCCCAAATTGTTTGTCTCAGAGCTCAGTACTGTGTTGGACAGCGACGAAGCAACATTGCCTCTCTCTAAACGCTAATTCCGACTCCAGACTCTGAAGGGAGAACACCTTTACCACTCCCGACATCCCCTTATTACCCTCACCCACCATCACACATCAGTCTCTAGATGGTCGGCAACTATGACGGATCTCCTCTGCTTCCGACGTCCCCTCCCTCCCCTCTCCAACTTTCACACCCCAGTCTCTCGACAGACACCAAGCAAGACGGTGTAGTGCTGCTCCCGATACCCCTCCCTCCCCTCAACCACCCTCCCCCCCTAGCACATTCCGTCGTCAGGTTTCGAAGAAGACACATCTACTCTCCCTTATGACACACTTGCTCCTAGTTCATTCCATCTCCAGATACCAATGTCCGAACACCTGTGCTGCTTCAGAGCTCAGTCAGCTGCAAGAAACCGATAAGTGAAGACCGATGTCACTCCTCCCAAATGACAGAACCTAACCTCATTTATCCATTCCCTCACAAAACAGTACCCTGAGGGGAACATAGGGTAACACCAGCCAATTACAACACACTGCAGGGGAGGTGGTACATCCATTCACAACACAACTCGGGAAGGGAGAGGGGACAGCCAATCGCAGCACACCTCAGTTAGGGGAGGGGTCGAGGGGTAATGTAGGGGGAGGGGCGTTGGGGTTACGCCGAACCTAACCTCACTTTTGTGACATTGCATTAGGCCATTCTTGCACGCCTAGTCTTGGATACACTCGCCCCTACTACTTGTGTTATATTGCCGTGCATGTGTCTGAGTAAGCAAATCGAAATGATAAGAATATTCTTTTTAAACAAGCGTTAGGTTTTGATTGCGTACTCAAGTCTCCAAACAACTAAAACTTAATTATTCTAAACTACATGTCGAGTGTGTACTCCTCTGACACACCTAGTCAATAGTAGTACTCATCGCTGAGACCCTGAAGATCGATAATAAAAGATAGTTTCATTGCAAGCAGATAGTTCTTCGTTCTTCTATATTCATTGACGTTTGCAAAAGTAATATCATGATTGCATTGTCTGCAGCTTTTCAAACATGGAACGACGTATCATACTGTCTCTCTGTGGATGAAATGTAGTTTAAGATCAACACAAATTTTGCACGAAAGAACATCTTACTTTAATGAGATAGCATGACATCCTTTAGAGATTAGCTTCCCACAATGGTGGGAACCATATATATATTACATATTATGGAGTCTTGCATCTCCTCTTGAAGATTCTGAAGCGGAGGTTTGGTCGAACGAAGTTAAATACCGTCATCCATTGCTTCAAAGTGTAATTAACGGGATTTCTTCTAGCGACATTAACAGCCGGCGGATAACTTACTACCGGTAAAATGACAGTAGCAGCTCTTTGTAAGCATCCTCATACATGGATGATAAACATATTAAGTGACTAAAAGACAAAACAATATAATTACACACCGATTACTGAATCGATACTCAAATACTAACTCTGATTGTAGTTCTCCGGTCTGCTTGATTCGTATTTATCGGCTACGCGAGGCTCTATTTCTGTGACGTTAACAAAATCACGCGTAATGTGTAGTAGGACGTGAGATGCGCCTTCACCTTTGCAACTGAAGGAAGTTGAAGTATTATAAGGGAAGAGGATGTGGGTAAGTTATTCAGATATAGGGTATATAATAATTTGCCAAATAATAAGTTCCAAGAGTTATATTTTCTGGGATGTGCACGTTCCCTACTGAATACAGAAAAAATATGTTCACAACTTCAAGCAAGATCTCGCTTACTAATGCCCGGTTGCACCAACAGCTTCCTATGATACTATAATCCTTCCAAATGATCCTAGTTCCGAACCAGGATCCAGTTTGATCTTGGTTCCGATCGAGATTAAATATGAGACAAATTTTGATATTGGTTCCTAATAATATGATGTCATGGAAGTAGGCTTATTTTTCACTATAGATAGAACTAGATGTGCGATGTTTTATTTGTTTTAAGTGAATTATTGTCGGACGAATTTTACTGAATAATATTCAAGTGTGTATAATGTTGTTTTAATTTCCCAAGAAAACATTCGAACGTAGTTCTATCTGTTGGCGTATTTTCAAACTACATATGTCGATGATGGCTGCTGATCTCGTATCGAGATTTCGAACCACCAGTTTCGTCAGTTCGAAACGAACTTCATCTCGATCTCCAGTCCAGCTCTGAACACGATTGGTGCAACAGTTTTGTGTGTCAATCTTCGATCCGATCTCGGATCGAGTTTCTAACCACGATGGTGCAACTGGGCATTAGTCACAACCTCGCATAAAAATGTTCTGGCGTTTTGCTATCTATCGAGCAACAACTACACTGTCTAAAATCGCGTCCAAAGTTCCTGCAACAAAACAAGCACTGCACGAGACTGACTTTTGAACTCTACCATATTCTAAATACAAAAAAAAATAAATAAAAAATCACTGTACGCTCTGAGGAAAGCCTAAACACTGCACAGCTTTAAAATCAGAATGCCAAGGTGAAAATTCACAGACACCACTTAAATTTTCATTTTCGTCTTTATAAATATTTTACATTTACAAAAAGGCTATTCACAAAGTGAGCGCTTCCTAAGGCCCTCTCAACGGGCATTAACCGCTAATAAATATATATTATTGCAGCCTCAGGCATTAAATATTGAGTGTGGTGAAATGTATACAGAGTGTCTAATGGTCACGTTGCAATGTTTACATTAAAAAGCAGCAGGATGATTGAAATTGGATGAAAGGAAAAGTTTATAAGGGCCTTAAAAAGTGCTCACTTTACCGTGAAAAGCCTATGGAAACATTTAAGGGAACAGAACAAAAATATAAAACTCATTACTTCAAATCACCCAAATATTAGGTTGTTTTGCAGTTTGGCCCTGCTTGACTTGATTTACTTGGAGACATATGTTGCCGAGAATAAACTTAGTTATCCGCTCATTCTGGACTCAGGTGAAATGAGCTTCAATAATACATCAAAAAGGGGAAATGTGGTGCAATGGTCAGTCAAATAACTGAAATTTTCGGTTTATACAGAAAAGCTGCCATCGCTTTAAATTGGGATGCCATTATTAGAAAAATACTCAATACTGGTTCAAATTGAACAAGAAAATCTTAACGTAAGAGCGACACAAACCTGTATTTCCAATCCTTCCCTGATACAAACCAATATCATTTTCTTGGAGAAATAAGCTTATGCAACCGTTTCGCTGCTTGTCTTAATGTCTGTGTTCTATCTTAATAGCTTTAGGATCCTACACTTATTAATCCAACTCTGTAGGCTACACTATTTGTACAAACCTTATTTCCAAAACTATTTTCTTCCAATTTTAAGGATGCTATATCTCAGGAACCACGCGGTTTATTCAATTCAAACGCGATATTTAACGCGGACCTTGTGAGATTTAATTTGGCATAACATGCTTCCATAGTCTATTTTGATATCGCAACCTGAATAAATGAAGCTTATTTGTTATACCTCGTGAAATCTGTTAGCTATTACATCCAAATGCAACACTTCAGATGTCCTATAACAGACACATTAACTCTGCAAATTTGCTTTCAAGCATCATACGAGTGTTTTAAGAATATAGGTGCCATTTTAAAATGTTGATAATTAACGATAAATTACGTATTTCATAAGCATTTTAACAATAACCCATAAAATTAAACAAATGTTGATTTAAAATATGTAATTAACTGAGAAATTTGGACAGATTTGAAATTATCAAACACCATGTCGTGAAATAGTTATGTTCACGTTTCTATAATTTATATAATAGTTTCAATTTTATAACAAGTCTTTATTTCTGGATTATTCTGAACTACGTACATCTAATTAAATAAAAATTATGTAAAAAAAAATAATAAAGTTTTTGCAATTTTAAGAATTAATTTCATGGTTTAATTTCTGTAGTTTCAGTTAGTCTGTTAAAAATATCCTCGGACTTGAACAAAATATTATTTATTTCCGAATGATGGTAGACTATTTTAAAATATGGTCAAGAGAAGGTAAAAACGAATAAGATGCCCGAATACTTATTGAAAATTATAATACAGTAAAACCGTTTTAAGACATTCCCTGGTATGAGTTCTGCTTAATAGGTTTTCTTAATTTTGAACATACAACCTATAAACACAAAAGAAATTGGACCCTTTTAAGAAGTTTTCCTGACGAATAAGCTTCAATTTTTGAGTCCCTTAAAAACTTCTCAACAAAGATGAACTGTAGAATATGAAACAAGAAAAACTTGGAGTGAGGCCAGAAAAAAGAAATAAGGTTCATAATCTGAAATCTTGTTGTGCCAAGCGTAAGCAAAACTCATAAACGTGAAATAACTGATGGCTCCTCCTGGTCGATACTTTGCTCAAACAAAATGAAGCTAGAAATGCCACGATGAAATTAGCAGGCAATCCGTCCACGAAGACACACGGTATCACCGAGTACTCCCGAGTTGAGCCGAAGTACGCGACCGTCCGACCTCCCACATGCCATTTGAAATGCAAAGCGCCAGAATATCATTTGATATACTACTTGCAGTAAACGTAAATTTGTTCACACACCGATAAATTACATTGTCGGAAAGACTCATTTATACTGTTATAAGGATGTAATTTGCAGTGATGAGAATATTATCTGAAATTAATTTAAAAAAAAAATACTTTCGTTATTTCTGACTACAACATTTTTTAAATCACAACTCAACCAGAGAAATAATTCATATTCCAGTTTCGTTTCTAGAGGAATGTACGGAACAAAATCACTACCAGACAAGGAAGTACTTTAATTGTTATTATTACTTTTATTCATTATGAAAATATCGGAAAAAGATTATATCTTCAATAACTACTGCCTTACAAGAAATTCATCATAAAATTATTGTAATAGGTCACAAAACTGCTTAATCTAAACTTGTATATTTGAGAGCTCTTAAATATGTGCAGCAAACCACATTTCGGAAGATATGTTTTTCCGATAGTCATTATGTAACAACTTTTCAGTGCAGTCGCCTAAATAATTTGTGGTGCGACCATTGTAAATGTGAAGGTGTATTTATTCCCTTCATATCGTCAACTTCAAGCAATTTACACAGGAAACTGATATTTCCCTCACCAATAACCCAGCATGTTCAATATACTTCTGGCTGTCCAACTTCGAACTGCTGTTCTGCAAGACTATTCATCCTCTTAATGTGTCACGAGAATGGCGAAATGGCCGATTGAGAAAGGATTATTTGAAGTAATCACTCTGAAATGGTCCATTACGTACTGCAATACATTATTCCCGAACATATTTCCCTTACGCTGGATGAATATCATTACAAAACGTCGTCTTAAATAATCTCATGACCGTGAATGCATTGCCTTATTCTACCATCGTTTGTTTCAAGCCTACCTTAACCTACATAATAAATATCTACTTTCCGATAAACTTAGACCCCATTTCCTCGTGACTAACCAACTTCTGGCAAAATTTTTCTAGATAAAAAGGTCCAGATTAATACCGAGTTTGTTTAAACAGTACGATGTTGCATGTCTAAATGGAGAAATAATTTGAAGACAATTGCTCTCGTGTGGTTGTTTACAACTTCTGGAAGAATAAATGTGCCTCTGTCATGCACAGTATGTCCTGTAGATAAATAGTTACGAACAGAAATTGTTATATATTTCTTAAAATAGCTTTAGCCCCACTCGTAAGCGGGCAATGTGATACTACCAGTACAGATGTTTTCGAGACAATGTTTGAGAAGGATTCTCTCCTCGTGTGTGTCCTGCGGGTGAGAGAGTGGCCAAAGAATGCCCCCGTCCCTCTCAGTTCCAAGTTCTGGCGCTCTCACCTCTGTCCACGTTGTTCTCTATACCCGACTCACCACTTGTACACGTTGTTCTCTATACCCGCCTCACGTCTGTCCACATTGTTTTCTATTCCCGCCTCACCACTTGTCCATGTTGTTATCTATACCCGCCTTACCACTTATCCACGTTGTTCTCTATACCCGCCTCACCACTTCTCCACGTTGTTCTCTATAACCGCCTCACCACTTGTCCACGTTGTTATCTATACCTGCCTCACCACTTGTCCACGTTGTTCTCTATACCCGCCTCACCACTTGTCCACGTTGTTCTCTATACCCGCCACACCACTTGTACACGTTGTTCTCTATACCCGCCTCACCTCTGTCCACGTTGTTCTCTATACCCGACTCACCACTTGTACACGTTGTTCTCTATACCCGCCTCACGTCTGTCCACATTGTTTTCTATTCCCGCCTCACCACTTGTCCATGTTGTTATCTATACCCGCCTTACCACTTATCCACGTTGTTCTCTATACCCGCCTCACCACTTCTCCACGTTGTTCTCTATAACCGCCTCACCACTTGTCCACGTTGTTATCTATACCTGCCTCACCACTTGTCCACGTTGTTCTCTATACCCGCCTCACCACTTGTCCACGTTGTTCTCTATACCCGCCACACCACTTGTCCACATTGTTCTCTATACCCGCCTCACCACTTGACCACGTTGTTCTCTATACCCGCCTCACCACTTGTCCACGTTGTTCTCTATACCCGCCTCACCACTTGTCCACGTTGTTCTCTATACCCGCCTCACCTCTGTCCACGTTGTTCTCTATACCCGACTCACCACTTGTACACGTTGTTCTCTATACCCGCCTCACGTCTGTCCACATTGTTTTCTATTCCCGCCTCACCACTTGTCCACGTTGTTCTCTATACCCGCCTCACCACTTGTCCACGTTGTTCTCTATACCCGCCACACCACTTGTCCACGTTGTTCTCTATACCCGCCTCACCTCTGTCTACGTTGTTCTCTATACCCGCCTCACCTCTGTCCACGTTGTTCTCTATAGACGCCTCACCTCTGTCCACGTTGTTCTCTATAACCGCCTCAACCACTTGTCCACGTTGTTCTCTATACCCGCCTCACCTCTGTCCACGTTGTTCTCTATACCCGCCTCACCACTTGTCCACGTTGTTCTCTATACCCGCCTCACCACTTGTCCACGTTGTTCTCTATACCCGCCACACCACTTGTCCACGTTGTTCTCTATACCCGCCTCACCTCTGTCTACGTTGTTCTCTATACCCGCCTCACCTCTGTCCACGTTGTTCTCTATAGACGCCTCACCTCTGTCCACGTTGTTCTCTATAACCGCCTCAACCACTTGTCCACGTTGTTCTCTATACCCGCCTCACCTCTGTCCACGTTGTTCTCTATACCCGCCTCACCACTTGTCCACGTTGTTCTCTATACCCGCCTCACCACTTGTCCACGTTGTTCTCTATACCCGCCTCACCACTTGTCCACGTTGTTATCATTACCCGCCTCACCACTTGTCCACGTTGTTCTCTATACCCGCCACACCACTTGTCCACGTTGTTCTCTATACCCGCCTCACCTCTGTCCACGTTGTTCTCTATACCCGCCTCACCACTTGTCCACGTTGTTCTCTATACCCGCCACACCACTTGTCCACGTTGTTCTCTATACCCGCCTCACCTCTGTCCACGTTGTTATCTATACCCGCCCACACCACTTGTCCACGTTGTTCTCTATACCCGCCTCACCACTTGTCCACGTTGTTCTCTATACCCGCCTCACCTCTGTCCACGTTGTTATCTATAGCCGCCACACCACTTGTCCACATTGTTTTCTATTCCCGCCTCACCACTTGTCCACGTTGTTCTCTATACCCGCCTCACCACTTGTCCACGTTGTTCTCTATACCCGCCTCACCACTTGTCCACGTTGTTCTCTATACCCGCCTCACCACTTGTCCACGTTGTTATCTATACCCGCCTCACCACTGTCCACGTTGTTCTCTATACCCGCCCACAACTTGTCCACGTTGTTCTCTATACCCGCCCTCACCTCTGTCCACGTTGTTCTCTATACCCGCCTCACCACTTGTCCACGTTGTTCTCTATACCCGTCTCACCACTTGTCCACATTGTTCTCTATACCCGCCTCCATTCACTTGCTCCTACGGTCCCTTGGTTCTCTATACCCGCCTCACCACTTGTTTTGTTGTAACAAACATCGTCTCACCAGAACGGTGCTGTTCACATCATTCGATGCACATTTTCATGGTAAAAGCCGTTCCCAATTAAAGTGAGCACTTATGAAATGAACCCTAGAAAGTCACTGCCCCTACCTGCGTCTGTTTCAACAGGCGCTCTGACTGACATGCGTCCAGTAAAGGTAGTAACGATGGATGGGAAGTAGTTTCGTATCATAACGTCGAATAAAAAGTGTTAGGTAGCCATTTGTCATAACATTAATTATTTTTTCGTTTTCTGTTTTTTTTTTAATTTATCGAAATGTAAAAATGAGCAGATTTGTTAAACATTTACTTTTATAATAATTTTACTGTTACACTTTACCGATGCATGAATAAAGTGATGAGGCCCATGGCAATGTTAGTTTTACATAAGGCGGAAGAATACACAACTTTCATACAAGCAGGACTTTCAAAAGTGCTCATTTTTCCGTGGCTGTTTTTATTTTACATGTATAATTTGAGAAGTACCTAATCAATTCAAACTTTCACGATTATTTGCTATAAAATATAAGCCTGTTAGTACGAATAATATTGTCACAGTAATACGATTGAAATGTATCTGAAACCGAGATATGCGAGAGTAATTATCTGTCATTTCCAAAGAATTGTGTCCAGTGCCTATGTCCAACTGGGCTTTCAGTGAAGACTTCTATATTACTGGCTTGCGAAATATTCTGCAGTGCCTACAATCCAAATTGAATTGGCTTTCATATTCACAGTGAACATGATTATCACTTCATCTGGTTGCAAAAAGTTATATTTCTGAAAAACGATACGGGCCCGATTTTTTTAATACAATTTTTCATGTAATATATTTTCAACTGACCTGCCCTTTTATAGATTTTGTATATTTCCATAGTGAACTTGTCGGTCCACATTCTTCGTGTATTTCTCTTGCAAGTTTCCTCTTTTCAAATGCCAGTCACTTGAAGATCGCCTCTTTGTCAATGCCACATATCTGGTAATGTCACTATTTCACTTCCTTATTAGGTTTTTACTAGTTGCCTAAAAAAATATGCATGCACGAGTACATTTTTGGCTGTCAATCCCAGAATACTAGCGACAGCTATCAAACAACGTCGACTTTATAAAATGTACAGAGCAATGCCTTAATCCCCAAATATCCGTAAAACGTGATACAGAGAAGCAAGTTTTAGTAGATATTTAATAACCCAGAGACAGGGACGGCTGATACAAACTAAGCGAATGCACGGAACTTAGAGACCTCACGCACCGAGGCGTCGAACCGTCAATAACTCAGAATGAAGAAGAAATAAAATATAAGAAAGTCACTGTTAATGATTCCAGCCGACAATAAATCGACAAAATCATAATGATTGTAAATGGAGCCAGCACGAACAATTCAGCTCAGGTATTTGAAAGGTATTGTATTTCACAAGTTTTCCAAACATGAAATCAAGAACAGAATTTGAACTAATTGACATATTTCGGTGGGGCTCCTTTTATCGACTTATTTGGTAATCACATACAGCAATAATTGATACAGTGATTGGATTTTGAATAATGTATTGTGAGTTTTTCAAACAATAACATATTAAAACCATAACATCAATAAAATAATTTTTTTAAGTGCATTTTTTTAGATAAACTTTAATTTGACAAAATTTCATTTTTCTAGTAAACTTTTGCAAAACATTTTGTTTAAAAACTATTCTTTAAAACATCTAATAACTTTAATATCGCCAAGTTGTATATAAAGTTAATTTTTTTTTTACAGTTCATATTTGATGGCTAAGATTTATATAACTAACTTTTTGCAAATTCAGCCAATTTAAATCGAAAAATTTTGACTGCATCAACTATTACTGCATATGAGAGAAACCAACATTTAAATATCTTGTGAGTAATACACGTGGTTAATATTATATTCTTGGTTTAATATAGCGTTATTTGGCTTTGTGCGATAGCGCTGCACCACTGCTAACAAATACAGTTGTTGCAAGTGACACGGGACATTCATGTACAGTAGTCTGACACGTTAGACAAAGTTAAGACTGGACTTTTGAACCAATCGAAAGAGTTACGACTCCAGGGCCGGCGATGTGAGGTAGATCGTTGAAGGAAGTCAAAGACCATCTAAACGGGAGTATCTTGAGAGAGCCCGTTGGAAATCAAAACCATATAACCGTGGTCTCAGACCGAAATTTAAATGTAGACCCATATAGCTTAGACTACTTGTGTACCTAAGAAGTACCTTGTGATTCGTGCGGGAATTCTGAACTTAACAATTGATAATATTTTCGAACCGCTTAGGATTTGTTTGTTACATAGTCATTCAAAGGAACGAATTTCTGTCATATCACACGCAAAGTTTCATCCTTTAATTTTATTCGGCCAAGCAAATATATCGAGATAAATTAACTAAACGCTATATTTATAAGGAGATGTTCAATAACAATAGAAAAAATCAGTTTATATCACAAAATTCGTGTTTTGTTAGAAAAGCAAAATGAATTTTCACCGCTTTTAAGTATTTCGTTTGTTTTGTACAACGATGTTTGAGGGTTCAAAAATACTTCTAGTGCACGATAGATATAAACAAGGAAGAACGCATTGGGGGTGCGTTGATCTGTGTCTGATGTTTCGTAGAGGATACGCACTACATAGCGAGCCGAACATATCTCGAGTTAGGCAAGTCTGGATACTTCCCGAACATATCTCGAGTTAGGCAAGTCTGGATACTTCCCGAACATATCTCGAGTTAGGCAAGTCTGGATACTTCCGAGAACGTAGGAATTCTTCTTGTGCCTTTGAATGAACGTGTTCGCTCGCTTTGTTTGCAGAACATTTATTGTTGACTCGGAGATCTGCAAGGCATATCACAAAACTGTGTCCGGAACATGAAACATAAGATTATCTCGTGGTATTTCCGATCATCTAATGAAGTTGACACTGTTTAAATGTGTCTTTCAGTTATGGTGCATGTGCGTGCGTGCTTAAGTGTACGTCACAACCAAGACTACACTGTAAAAAATTTCCTAGTAAACTTTCCAAACTGTAATGAAAGATTTTAACCTATACAATGTATGGTGATATTACCATATATCAGACTGAAAATGTACTACAATACTTAATTGGTAACTTCCCTATGCGTTTGACTGTTTCCTGAGCAAATATAAGAACTCTACCATGAAAGTCTTTCTCACTATACGTATACACTGGTCTCGTATATTTACCAACAATTTCTTAAGACTGTAAACAAACACAGCCGCGCAGACATTCATCTCTGCTCTGTGTTTTTCTGTCCTGCCATCAACGTAGACGTTCTCGTTTATAAAGAATGTTCACGATAAAGTGAGCACTTTTGGAGCCAACCTTAGAATAAAGTCACTGCCCTTACCTGCATATATATTTAACGGGCGCACTGAATGACATGCGCCTAGTACAGTTGGCAATGATGGATGGACAGTAGTTCCAATTATAAGCGTCGAATAAAATGTATTAAGTAACCATTTATAATAACTTAAATTATTTCTTTCGATTTCTATTTTTATAATTCACCGGAGTGTAAAAATGATAAGACTTTAAACAAATTAATTTTTTAATAATTGCACAGTTTCACCTTGCCGGCACATAAATAAAGTGAAGAGGCCTATGGTAATGTTAATTTTCCATAAGGCGTAAGGATACACAAGTAGATATTGAGCAGGGCTTTTAAGAGTGCCCATTTGACCATGAACAGCCTATATATGTGTAAACCATCCTTGTTCTTCACTCTTTACTTGAAAGTTTCCTTTAGTGTGTTTAGTGCTGAAAATAAAATGATATTGCTTGAGCACTGAACCTGCCTACTACGTGCAGAACTTATTAGATAAGAAACTATCAAAATTATCAGAAATTATACGATTTTCGTTCCGCATGAAATAAAAATACATAATTTTGTAGAACTATAAAATATTTGCTTAAAATTACCTTATTTAAATGTTTTAATTTCCAATCGCTAAGAGTTTATCTTTTATCGAAAATTAACTTTTCTTTTCATTTTTAATGTATCAAAAAACACAATTTAAAAAAAATACAAGTTTTTTTTGGTCAAGTATAGTGATCGATATAATTACTATGATTGTGTGAAAAATATATTATATATTACTTCTAATGTTAACCAATATGTTTTTATAATTGATTTTATTTTTTTTTTATTTCAGTTGTAAAGATTTTAACTTTCGCACATGAATTGGGTGTGCATAAATGCGTTACAAAAAATAGTTTTTAAAGTTATTATTATAATTTACTACATACTCGATTGAAAAAGTTTCTTTAATCAAAATGTTCATTTTAGTGTATTCAGAATAGAAGCACGCTTAAATCTTGATTGACAATTTATTTGTTATAATACATTGTTTAAAAAAATTTAATAAGGGAAAACTTTTAGAGTGTTAAAATTATATCGATTCTACTTTAACATGAAATCGAAATCTTAAGTTGTGTGTACTAATATCTCTGCGTGCTACACAGAGTTGTGAAGTGTTACTTTCAAACTATATGTACCTTAAATGTCTATATAATTGCTTGTGAAGAACTGTGAATGCAGCACTAAAGGAGATGGACACAGCAAAGACAAATTCAGATCATATTTGAATCATGTCTTACTGTATGTTGTCTACAACATACACAAAGATCCACAATTGTTTAGGCCCAACGAAAAATTGCCATTGTCGTGCGCCAGATCACTATATTCATGCGTCATTAAAGTAAAAAATTACAATTTGTTGGAGAGCAGAAGTTCTACGGATATGCAAATTCGTACTATAAAGTGCGTAGAAACTGACTTCTTTGACCATAGATGTATAGCCGACTTGATATCCCCAGTACATCGAATACTAGAAGTATTTAAAATAACTTGTTGCCATCTTAACTTGGTGCTAGTGCTTGCCTCAGTTAAATACCCTTCTCAAGTATAATATCCCAGTTATTGGAACAATGCGTGTAATAGTCGCAGTCACAGAATCCTAAATAATGAGATACACAGAAAGTGGGTGTAATTACATATACACTGTATAGAACGGGTACCAGGTTCCAGCAAGTCAAGTCCCTGACCTGTAGAAGACATTGTTCCTGGTTGAGGCTCGCTGCCAATAACATCACACACAAACTCATTGTTGCTGTCTTCACATATACGACAAAGCCTTCTACTCATTGTTGCTGTCTTCACATATACGACAAAGCCTTCTACTCATTGTTGCTGTCTTCACATATACGACAAAGCCTTCTACTCATTGTTGCTGTCTTCAGATATACGACAAAGCCTTCTACTCATTGTTGCTGTCTTCACATATACGACAAAGCCTTCTACTCATTGTTGTTGTCTTCACATATACGACAAAGCCTTCTACTCATTGTTGCTGTCTTCACATATACGACAAAGCCTTCTACTCATTGTTGCTGTCTTCACATATACGACAAAGCCTTCTACTCATTGTTGTTGTCTTCACATATACGACAAAGCCTTCTACTCATTGTTGTTGTCTTCACATATACGACAAAGCCTTCTACTCATTGTTGTTGTCTTCACATATACGACAAAGCCTTCTACTCATTGTTGTTGTCTTCACATATACGACAAAGCCTTCTACTCATTGTTGTTGTCTTCACATATACGACAAAGCCTTCTACTCATTGTTGTTGTCTTCACATATACGACAAAGCCTTCTACTCATTGTTGTTGTCTTCACATATACGACAAAGCCTTCTACTCGTTGTTGTTGTCTTCACATATACGACAAAGCCTTCTACTCGTTGTTGTTGTCTTCACATATACGACAAAGCCTTCTACTCGTTGTTGCTGTCTTCACATATACGACAAAGCCTTCTACTCGTTGTTGTTGTCTTCACATATACGACAAAGCCTTCTACTCGTTGTTGTTGTCTTCACATATACGACAAAGCCTTCTACTCGTTGTTGTTGTCTTCACATATACGACAAAGCCTTCTACTCGTTGTTGTTGTCTTCACATATACGACAAAGCCTTCTACTCGTTGTTGTTGTCTTCACATATACGACAAAGCCTTCTACTCATTGTTGCTGTCTTCACATATACGACAAAGCCTTCTACTCATTGTTGTTGTCTTCACATATACGACAAAGCCTTCTACTCATTGTTGTTGTCTTCACATATACGACAAAGCCTTCTACTCATTGTTGTTGTCTTCACATATACGACAAAGCCTTCTACTCATTGTTGCTGTCTTTACATATACGACAAAGCCTTCTACTCATTGTTGTACAGTTCCGTTTGTTAGTTACAACGCTCAAAATTATATATTTAAGTGAGACTTAAACGGATAAATTTATAAGTAAACATGTGTAACCATATAATGGCAATTTTTTTAATAAAAATGTACATTGCAAATACATGATAGAAAATTTGTGTTAACACAGTTGTTAAAATTAATTTTGAAAATTATTATTTAATATTTTAGAGACTATTATAGATACTGAAGGTGCGATATAACCTGTGGTAATTAACTTTTTTACAGTTAACACGACAGCGATTCCTTTACCGTGAACTGCATTTACAAGCAGTTTGGCGGATTGTTTGGTAGTGCACACTGAACCAGTAGCGTGGACAGAGTAGTTGCCGGAAAAGGGGAGAGGGAGGAGGAGAATGTTGGCATTGCCATTACAAGACGCTGTAGCACAGCATCCCGGTCCAGTGCGGCTGTTGCAAGGTCATGCCCCCCACCACAACCACGCCCTTCGACCCCTCATTAAGGCGCTCGCCTACCTGCAACTACTTTCTTATTCGAGGCTCAGAAACGCGGGAAGTAATAAAGACTACATTGCCACGCGCATCAAGTGCGCCATCGTCGTTATACGCGCAAGAGACTGAACTGGCGTGCACTGTTCCTATCCCACTGCGTCTACCTGTGGGTCGTTAAGCGGTGACGCTATCATTTTATTGGTGGGAAATATGTAACAAGGTTCAATGCAGGAGCCTATGGTACTATCACTGACGCCCGGGTAGTATTTTTTAAGTTAGAACAGTCTGGCGGAGCAGTTTTTCAAGACGTTAAAGGGTTCCAAAAATAAGATTTATAGCATGCGTGTTATCTTGAGAAATCAATTCGGTCCTCGTCTGGATATATTTTATTTTCGCAGCTACACGTTCAGTAGTTTATTCAAATCAAAATACGCCTATTTCTAACATGCTGCAATACATCTGAAACAGCCTACGATTTTTTTCACAAATACGTCAAGTATCACAAATCAATATTTCAATATAAAACTACACACAATCTGGTGATGGTTGGTAGAACGGATGGTATGCATGAGTTACAGTGGATAGAATATCGAATTGTAAGGTGCCTGCTTGCCAGTATATAAGCAGTTGGGTTAATTTTATGAAGCTGTTTGACTGTGGTAGTCGTGAAACATTTTCGAGATTAATGTATGCCCAAGGGTTCTGGCTCGCTTGCTAGAAGGAACTGTCTTGAGCTGTGTAGAAGCAGATTAAATTTATCATGTGAAAAGTGAACATGCTGGTGTAAAAAACGTGAATGGCATGGTAAAATGTTGGGGATTCTTTTTTTAAGTTTGTAGTCTGGAGTATGCAAATAAATATTTTTTTAATTTCTCACTGGAGCTGTATCCTGCCTGATATATAGATAATATAATGGTGTTTAGTTTATTCACATATACGTTCATTGAATAAAATCAAAGTAAGAAAGTTATGCCTACAAAAAATAGTTGCGATAATAAATAATTAACATTGTGTAGTATTTAGCCTTGACAATAGGAGACCAAAATTATGTCGAGAGTACTTTTTTCTGTACTCTACACAATATTTAAGCATAACTTTCAAAAACTACATTTTAAAATTTGTTGGAATATAAATTTTTTGTTTTTGGCATACCCCATGCTTATAAAAGTAGTATGGTTACCATATACGTGCAAATATTCCTAGAGATAGAAATGATGCTTCCATAGTTGAATTTTACGAGCCCCCCCCCCCCCCCCCCCTCATAAAAGTTCGCAAATTTTATTCACCTGTGACTATAAATAGTCGCTTTCTTACAGTCTGACTTCTTACGTAATTTTATAAAAGAATATAAAACTGTCAATGCGAGCAAAGTCATATACAATTCAGAAAGTTATATAATGATTTAAATACAATATTTATGCTCTCGGCTCGACGTGAGCTCGATGGTCCAGTGGTTAGCACACTGTACTTCTAATCCATATGTCGATGGTTTGAATCCTGTCCAAGCATTAGAATTATTTTTTTTTTAATGTTACCAGATGTCATGGGAAAGTGCGAAATTTACAAAAAATTAGCTCCTTGAATGGAATTTGTATTACAAATTCATTTAAAATAAAGTTACACTGTATTTTATAGATTATTATTTTCGGTATTATTCAAATGATATGTTTTAAAAAAACTAATAATTCTACTTATTTTAAAAATGCATCGATTGCTAGATATCTGATTGGCAGGGCCGCACAGTTAAGTTCGCAAGCACTTGTCTGGGGACATTTACACTGTCGCTTTCCCCCGCCAGACTCGAGCTGATCTCGCCACTACTCGGTCATGTCGCAGTTGGCTTGCAGGGCCTGCTGCCACATGAATATGTGCACTGTTACAAGGCTAGACTGCTTCATTTTCCTACTAATTAAAAACAAAACGAATTCAATTAAGTAAAATATTAACACCAAATATAATTAAAAAAAAAAAAAGTATTGAAAATCGAATATGTTATACAAAGTCCTGCCTGGAATGTACTTTACAATAATTTTTTATATACCATCTCGTGTATAGAAAAATTACATTTTTAAATTCGTAAATATATACAATGAAGATTCGTGCACTCTAGCAGGCGATGAAGGAACTATGAAGATAGAGGAATCGAACAAGTGTGAGTAATTGACCGAAGGAATGAGAGACAAGAGAGAAAGCGATTCTTAAAGACAAGAGAGAGAAATGAAAGAGTTGGAATGAGAGAAAGAGAGACAAGAAAGATATGGAATGAGAAAGAGATAAGATAGAAATAGACGGAATGAGAGAGAGAAACGAAAGAGAGAAAAGAAAAGAGACAAGAGTGAAAGGAAAAGAGACAGGAGAGAAGGAGAGTAAGAGACTTAATGAGAGAGAAACGAGTAAAAGAGAGAGAGAGAGAGAGAAGAGAGAGAAAGAGAGATACAGCACAAAATGATAGAGCATAAAATATCGGGACTGAATGATGGTATGACATCGCGATCGTATACCTTGAAAAGACGAGTCCAGTGGTATATGACACTTAATACTTATGCCTTTATATTTTTAACTATAAATATAAATTTAAATTTAAAAGAAATATTTTTAATTGTTATTATATCACCATCACATGTGCCTTGAAAATACGAATCCGTTGATATATAAAACTTAATACTTATGTCTTAAATTTTTTTAATTATAAATATATATTTAATTTTATAAAAGTAATTTACATAATTTTTTTTATTTTATCGGTTTCTCACTATGTAGGATAAAATCATTAAGCAAGCTTCCCAAATCATTAAAATCAGCTCGTTTTTGGCTTTCGGGGGCTTCCAGTCAGCCACATTGAGGAGCAAGTACTTTTTAAGGAAAAACAAGAAATTTATAAGGAAAAACGGGAAATTTGTTGGTAAAAAGGGAAATTTAAGGCATTTTTGGGTAAAACGTATGATTTTGTGCGAAAATTATCGCTTTGGGGGTGGGGAGAATGGAAAATTTCCGATTTGGCGGCAGATCCTCGACATATATATATATATATATATATATATATATAATGTCTGACATAAAAATATTTTTCCTTATTTTTAACATTTAAAAAATTTGAATGAACTGTTATTTGGGCATGCGGTAACCTACAGTATTAGTTTATTTTGTAAATATTTTCATCTGTACAACTTAGCATTTGATATAACAGCTGCAGCTCTTGTGGGAAGACAGGCCAGGCAGCGAGCGGCAACTTACTCCGGTTGTACCCTGGAGAGTCTCAGAACCTCTGTGGTAGAGGAGGCAAGAATGTGCGGATGTGCCGGGTTTGGGCGCTGGGTCTGGCCACCGGATCCTGGCCTCCTTGCGTTGAGAGGACGTGATGACTCTTCCCCGCCTATTGAGAGGCCGAAGTGCGGTAAGGCCTTAGGGCTAAGAGCGTTGCGACAAAATAACACAGTGCAAAGACCTGAGATGTCTATCGTGTCTGTCTGCTGCAAGAGCCTACAACTGGGGAGGGCAGTTTCTCGTCATCGCCTGTCTCGGTGTGAGGAACATAAAGGGCAACGTTACCTGAGGTGTGGGCAGCCTCTAGTGACGAGTACACGTTGCAGTTTGGAAGATGTCAGGTGACGAGCGAGTGCTGGCACAGGGATGTGACCACATCTACTCCTATATTGCTGGCACTCTGATCGTCAGCGATGGTGGATTTGTGCAGCAATGGCCACATTCATATTACATTTACAACTAATGTGTCACGTTTAGCTGGATATAGATAGTATTTAATGCAAATAATGAGTGAAATGTAGGTGAATATAAATTTGATTATAACTCAGATTATCATTATAATTGCGTACATTGATTTAAAAAAATAGCAATTGTTAAAAGCAGAAAAACAAAAATTAATTGTGTACATAAAATCTGTATGTTTTTATATAATTGTAATTAATCAGGAAATAGAATTTAGTTTTTCAATTTTACTTTTCGCTCCATCCCTCGCAAACTTAATATGCCCTAGGAGATATATTGCAGTATTAAAATAATATAGTGTATATAAAAAGCATGTATGAAAATGAACGCGTGGCAAGCAGGCCCTGGGACAAAGTGCTACCCGACTGTTGGTTCCGGGTGGTGAAGGCAACTCTGGTTTTCCATTAGTTGACCTCGGTGTTTGGAAGTTTCCTAGTGCCTGCGGGACGTGACTAGATCCATCACACAGCGCTCGCTCTGTTCACACTCCAAACTCCTCTCACACACAGTATAAATCAGTTGAGATAATTGCCACGGACAGAGAGTGAGTTATTGCGAGGAAAGTTATCTGCTTGTTGGGGTTTCTATGTATTGTGCACCGGAAGAGTTTCCATGTTTAGCGGCTGCCACGCCTATATAATGCTGTTTTGCTATTTTTGACTGGGTAGACGATAATTTGCCTAGTCTGTTACTGTTTGTTATTGCAATTGTAAAGGTATTTTTAATGTCCCCCGGTTTCGTACTGGGAAGCTTAGCAGGGACGGCTTGCAGACTAATTTATAACCTAACTTATTAACATCCATGCCTTAACCGGTATTCGAACCCAGCGCCTCCTGCACCTCAGATCGGTGGCGCACCAACATACTGCGCCACGGGAGATCGGCTGTTACTATTTGTGATTCATCTGTAAAGAGCAGTGGCGTTTAATCCATAAACACCAGGTAAGCAATGCTTACACTATACATATAGGAAATGTTTGACCCTTTATAGTTATCGCCTTAGGTAACTTCAAACACATTTAATTCTGCGTTTCCCTTTTCAGAATTCGAGAGTAACTGAGTTTTCTTACTCCCGTACTCTACTGTACACCCATAGTGCTGCTATCTAGTATTTTTTCTACAAACCAGAGCGACCAGCGATGAATCGAAGACTCGAACTCGCAAGCAACAACACGCCAGCGCTATTCCTTCAGCAGGGTAAGCAGTCGTTCTGTTTGCGTCCTCCAGTCCTACATTTTCCTTGGAAAGTGGATGAAAGTGTTCATGAAAATGGGAGTTTTCTTATAATTTGTGATATGCTCTCTAAATAATATTCAGTTTAATTATCGTTACATTCATTTCATTTCCGTTTTGTAACTAATGTTAGATATCATGAAACAGTAAATACATGCGGAGGATAAGCAAAGTTGGAAGTTGCGTTTTTTACTAGAAATAGCTTACCCAGTAAAAAGAAAACTCACTACACGCCTCTGGTAAAGAGGTGAGTTATTTTGGTAGGCGCTTAACAACGAAGCGTTTCACCCCCTTAGTCGGGTTGAAACGAGGCGAAGGAGGAGCAACGGCAGGATGCGAGGGCGCGGGACACAAGGGAACACCCCGAGAAAAGTCGTCGACCAAGGGCGACATTGGCGACATGGCCGGGTATCAAGTAGAGATTAAAGATGAGGTAGACCGCTTATTCGTCTTCTGCGCATGTAACCAACATTTAGCTACACCAGCACAACACAGCCGTCAGTAACATGGTCAACAACGGCAAACACTATTACATTAATAAAATACTTTTACCAGTTTTAATTTAATCAAACTGCGTTACAAATTAGCCACAAAGCATTTGTTTACAAATCAGTGTTCTAACCTAAAATCAAAACCACGCCATTTTCGCTAGACGTGTTAGCAGAAAAGCAGTTCAATGTTGGGACACGGAGATTGGTTGTGCGCAGCCAGCGAGATCGGTCTACCTCATCTTTAGTCTATGGTATCGAGCCCAGTTCTCCTAGGTGCGAGCCTTGCCACCCCACCACCACCGCCCTCCCCCATGTATATATAAATACTAGGGGCCCAGCCAGCCATCTTATTTTTTTAGTATTGTCGCGTGCCTAGAACAGTTATGATGTTAGAAATTTTTGTTATCATACAAAGATTGAAAAAAAAATAATTATGTGAAATTAACTCAACATTGGATATAGTTCTATCCACTAAACCACTGAAGACCCACTTGGAAATTAACTCAATATTGAAGCGAGACATATGTAAACAAACATGATATTCCAATACCTTCATATCTCTATGCAACAATCTCTATGCATTAATACAAAACTTTCATACAGGAAAAAGTAATTTAAAAATGACTTTTTAGGGTAAAAGGTAATAATTGCGTAATCTGATATTGCTGAAATTCGAACTTGACCTGTATTTGACCCTGAGGATTCGCTCTGCAAAATTGGAAGAACTTCTATTGAGTTTCAAGTTACCTAGAGGTATTAAAGAGGAACGGGCAGACAGACAGAGATTGTCCTATTATATAAGAGGATTCTCTTACAAAAATCCAGCATCAAGTAATTAAAAGAAGCAACGCACCACACTGCTCGAACAATAATTGTAAGCATTAAAGACGTTTGTGATTGCCCAGTATCTTCGATAGTAGCATAGAAATACACCAGTTTATAGCCACGACCCTTCATTTTTACAGTTTTTGAGAGAATTAATTTTTTGCCCCCAAACGGGAGCCGATATTATAAAATTGTCTTACAATTTTTATACCAATTGATTTTATTATGTAGTCTAATTTTTCCAACACAAATGAGTGTACTTTTATCCAATTAGTTAATTAACGAGAATTTTGTTTATTTAATAATTAGTTAGAATAATACAGTTTTTTGTGTTGAAAAAAATAGACTACATAAAAATAATAATTTGCAACAAAACTGTTACAGGATTTTACAATATTGGCCTCCGTTTGGGTACAAAAATTTCAATCTCGCACAAGGCTTTAGAGATGAGGATCGTGGCCTTAATTAGGATACCGTATTTGAAAACAAACGAACAATGTTCTGTTTCCCCACCCCGACAACCCCTTCACAATGTTAGAATGTGATTCCGTTCTATTTCACAATAAACTGCAATTCCTCACTACACTCGTTTAATCTTTGCTCATAGCTGCAATTATTAGTGGCGTGCTTAAAGATGTATGTTTAATGTAGTGCAAAATGACACATGCTGTTTTCAGATCACATCCATTTACGGATAGCAAGCTCGAATTTAAATACTGAGTATTGTAATAGATGGTTTATGATCAGAGTCAAACACTCGTAGTTTGATGAAATTATTAACATATTGATTTTGTTCAATTGTACGTGCATTTAGAAAGACTGTGTGTGATGAGGTCGAACTCAGTCGCTACAAGACGAGAAAAATACATTGCGTTTGACCATGCTGATCGCATTTGAAAAGTTGTGGTGTGGCCTAGCATTACATTAGTTCATTTTACAATCTCAGAGTCCAGAAATGTAAATGTTTTCCTCTGAAGCTGTCGAAATTAAGTCGTTCAGACTAAGATTAGACCACTGTTGACAAAAATTAATGTACGATGGGTCTTATCATTACTTTTTCTGCTGAGAAAGTATTAATAAATAATAAAAACAGCTAAAGTAATTTCTCGCCGACGCCATTGACTAAACACGCGACTCAGACAGTGTTGGCCAATCGTGATCCCAGGTAAGGTTTACTATACTAAGGTTGAAAATAAAAGAAGATTTATTATGAGAGAATTCGGTATAAGGAAAACCTCCGCGGCAAGGTGCGTTAATGTTTCAAAGTAGTATTTTTCAATCTGGCGGTAACTTAGACATCCTTTTTATTTGTATGTAAATGTTTGTGTTTGGGGGCGCAATTTGATGTGATTATACTAACTATTCTGTAGTTATTTTTACGTTTCCACTTGTGTCTATATGAGTGAAGTGTAAAAATGCAAATGTGTTTGGCACTGAGAGTTTATAAGCCAATTAATTTTAGTGAAAATTGACGGAACAAACATAATATAGAAAGACGTATGTCATCGAAATTATGTTTGGTTAAGTTAATGTCACATTTAAATTTAGTGTAAATGAACGATTGCTTAACTTAGTTTCACAACTGAATGTTAATCAACATGTGAACGTATCTTGTTTAGTTTTGACTCTTACCTCAACCACCAGACTTTATTATTTACGTACGTTTTATTGACATAACAATTTTACACAATAATTTTTATTTTAAGAATATTTCAAATATCCTGTTTATTTACATAAAACACAAAGATAACCTGGTACACAAGCAATACCAGTATTTCCTAGCGGTGAAAACGTTTATTTGCCAAAAATACTAGCACTGGGATTTCTTACCAAAGTAGACTAGACATTAGCCTAGGGGAGATGTAAACCAGAGAGGAACAATCATTCGGCCTCATGTTTATGTAGGGCTCCATCTCAGCAAACTGCACTAAGACTGATAACCTCTCATGAACTACAGGCGAACATCCATAGTTTCTTAACCACAATTCTTCGTCTTGTTCACCATTTCATTAAGCTGTGTTTAGCCTCGGTGTTCAAACCTTGGGAGAGGCCTTTTCGATCGCCAGTGATACTAGCTAAAAATTCGTGACACGAGCGGGTTCTCCCTATAGCTCGTGTACCAAAACCTTTAATCTTTTCACACTGAGATTTTTTATTTGGGTCCTGCACCCTTGCGGCCTTAGCTCTAGATAACACACAGCCCCTATCCGTAACTGAGAATCTAAAATTATTTACTATATTGGTGGCGACTTAAATGCTAACTAGTTGAACAGAAAATAATTTGTTTCAGTTAAACCGAAAACTTTCCTGTCGGCTTACACAGACATCACGTTACACCCACTACATTTTAATCCTGCTCGAATACCGAAAATACACGGAAAATGGACATTTCTGGTAGCCTACACAAACAGAGAGGCCTGCAGAAGAAGGACCTGTTAGCAAAAGTCAGTTGTGCCACTTGTGAAAATGTGATTGTAGACGAGCAGCCCACAGACAGTTTCCACACTCGATCAACATCTGGGCCACTGTCCAGATTACTCCAATGTAGCAAAATACAATCTGCCCATGAGCGGTTCGCTTCTGCATAGCCAACTGTACCTCAAGCATGCCGGCTCCATCAGCAGACCATGAGAGTCAACTGTGGTCCACTGGTTTACTGCTTCCGGCCTGCCATAAGTTAACTAAAGGCTGGTTGAAATCTACCGTAGAAAATTCTTACTGTTCATTCTGGCATATATTTTAACTAACGAACTGAGTGACATGCGCCCAGTAAAGTTGGTAACAATGAGTGGAAAGCAGTTCCATAACTTAACGTCGAATAAAAAGTGTCACGTAACCATTTGTGATAATTTAAATAATCCTCTTCACTTTTTTTTTTATTTTAATGTATCGGAGTGTAAAAGTGAGAAGATTTGCTAACTATTTACTTTTGTAAAAATTTCGAATTTTCACTTGACCGCCACATGAATAAAGTGATGAGGCTCATGGTAACCTAAATGTTACATACGGCAGAAGAATACACAACGTGCATATAAGTAGATCTTAAGCAGGGGTTTCAAAAGTGCTCATTTTACCGTGAACAGTCTATAACTGTCGTCACCTAACTATTGGCAAGCCACTTCTGGCCCAGCTATTGGCCACTTACAACCTATCTATTTGCCAGTTACAACCTATCTATTTGCCAGTTACAACCTATCTATTTGCCAGTTACAACCTATCTATTTGCCAGTTATAACCCAGCTATTGGTCGCTAGTGGCCCACTTAAAAGCAGTTTGCCATGCATATATCCACATAAAAAAAACTGTTTCCTCCAAATTAAAAATGTTATTGGCCTCTCATTATTGCCATTATTTCACAATTGGTAATTTTCTTTGGAAGAATAAGGAATCGAAATCTCTGCCCCTGATGTCACAGTCTAGGAAGCTACCAACCACTCTTCCATGTATTCGCATATACCGGGATTTGGGTGTAAAAAAAAAAAATAAAGTATTTCAATTTCGGGCTATTACACGCAGTATTTTAAATACAAAATACAGATTTTTTTCTACAAGTCATTATTTGCAGTTTTCCAGTCAAGAAACTATCATGTGACATTACTAGTAATAGGGAAAATAATTTTATTTCACAAATGCACCAAATAAATGATGAAGTTAATTCACATATGCTATTTGATATTTCACAACATCATTTAATCGGTATACCGTTAACGTGTCTCTAATATACCCCCAGAAGTAACAGGTGGTTTGCCGGAAATGTCACTTAAGCTTGCTGTTCTAAGCTGCTAATATGTTTTCCGTAGTAAGTAACAGTTAGCATTTTGTCTATCTTTTGTTTGTGGAACGTTTGTTGAATTATAACAATCATTGTGAGAGCACTAGCCCACATTCCGATTATTTAAAATATATATTTCATTTTGTTAATTTACATTTATTTTTGTTTATAACCTGTTTGTCATTCATATAAAATAACGTAAGCCTGCACTGCCAACAATGGGTTGTTCACTGCTAGTCGTTTGCTACGTGGCAGGGTGCTATCACTTATTACACACACATTAGAACAGCGTACCATCGTACCACACAAGACAGAACGAGCGTTTTGAGTCTTGCTAGTTCACTGCTAGTCGTTTGCTACGTGGCAGGGTGCTGTCACTTCTTACACACGCATTAGAACAGTGTACCATCGTACCACACAAGACAGAGCGACCGTTTTGAGTCTTGTTAGTTCACTGCTAGTCGTTTGCTACGTGGCAGGGTGCTGTCACTTCTTACACACACATTAGAACAGCGTACCATCGTACCACACAAGACAGAACGAGCGTTTTGAGTCTTGCTAGTTCACTGCTAGTCGTTTGCTACGTGGCAGGGTGCTGTCACTTCTTACACACACATTAGAACAGCGCACCATCGTACCACACAAGACAGAACGAGCGTTTTGAGTCTTGCTAGTTCTGAATTCAGAGATTCCAATGTACGACCGTTCCTAAATATGTGTTCCTGGTGTATAATTGTTCTAAAACCCGTGTTTGAATTGTCTGTTAGTTGTTACATCTGTGGTTCGGCTGTATGATTGCTCTAAGGCGTGAATTTCGCTCGTGTAACATTTTTAACATATGTAGTTCTAAATGTGTGTGTCGGCAGTACGATAGTTCTGACATCTGTGATCTTTTTGTATGGCGATTCTAAGGCCTATTTTTTTTTCTCTAGAATGATTGTTCAGCTGTCTGTGTTTCAAACGGATGTTCGTTCTATGTTTCAAACGGATGTTGGTTCTCAGTTGTGTTTCTGTTGGGTGGCTGTACTGACATGTGACGTTTCTAAGCGATGTGTCATTGTTTGAAAGCATAGGTGGCAGTGGCGTTTATTTCATAGACGCAAGGTAAGCAATGCTTACCCTGTACACACTGGAAATTCTTTGATCCTTTATAGTTTTCGCCTTAACATTAAACACATTTAATTCCGAGTTTCCCGTTTCCGATTCGAGAAACAGAGTTTTCATAACTCCTATACTGTACACGCATAGTGCTGTATTTATCTCCACAAACGAGAGCGACTAGCGATGAATCGAATTCACGAGAAACATCACGCCATATGCTCGAATGCGTTCCTTCGGCAGGGTAAGCAGTCGTTCTGTTTGTTTCGGGAAAACGGGAATTTTCCTGTAATTTGTAGTATCTCTCTAAATAATATTCAACTTAGTTACTATTACATTCATTTCGTTTCAATTTTTAATACTAATGTTAGGTATTATAAAATGGTAAATACATTTGGAGGGTAAGTAACTTTGGAAGTTGCGTTAGTTAGTAGAAATAGTTTAGCCACGCCACAGATAGGTGCTGCACTGAGAGGACTGTGGAGCCAGGACGGGTCGAGGTGTCGTCACGTGACACAGTGACGCGAGCAGCAGGGAGTGTGCCGCAGGACAATGGCGAGAGAGGAAATGAGGCGCCGAGATGAGGTCGTTAGCCGTCTAGAGGCGGCAGTTTTTGTCCTGGCAACACGGAGACTTCATCTGCCACACGACGTAGCGGCTGACCGAGAGGTGGTCACATCAGTCCACTGCTCTGGCAAGAACCACGGCGCCATCTTCAACACGGCCTCATCAAGACGCTGACTCCGTCTCAACAAAGGAGTAAAGAGATTTGGGCCGCTCTTAACAGCGAAGTCTTGAGAGCCGATGAGGGTGATTCAAGTGAATATGGAGCGTCACCGGAATTATGGGGCGGGGGAAACGGGAGATCCCCGAGAAAACCAGCCGACCGACGGCATCGTCCGGCACGATCCGCACCCGGTCGGGGATTGAACCAGGTTCGTCTTGGTGGGAGGCGAGCGTGCTAATCTCTCAGCCACCATGGCCCCAGGGGGGAGGGTACAGAACTAACAGATGTAGGTTGACCTATCAATACTCAGGTGCAACATGACTACTGCATTTCTTGGTAATCTTGCTTAAACACACGCTTTAATTATTTTAAAGATTTTTGTTCTCCTTTTTGAGTTTTATTTTGATACTGCTCATTCCTTGATTCTTTATATACTACAGGATGATTCATGAGGAGTTACCGCCACTCGCAGGGCTTATTCCGTACACCATTTGGAACAAAATATGTCATACAGTGTGTCCTATTCCCAATATTTACAGTGTAATTTGGCATTTAACATACCCATCATACAGTGGAATGGAGTTTTCAACACTGTTTCAGCATCAATGTGAGTCCTACACGATCAGCTGATTGGGCCATTCATTTTCCCGGGACGCTTGACTGGTGTGGTGTATCTGCTATTGTCGCAAGAAGAACTGCCGCTGTTACTGGAGAATATTCCACTAGCAGTGATACGTCGTATGTTCTTCCAGCATGATGGTGCACCTCCTCAAGTCCACTGTGCTGGAGTTGAACACTTTCATTTGCATTTTTCTGAGATATGGATAGGACGAAGCGGTTTTGGCAACCTAGATAGCCAGCTCTTTCACCACTCTATTATTGCTTATGGTGACGGATGAAATATGTTTGCCAAAGTACTGCACAAACAAGTAAGGAAATACTTGCGCGTATTATACATGCCTCTACAGACATCAACGACAGCTGTGTGCAGCTACGTAGAGCAACAAGTCCAGTGTATAAGTGTGCGGCCAAGTGTATGGAAGTAGAGAGAAACATTTTGAACATCTTTTGTAAGCTTGTTAGACACAATTGTGATGCTCAACTGTAAACAATACGGTCTTATAATACATAACTTTATTCACTTTGAAAGGGTTACTATATTAATAGTAATTTTCCAAATGTTTCGAAATACTATAAGTATTGGGAATATAACCCACATTTATATGACATATTTTTCACAAAATGATGTAGTGAATAGGCCCTGTGAGTGGCGGAAACTCACCGTCAATCATCATGTACATTACTTTAGCAGCTCTGAATTAAATCATAAATTAAACACAAGTGTTAATTCTGAATATGACAACTATGTCCTTATTTATTATATATAAGGATTTCTTTTCTCACACTAATTTGACTTAGAAAAATAATATTAAATTGCAACGAAAATTTTCGTCTTCGGATTCAGTCGTTTGTGTAAAATTGCGCGCGTGTCTAGAAATGGGGGAGATGCCGAGTTACCAGTTTGAGTGCCCATTGGGGTTGGGGCCACATGGTTCCTCGGGTCACAGTGACTGGGGTTAGGGACACGTGGTTCCCCACATCACAGTGCCTGCGATTTAGGGCACATGGTTCCTCGTGTCACAGTGCCTGGGGTTGGGGGCTCGTGGTTCCTTGTATCACAGTGCCTGGGGTTTAGGGCACGTGGTTCCTCACATCACAGCGCCTGGGGTTGGGGGCACGTGGTTCCTCGTATCACAGTGCCTGGGGTTGGGGGCACGTGGTTCCTCGCATCACAGTGCCTTGTGTTGGGGCCACGTGGTTCCTTACATCGCTGTGTGTGGGCGATGAAGTATGGCAGGGCCCGGCGAGCAGTAACTCAAGAAATGCGCGAAGATTTACAAAGACGAGAAGTGGCGTGTGCTAGATAATCCTATTGGTACTTGCACACTTCTTACTTTATGGGATTTTCTTTAAAGTAATGTCCTGGTCATCACTGTAGCCCCTCTTAGCGAAACTCGTTGTGAAAGGGAATTTTCTAGATCGTGCAAACGAGCCTGCACGTAAACTTTCTAAAGAATTGATTTTCAAAGTGGGGAGGCGCCCCTCCTCCTCCCCCCTTCCCCAACGGAGGCCTGACGACATGCGGATGTGAGTGCGGGCGCCGAGCTGCTCACTTGACAAAACATTGTTTTGGGTCAAGTACTTCAAAGTTTATCCCGACATAGAGCAAGCACTGAGATTAAATTTACCTTTTTCAAGCACCTATTTGTTTGAAAGGGCGTATTCAGCAGTGGTACCAATAATAACTAAGTATAGAAACAAACTCGATATTGCCAGTGATTTACGTTCTGAAAATTTCTTCTATTCAACCAAGAATTGGAAATCTTGTTGAAAATATGCAAGCTCATCCATTTCATTGATTGATTTGATCACCACCATTTCTGTTCAGTAAGCATTAGAATTTAATGAATGAATAAAATCTTTGAGAATTTTATTCTTTTTGGTTTTACCCTTATAACAGTGAAGTTAGGACACAAGGGGTGTAGTTATTTTTTTTTTTGCAGAAGGGAGACGTGATAAACTAATGTTTGGGAACCCCTGTTCTAGAGTTTGGATGATTTTGCTGCAGGTGTGCGAAGCCAGCGAAGAGACGTGTGGCGACGACAATGACCAGCAGGAGTGGAGTCTGCGGTCTTCGAGCACTGGTACGGTAGAAGGGCGAGACTGGCGGGAGGGACTACTCAACTGTACACTTGAGCAACAGGCTTTTGTAGTTATGACAATAGACAGATTGAGTGTGTGTAAATAATGTGTGAATTAAGTGGATGTAACCAATACAAAGACATTTATAATTACAATTGGATTGCGATAGACATGAACTAATGTGCTTACTTAGAATAACAAGCATAAAAGTGGATTTAGCATTTAGCTTATTTCATGTTGTAAATAATTGTTATATGAACAAATCAAAAACTAAATTTAGTTACTCCATGTTTATTGAGACCTCTATATTTCATGAATTCAGATACGCCCATCTGATGTAGTGCAACAGTAATAACGATTTTTGTTCACACCGAAATATTTATTGGGTGAACCCTTGGCAATTTTTCAGTACGTTTCTCTTGTATTTTCCTGGCACGTAACCTCTTTCATTTTTTATAAATGACATTTTTGATGACAGGTGTCATACTTCACGTACTAAAACATCTGGTCACTTTTTAGCGAGACTTATGTAAACAGTGTCTTCTACTGAGGCTAAATGCCGAGCCACGCTTTCGTTAAAATAGTGTTTAATTATGAATTACTGGTGTATCTGACTAACAATTGTAAGTGCATATCTTAAAAAATATATTCCAAGTTCGCACATGCAGTCGATAAAAGAAAATGGCTAAACAGGTGGTTTTTCCAACAACTGTTTGTCATCAAATTTCTGGTTCAAGAATTTTAGATCATACAGTGTAATGCCTAATGGAGTAATGCCTATTGGCATTATAAGTAATAGCTTAATGCCTACAAAGTGAGTTAGGTGTAATGACATTACGTATTATGCAATTCAGCGGAAAATGAAAGTAGTAAAAGGACATGCAGGAGGCTTGTGAAATGAGGGAGTGACACTAAGTGCGGCGGAGGGAGGAAGTGAACTGCGGGCGGGAAGAGAGGAAGTGCTGGCGGCAGTTCAGTCGTAGAAGGAAGTTGCGCGCATGCGAAATGCGTGGTAGCCACATTTTCCAAACAGGAGAGGTCATTTGTGGAGCAGGAGGGATCATTTGCAGGGCAGGAGAGGTCATTTAGGGGTTATTTGAAGCACAGAAGGGATCAATTAGGGGTCATTGGCAGATCAGATGAGGTCACATAGGGGTAATTTGCAGAGCAGAAGAGTTCATAAGCAGAACACGAGGGGTCCTTTGCGGAGCAGCAGGGGTTACTTGCGGAGCAGGAGGAGTAATTTATGGAGCAAAAGGGGTCGTTTGAAGACCAAAGGGGCCATTTGCAGAGCAGGAGAGGTCATTTACATAGCAGGAAAAATCATTTACATAGCAGGAAATATCATTTACAAAGCAGGAAAGATCATTTAATGAGCAGGAGGGATTATTTGATGCGCATAAAGGATTATTTGATGAGCAGGAGGGATCATTTCATGAGCAGGAGTGATCACCTGCAGATCAGAAGGGGTCTTTTTCAGAGTAGGAGGGGTTATTTGTGGAGCAGGAGGAGTAATTTTCAGATTAGCTGGTGTCATTTTCGGAGTAGGAGGGGTCATTTTCGGAGTATAAGGGGCTATTTGCGGAGCAGGAGAGGTCATTTGTGGAGCAGGAGGTATCATTTGCAGAGCAGGAGAGGTTATTTAGGGGTCATCTGCAGCACAGAAGGGATTATTTAGGGGCCATCAAAGGAGCAGGAGGGGGCATTTAGGGTTCAGTCTTGTCAGGGGTCAGTCTGTCTGTTTACAGTTGTTTGTTGTAAGTGTCACCATAAGTTCAAGCTGAGAGAAGAACTTTACTGGAAGATATAACTGCATGGCAATGTGATCAAGGATATAGATTAAAACGTATGGTTTAATTAAGGCATAAAAATGCTTGAATTCTCACTGATAAAATGTATTGGTTTGTAACTATATATATATATGTATAGCTAGGGCAATTAGATACACATGTTGCCACTGTGATAAGGACTTCAGTATTTTTATGTAATTTTACAGCTTACCTCTATGAATGTACCTTTTCCAACTGCTGGATAATAACATGGAAAACCAGTGTTGCCAATGTGTAAATATCTTTAGCAAAGGCTGCCATGCTCGGCGACATAAGAGAACTGCCTGTACAAAGAGTCATTTTCGCGTGATGAAGCATTACGTCAATGGCCGCACACAGTTTACGCATGGTCATGAATTGAATAACAACCTTAATAAATGCAAGGATTCGTCTTTTGAGAGCCAGCAAGTATTGCCATTTATACCTCTTGCTGCACTGATTAGTACTGATTCGTCAGTCGATTACGGCACGACAGTTAATTCTGAAGGCGGAATGAAAGACATACGAAGCATGGTAGAGTTGGTGGATGGTGAGAGGGACGAGATATGGCGAGTTATTTAGGTGGTAACGGGACTATATTCGGTTGGTGGGTTGGTGGCTTGCATTGATGTTGATGGCGACTTAGCTATGGTTAGTAAATTGCGAGGGAAGTAGAGCGACGAGATGTGTGGTGGTCTGGGGCATGGGTGGGGGTAGAAGGTATGTGTGTTGTGCAAAGTCAATAATTCTCTTTGTGGGTCAGAAGATTGGTCGGCTATATAGCCAATGAAAATATGAGGTGGGGATTCAGTAGGCTACTGATTATCTTGCTAAGGAGTGGCTGTGCTCTGCCATCTTTACGAGAATGGAACCCTTAGTGTTACACACATCAAACATGGTTTGTTGTAATATGTATGTTAATTTTACATGGACAATTTTTTATTTTTAAAGATTTTTCACAATTCTTACTTTCTTTATTAAATCGGAGATCAATGGGAACAGCATTACGACTGCCAACCTTCAACATGGGTGCCAGAGTCAGTTACGTAATATTTGTTATGATTTTTCTTTAATTTATACGATTTTGCCATTTTTTCTTGATTTTTTTAATTTAAGATGATTGGGAAAAAATCAAAGCCACCATTATCCAACATGGTTATCGGAGTCGGTGATTTAATACTTTCCTAAACTTTTATTAGTTTTTTTCGATTTTTGCAATTATTTATTCTATTTTCATATGTCAGGGTTATTGAGCTCAAGAACGTCAACACATGGTGGTCGAGGGGTCCTCAATGAAAGATATTCCTTTACTTTTAAAATGAATATATTTGCGATATTTTAGAATTTTTATAATTTGAAGGTAGTGGGGTAAGGGTGTTTAGCTGGATTTGGCCTCGCCGGGGGGGGGGGGGAGGGGTAACACAGATTCCTCGATTTTTATTAGATTTTCTTTATTTTATAATAATTGCCAGGGGTTGTGTTTGGAGAGAGGATGTGATGAGGGTGCTGGAGGTCTGAGCAGGTGGTAAGGTAGAGTAACATTATATGTTCCCAGTCTTTTTAAATTTTTGTAGCAATTATCCTGATTTTACAATAATTATCAGGGAAAGGTGCTAGAGAAAGTGGGAGGTGAAGGTGGTAGAGGGATGAGCTAGGGGTATGGTAGAGTGGAGTTATATGTTCAATTTTTATAAAAAAAATTTAATTTCTGGTCAATTTTTTTAATAGTTGTTAGGGGGTGGATGAGGAGAAGTAGGTGATGTGAGGGTGAAAACGGGTTTGGTTAGGGGAAAAGGTGCATGTCTTAGGTGTAGGATGGTGGTCTCGGGAGAGGAGACCATGTCCACCGATCCTCCCTGGTCTGCTGAACCTGGCTCAGAGCCTCGAATACTCTTTTACTGATCCGAGGATTAAGTGGCTCATTTCATTGAGAGCCTCGAATCATCTTGCCCGCATGAGGATTTTGGTTCTTGCTTCGAGATTTTTCAGATCCGCTTTCCTCATTTTTCGATTTTTTGGAAAAAATTTTTTTGGTAAAAAAAGTGATTTTTTGGAAAATAAATAAATTACAAAGTGGTTTTTGGGGTAAAACAAGTGAGTTTGTCTGAAAAGATGGCCACCGAAGAACCGGAAAAATTCAGTATGAGATGGTGTAATCCAAGATGGCGGACAGCTCCTAGCTCCTTCGCCTTAACGCCTGCACCAGAAGGAACATGTGTACACTACTGCAGTGGAATAGATATACGAGGAAATGGAAGCACCCCGAGTGAGCCTACCAGCCAATGGTAATGTCCATCACATTTCCAACATGCGAAAATCCCTGATTAGCACCGCCAGCATTCAAACAATTTCTCGCCATGGTGTGCTGCGTATAGTCTGACACCACACTACCGTGGCTCCGAAACAATTTCTCGCCATGGTGTGCTGCGTATAGTCTGACACCACACTACCGTGGCTCCGAAACAATATCTCGCCATGGTGTGCTGCGTATAGTCTGACACCACACTACCGTGGCTCCGAAACAATTTATTTTTACCCAAGGTGTGCTGTGTATTTCTCAAAGTTTTTGCAGCTAGTTTGTGATCGCGAACCAGGTGGCACCTTATGCTTGTAGCATCGGTGTGCTACCAAACACGTTGCTATAGCAACACGTGACTGCTTCTCTATCCAAGAGAGACAAAAACCTATTCCCCTCCTCTTCGCATATGACAGGGGCGTAGATGTTTAACTGATCCAAAAAGAGAAGAAGGTACGTATGTGTTGCTATAGATCCTTATGTGGCCTCACTACGAAACCAGTTACATGCGGTAGAAAGACTAGAAAAGCAGCCGCACATAAAAACATTGTTTGTAATATTGACCTATTATGTTGGAACTGAAGCGTTTCTGTAGACATATATGCTTCTGTAGATTGGAATGAAGGTTGAAGTGTTTTATGTACGGTGCATGGCTGACCTCTATGCACTCAACTGGCCTGCAGGCTGCCTGCAGCGCATTACTGTTTGTCACGTTGCAGCCCGAAGTGTGGCAGGAGCCACCTGTATCAAACTGCACATTTTTAGTGTTTTTAGTCTCATTAATATATATATAGTCTACATATATGATAACAATAAAATATTTGAGACTAAAAATTGAAAAAAAAAAAATTAACTATAAAAAATTTAAAACCCATCCTTTATTAATTAATGCACTAAAAAAATAATTTTATTAGTTACAGAATTTATAGAACTTGTAAGATGTAGTTTAAAAGCCATTATAAACTTTGCTACAAATTATTATGTGTTTATATCAATTTATATTTAGTACGTATATAAAAGCTTGGCGTGAATAGTTAGGAGCCTTACACAAAATAAGTTCTTAGTACGATTATGCAAATGAGGTATATATTCTATATTTTGAAAGATACCATTCTTACTCAAGATATGTGCTTTACTATGCTTATGCAATTTAGGTATACATTCTGCATTGGAATACACACACTGTGTTTATTACTTACATAGCAGTATTAATTTTGAAAGTTAGTTAAGTATAAACTGTCTGAAAGGTAAAGCAACTAGGGCTCAAAAGTGCTCACTTTACCGGGAACAGCCTATAACACATCAAAGATAATCTTCTTCCCTGTTAGCAATTTACAAGTTAAATCAGCTCCCACCAGTTATTTTATATATCTGTCATCACCTTTTATTTCTATGGCAATTTTTTGTACCTTCTGACACTATTCCGTCAGCTCTAAGTAAGGAACAACATTTTATATCCTGATCAAGGCCGTCAAATCTAAAAGTATAGCTAATACTACAAAGATTTCCGAATATAACATGTAAAAAAAGGTATAATGCATCTTACTGGACATGTGACCACTAAACAATGCCCGATCTTTTCTTCTCCAGCTGATTGGTATCCCATTTCAGCTGACAATTCCTTGAAAATGGAAGAGCGTTGAGAGCCTGTGTCAGTAAGAATTCTTCTGTCTTTCACCTGAATTATTTTTTTTAATTTCACAACAATTATCTGTAACAGAGTATCAGGTAAAGGTTGGTACGCTAATGTTTGTGCTCATTGCCTAGGATTTTTTTTGGATAATCTTAGAGCCCATCAGTTGTATGTGTTGGCACCACAGACCTTACAAGTCATTTTACAACTTTTTGCTGCATGGCCACTTTGTAGAACAAAACCGCTCTTGTTCTTATTTAGATGTTGTGTTTTTCACAATTGGTCATTCACCACGCTTTGAAACAATCCCCAGAAAAACGTGCACGTTGGCAGAAAATACATGCTACAGCACCGATCTTTCCTTTTGTCTTTACAAAACCTTTAGCAGAGGCCGAGCTTGCTTCCATTGCAGCAGAATCACCTACCATTTTCACTTTATTGTCACGACTGCTATTTATGTTGAACCCCTTCGTTGGAATGCTGATTCGCACTTCTTGTTCAACTTCCTTTCCGAGAAATGCCATTAAACTTTTTAACTTGATATCTAACTCCACTATATTGCCATGCATGCTGTGGGTTCTCAGTCAAGTAGGATTCCAATAAAGGAAACTTCATGACGGTGTACTTATCTCGTGTAGCAGTCAAGGTTTCAAGCACCCTGAGTTTGGTTTCCAGCTGATCATACAAGAAAGACCGCCGACAGGTATCATACGAGCTTTGTGGGATGAGATTGAAATGCTCGCTCATGTACACCTCAATCAACATATCTTCACGACCAAACGTAGATTTCAATCTCTCTACTGTCTTACAATAATTGTTTCCCATCAGCAGGAAGCTTTTCACAAGTTCTAGGGTTCTACAACCAGGGACTGTGGCCTGAATTATATACAGAAACTTAACTGTGGCATCTAATACATCATGTTCATATATTTAAAAAAATAACTGGCTCCAAACCCCAGCCATGCTGCCAATTCTACTCCATAATTCTTAAGTTCAACATTAGGCAATTTAAATGTTTGTTCTGATGAAAAGTTTCCACCTCGACTCAACTTGCCTACAGTCATTAACAGCTTCTTCATTAGACATAAAAACTGTGGCGTCCTTACACAAATTACCATGTTTATTTTTATATCAATATGAGTCATGTATTTGTGCTTCCAGCTCTTTCTCGTCTTGGCCAGCTGCTAAATTTATATTTATTAAGCGCTGAAGGTTGGGAAAGTTTCCTCTGCAGCAACTCACCTTAATAGCAAGAAGGTCGATCCCATCTTTGGAGCAGCTGTCTTATTGCGTTGTAAATTTTGGTGAGTGATGACCGAATAACTAACTGCCTGCAATTTAATAGCGTCCTGTAGTTTCATGTTGCACACAGAAATAGTCCTGTCGCGGTCATCACTTGTCACCATCTCGTCTACCCAACGAATACATTGTGTTTACAATTAAATGTGCACAACATGAACATAAACCCCATACATGTAAAATTGTGGGAAATAACTTTATATAGGCCTCCTATCGAGTAACTATACCTACACATAAAATAACAACATTCTCCTGCTAATTTTTACAAAAAAAATAACTTGTTTAGATTCATACACGCGAAAATAAGGCAGCCTCAACAATCTCCATGTTCTTATGATTGAACGCACATAAATCACTGTACGCATATTTCATTACTTAGTATGGAAGTACGAATACCGAATTGACACAAAACAAAATGATTTAAATAACCAGAGATACCATGAGTTAAAAAAGAAAAGTGCTTTTTTATAGACGCTCGTGATCATATGATGATAAACACCAGAGTGGGGTAGATAAGTACAAATGGAGTATATTTAATCAAGAAACCAATATTTTAACATCCATAGTTAACATGCTAATTGTAAAGGCAATGTGCAGCGGCGGGTTGCAAAATCACAATAACTCTAGTACAGGCAGTGCAATGAAATGACACTTCATTTACACTTTTGGGCTGAAGGCATGACGACAAACCGTCTGGCCAAATAATCTTTTCAAACAATATGTTCAAACAATCTGTTCAAACTGTTCGTTCAAACTGTTCGCCACCGTCACCAAACGGGGTGCAATGCTGAAGTAAGCTGTGATTCACATGGGCAAAGGTTTCTGGTGTAATGAGATCATACATCGAATCAAGTGGTGTGGCTTACACTATCGATTTGATGTGACCCCACAGCCATAAGTGAGGAGGTGTGATGTCAGGTGAGTGTGGTGGCCATGCTATGGGACTCCCCTACTTATCCACATGTTCGGGAGGTGCATGTCGAGGTGCCGGCGAACAGCAACGCGAAAATCAAGAGGGCCCCGGCCTGCTGAAACCACATCGCCTCACGATAATCTGTAGATACTTCCTCCAAGTATTCCGGTAACACGTCCTGCAGGAACTGTAGATACGCAGTACCTCCGAGACAGCGACCGTGTTGTAGTTACTGGTGTTATTAGGCACACAGATCTACGCACAGGCTGGTTGCAATTCCACGTATACAAGGTTGCATACCCACCACTGCACACTGCCACTGACATTAGCAGGTTTCCTATGGACGTTCGACTATTGGTTCCTGGATGAAATATGCTCTATTTGTACTTTCATACCCCACTCTGGTGTTTACTATAATTTGTTCGTGAACACTTGGTATTAACACAATTCGCTTTATGAACTTAAAAAATGAAGGAAACTTGTTACTGGAAGTAATTTTATTGATAACATTTTTGAAATGCTACATTTATATGAAAAGAGCCATAGTAATTATGAGCATACTACCTGCATAATATAATCATTTATGTAGTTACATTTTAGCAAGCAGGAGCAGACAGTAAGTCATCGACCTATGCTGCTTGTTCATTGCTTTCCCCGCCCTACAGCCCTCAACATATATTATGCACTTTGGGGACAACTAAACACGTTGTAGTGAACCAGCCTTACTAATCATTTCAGTAAACATGCGGCAAGGTGGTTTACAAGCCCCCCCCCCCCCCTTTTTTCCTCTCATACTGACGAGCCATCGCGCTGCACTCGAGGTTGCTGCCGCCCGATGGAGGTGTCGAGGCACACAACAGCAGAGGGCTGCGATCCAGGGGCGACCAAGGAGACTGCCCGACTATCGCCTTCCGGACTTGGGCTAGAGGAGCTCTGCCCGTCCGTCTAGTAAAACAGTGGCAAGACTTCGGTGCAAGTCTAGGTCGGGAGAATCCAAAACGATACTTAACGTCACTAGCGCGATCATTGCACTTAAGGATAGGGACGCTATTGAGAAGGATCAGTATTAGTCTGAAGTAAATATAGTAAGTAATTATAGAGATTCATATTTGTGTAAATCCAGTAACAAAATTGTTTTATACTTGAGTTCAATAAATTCTGTACTGTTTTATAATAAAACTATGTCGCCTACATTACTTATATTCTGATCTATAGCTACCCCCACACAGCGGTGCCTTGAGTGATATAGTGAATTGTATTCAAGTATATTAGCATTGTACAGGAGTATGTATTGCACTCAAGGTAGCAGCGTTAACGTCATACATGGGGTGATTTTTCAAAGGCGCAGAAACTACAAATGGACTATATTTTATTTTTATTAATTAAATCAACAAATCAAAATGAGATCTTTCGTGCTACACCAAAATTAGTGCGCGAGTACATCGGAGTCGCCAAATACAGGGCGATTCTCAATTAGACCTACAAACTTCGGGAGGTGATTCTTCATGAAAAAGTAAAGTAAAACATATGTGACACTTAATACATAACTGAATATTAAGGGACGTATAAGTCCTTTAAAAAACGAGATTTTGAGCTGTATTTGTGCAGAAAATTTGGCTCTTACGTTGAAGGTCTCAATAACATGCAATAATGTTTCGAGAGTTGTCATTGTATTTTACTTAGTTACAAATAGTTTCCTAGAATACCTTTTAAAGCCTCGTTTTTCAAGGGCTCATACCTCCCTTAATATTCGGTTTATGTATAAAGTGTCACATATGTTTTCCTTTTACTTTTTCATGAAGAATCGCCTCCCGAAGTTTGTAGGTCTAATTGCGAATCACTCTGTATACTTCCCTAAATGCTCGCCCACGCATTAAGTTACCACCAGCTGCACCTCACGCACGCGCGGCGCCAAATCAGGTTCAAGCTAGCATTGTAAAGGTGAAGAGAATTGGGCGGCTGTTAACGTCGAGGTCTTGAGAGCCGATGAGGGTGATTGAAGGGAGTACGCAGCGGCACCGAAACGAAGGGGCGGGGGAAACGGGAGATTCCCAAAAAAAAACCTCTGACCAACGGCATCGTCCGGCACGATTCCCATTTGCGAAAATCCGGTGACCCGACCGAGGATTGAACCCGGTTCGCCTTGATGGGAAGCGAGCGTGCTAACCGCTCAGCCACCGTGGCCCCGCTGGCATTGTAGTCGTATAACCGTTCAAACGTGACCACATTTAAGAATCGTGTTCTTAGACATGTAGCAGTTGTGTCGGAATACATCAGCCTGCAAACATTATATCGCCATTCCCACACTGGTTCCCCCGTGTGTCTGTCTGATTTCAAAACAATATTGTCAAAAAGAGATAAACGTGTGGATCGTCGCTAGGTCTTGAAGGCAGAATCTCAACGTCAACCAAATTAAGAACACAATTTTTTTGGCGAAATAAATAAAGTCAATGCAATTATTTAATGACCAAGAATAAATAGGCCTACATGCAAAAACCGAATGACCACATAATTAAACGGATCATAAACTTTTAGATATATTTCATTCTTTTCATCTTAAGCGTACTTTCCGAAGAGCTTATGAGATCACTTTTCTGTCGATATACGTGTGTGTACGTATGTGTGTGCGCGCTTGCTCCCCCCCCCCCCCCTTTTTCACCCAAAATCTCTCACTCAACCATCTAAATATGCGAAAAATGTATTTTTTTTATTTTTAAACCGGGTAACTTAAATTCACTAAACTATCTACACATATACGACTTAGGAAGTAAATCAGACTTTTAAAGATTTAAACCACGCATAGCACTTTCTTTTAAAATGGCGGGAATGTTAATATTTGGGGTGCTATATGTTTCTAACCATTCAGCTGATTAGAACTAAATTTTTTATGCTACCAGCGCATCGTGTAAGCATTAAATTTTGAAGTCAATATTGTCGTCGGTCCGCCATTTTGAAAGATAGCAGTAGAAAGTAAAAGTATTATTCCACTCCTCGCCAAATTTGGCGCATAAGTAATACTATGTAAGGCCACATTAATGTAAGTAATAAAAATTAATTAGGCACTCATTTTAGTAACCGTGATAATATAAATATCAAAACTGTGGAACAAATTCCATCTTAAGAATGTATGCTGTCATTATATATAACAACAATCAAATGCGTCAACAAGGAGTATCTTTTTGTCCACCATTTTGTAAGAAATGCCACACGGACAAATAAAATTTTATTTAATATCTCGGTAAAAAGTTTACCGATTCCTACCAAATTTGGCAAACTAATAGTACTGCAGCAGATGATGTAAACATGTATGTTGTAATTAGATCAAGCATTCATTTTCAAAATTGCATCTCTATAATATTTTTTTTAATTTGTGTATATTTTATAAACGAGGGCAGTTCCAATTTAATTTGTCATGTTGACAGTATTTATTACAACCATCTAGCTGGTCTATACAGATCGTCATTTCTCTGCCATTTTGTAAGATATGAAGAAAACTAAGTTATGTGCCATCTGGGGAAACAATCAACCAATTATTATCAAATTTGGTTAAGAAACTTCAGCTACTGGGAACGGCATTATTAATTGTATGTTTTAAGTGTGTCAGACAATTTCAGAATGACGGAAATAAAATCATTTTAACGTAGTGTTCTATATCTGTGAAAATATGATTTGTTTAAATTTAAGTTCGTATACTGGCAGTATCTATGACAATCATCGAATACTGGCAGTATCTATGACAATCATCGAATATTGGCAGCATCTATGACAATCATCGAATATTGGCAGTATCTATGACAATCATCGAATACTGGCAGTATCTATGACAATCATCGAATACTGGCAGTATCTATGACGATCATTGAATGTGCTAATGCATAACCTTTATGTCCTGCGTTTTTCCTAACATCATCACACGAAAAAAAAGTGGTTTTAAGCCTTATCTCGAGGATCAATCAACCTATTCCAATCAAATGTTGCATGCAATTAGTACTAAACAATGATATGAAAACTGGCAGGTTTTAGGTGCGGCAGTTTATTATTTAATAGTGTTTATATAAATAATTCAGCTAAGTATATATATATAAATGAAACAATTAAAAATATTCAACTAAATTTTGTACACTAACAGTATTCATTAGAAACGCCAATCATGCACATAGAGATAATATTTTGCCACACTTTTTTTGCAAAACCATGCCACATGAGAAAATTTAGCATTTAGCTATATTTCTGGAATAATACAACTCATTTCTACCTAATTGTGCACACAATTACTGCTACAGAAGGCCATGCAAACTGACATGATTTAAGTTAGTCAGATTACGCCGGTCAAAATTGCGGCTTTGTAAATAGTTTAGATAAGTTCATCATTGTAAGGGTATAAGTTGAAACGAACATAAATATTCCCTACAGATCCTTGCCTGGGTTTTAAATTGATTTGTGTTCCGAGATATAAGTGAATTTGAAACAATTATTATTTAGATTAGTTTGTTATATATGTAAATAAGAAATACGTATTTAAGTACTGTTTAATTTCACTTAGCAGAATAACGAGCAAAAGCGCCACGGTATATTTGAAATCAGGTTTGTTAGAATTATTTTATTTCTTCCATGAAGGTGCTAGGAGCACATGATTAATATACGATTAATGTAAAACTAGCAAAAACTGTTGTTATGTATGAATATAATTTGTGCAACGGAGGAAAAGGAATGATTATTCTTTGTGTGTAGTTGAATAATATTTAATTAGTAAACCAGTAATTTGTCTTGACTTTTAATGTGTGTCAACTTAATCTGGAACTATGGAAGTTGACATATGGAACAGATGATGTATGAGACTATTAATAGTCCATAGCAAAGAGCCTTATATCTTCAATTTAAAAATGAGGATATATATCTTACCAGCAGCGCAATTATAATGTAAAAGATTTTATATGCATTAACTGTGATCAAACGAAATGGTACTTCACATGTTACTTTGAAATGCATTGCAACTAATGCTCAGTGGATATGATGACACAAAGCGTCTTAAAAAGCAGTGTAACTTAATGAAAGAGACTATGGAAGTTAATCACCAAACTATCAGTTTGGGCAAATATTAATAATGCTTCATTTCCTGAAATACCATTTAATTTGTTTTGGAGTTGTATAATTATTATGTTTTCATATGTTTATGTGCTAAAGTAGTATCTGGGTTTAATCACTTATTTTATTGTTTGTATGTGTGCTATGTTTTGTGTTAGAAATAATTTCAAGGCAATTAAATATTCTTGGTTCTTAAGAGACTGAAACATCAGATTCTCTTAGTGTTGGCTTGTTGATCTAGTGTTCGATAAGGGTTTGTAGTGGGGAACAAGATGGTTACATATTGCATAGGAACTTATGTGTGGAAACGTACCATTTCCCCGCGACAAACAAAACACCACCACATCACATGTTGACCTCTCCCACGTCTGCAACATATTGTAAGTTGTTTATCTTCAGGGCCCACTTACAAAAATGGATCGATATGACGACCAGCGACGTCTACTAAAACACGGTACCTACGTACCATCTTCTGGTACACACGATCACCAATTACTGGACGTCCAAGATTCGCCGCAGCCATAATCCGCACCAGCAGTTCTTTCTCTGATTCCACAGGGGTCTCGTAAATCACGCCCTTCATGTGGCCCCACAGGAAGTAGCCTAGTGGAGTCAAGTCGGGTGAACGTGCAGGCCAAGCGACGGTGTGGATAGGCCAAGGTGGCGATGCGGGCCGCGAGGTGAGAAAGTTAGGAGCAGCGACCTGGGCCGAGACGTGGGGTAGGAAGGTGTACGAATCAGGAACTCGACAGTTCTGCGTGCTAGACCAGCAGGATACAGACGTGAGTTGTTTACAGCTTCGCTGCATTGATAATAACATATAAGTTAGCATATAATTTTAATGGGCTTTATTCAAACTTAAACTTTACTGAAGGAATATTTTAGAAATTTTTTGCAGAGTGAAACGTATTCTAAGAGTCTTAAAGTGAATTGTTTCCTAAAGTCAATTTTACTTATACTAAACATTCATTTCAAATAAGTATTGGGGCCTTGATCAAATGTATACGCAGTCTGTAGCCGGAAGTGCCACGGTGTGGACACGTACTTATTTTTGTACTTTTGTAATTCCTCTCATTATTTATTGTTTAACTCGTGGTGCATACTAGTTTTGTAAGTAATATATCGTTGCTCGGGGTTAGTAATTATCTCGTGTTATATTTAATTTTTCAGTGGTACTTCGTTTTCTCATTGTGTGTATTTGGCAGTTATTTAATGGTGCATGAATCACAATTATTTAATGTCTCAGGGTTTGTGATTTATTCTTTTAGTTATATTTCATGTTTCATTGGTAAACCACTTCGATATGCTATTTTTCAGGGGTAATTCCTTATGCATACTTAGTTTGGGTGTTTCGGTGTTTTGTTCAATTCGATAGCTATATTTGTTTGTTTTGAAAACTCGATTACTACATTTCTCTCATTGCGCAATTCCCACCTCCATCATTTGTATCGGAACTCAGTACCGCATTGGACAGCGACAAAGTAACATCGCCTCTTTCTCCTCACTCATTCTGACAGACTCTGATGGGTGAACATCTATGCCGCTCCTGATACCCCCTCCTCCACCTCACCCACCTAAACACCTCAGTCTTTCGACTGCCGTCGTGGAAGATGGGTCTCCTCTGATCCTGACACCCCCTCCCTCCCCTCACCAACTTTCAGTCTCCCGACAGACACTGATCTGGACAGACCGCCTCTGCTCCCCCTTCTTCGAGCTCATTCAGTCATCAGACTTCGAAGAAGTAACATCTGATAAAAATGCCTTTTATGACACTCTTGCTCCAAGTTCATTCAATATACCGAAGGGTGAACACCTATGCCGCTTCAGAGCTCATTGGTTGCCAGACTTCAGCGGATGAGGACCTATGCTGCTCTCCCCAAATGACAGAACCCAGCCTCACTGATATCTTCTCTCGCTAAACAGTACACCTCAGGGGAAAGTAGGGGTAACAACAACCAATCACAACACACCTCAGGGGGGCATATAGCCAATCACTGCACAACTCGGGTTGGGGGAGGGGTTAAGGGTAAAGCCAATCACAACACACCTCAGGCAGGGGATAGGGAAGGTGTAGAGAAGTGGAGGGTTGGGGGGAGGGCAACACTTTGTATCCTCCCTTCAAAATAAGTGAAACGCCAATTTGTATCCTCGCCCTCCCACCCCCTCCCAGGTTATTCTTATGGGCGCATTGGCCATGCTTGTACTTTGTTTCCAGAAAGCCCACGCCTCTACTACTGAAAATGTTATATCAAAAATTCAAAATTAAATTTTTATTCATACCATTATGAGTGTTAAAATGAAACTTACCTCTAGTTTTTCCAGTTTTAACTATACAACATACATAACTGCGTTTACTGCGTCAAATACTTATTCATTCCTTCCTTGGGAAAATGTATATTATTGTTTATAGGAACACTTCCATTGTCATGCGCTTTCCAACTACAGTTCCTAATGGATTGATGATTCTAAATCTATGCGCCTACGTTCCAACACATATTCGGTATGTGTTTTCTGTCAAAATGTTTCTTCAGAATCTTATCAGCTAACTTGTTGCTGTAACGGATGCAAATAAGTATTCCTGTCGGAATGAATCTAGTATGGAGCCGAGTGCAGTATGCTTATATGCATAAGTGCATTCCTAGTTTCGGACACAACCTTAATGACACATGGCTCGACAAATTTAACGTACTGGTGATTTGTGCGAACAGTCAGCTATGTAGTGGATGACAACCGCAAACTTCAAACATTCAACTTCATTATAGACCGTCGTGCAACTAACATATATTTCTCCACTAGTGAATTATTATTTCCTGTCAATTTTCTTTCACAAATGAACTGAATGAAAAGTTAACTATAATTTTGTGGTAAGAGGCCACCACAGATTTTAAAGTTTGTTTATTTTATTTCACCCTGATGTTTATTTTGAGTAAACTAAATATTTAATTTTTTTTTATTAATTTTTTTTTATTTTGATCTCAATCGTAAACAATAGCCCCAAAGTAGTAGGATAATTAAATTCAATGATTATAGTAACACTTCTAATTAAACTATTGCGACATATCACTATACATGCTGTGATAGTAAATGTTTACTATTTTTATTATGATTTTCCTGATATTGTTTTCTTGCATTGAAATTGATCACAGGAAGATATATCATTACAGTGTGTTGAAAATGACGTGTCTTCTTATATAGAGAATTTACTTTACTACCAGAATTTTCTGTAGGGTGACGTCATTGTAAATACGTGACCGGGACTTCCTATTCTTGTTAGATAGTGTGGGCGGAAGCCCCATAGAAGGCACTCTCCTTTGGATCATGAAAATGGACGGACCATCCTAAGCTAAGGAGTGGAGATGTGGGAGGTTCTTGACGTCCGCCGACCTAAGTTAGGTTAGTTATGGAGTGTAGATAGGCGGTCTGTATAAGTAGGTCTACAGCAGGCGAGTTAAGAAGAGGCCTGGCTGTTATATTAACTTAGTAGTGATCTGGGAGATGTAGCCAACTGTGTCGTGGAATGGACGTTAAAACTACGCTATTTGGCGTTCCTTCATTTCACAATCTCAGCTAGGATTGAGTATGGAGTGTCTAGTAATTTTGGACAAATTTTAAAGTGAAAATAACATTTTCGGATATTGAATTCTTGTCAAAATTAAACATGAATAGAGAGTCCAACTTTAGGAATTTTGGACGTGTACTAAAGTAACATCCAGAGGGAAGAACCTAGTATACTCGGTGGCCGTCATCAAGAATCTAGTGTACTCGGTGGCCGTCATCAAAAATGCAGTTATTTTACCGTGTTATTGAGCTAGTTTGGGAACTATCAAAACAAAATTGAACTTGCATCGTTAAATTTGAGCCATACATGTTGAATTTACCACGTACTTAGTTTCTTTGAGAATATGGAACGATAAGTGGTTGATTTTGCCTTTGTATTTTCTCGATTTCTGCTCAGTTTTATAATTGTCACATGAATAATGGGGTCAGTGTCGTAATCTGGTTTTCAAAATGACAATATCCTATTTAGTGGTAATCATTTTCTTGAAACATGACGATTTGAAGGCAAAAAGTAATCATTTTCTCTCTAATTAAGATTTCATATGTTACGTTATGTGGCCGTATAATTTCAGTAGTTGTGCAGTAGTTAGTTCATTGAATGAAGTGAAAAGTGTTTTTTTCCTAAACACTAATATCCTCATATAAATCGTGTGAGGTGTGTGTTTGTGTGTTCTCTTATGTCCTGTAGTGAGAATAATTTCGACGTCTGTTTGTCACAGGTAAAAGGTTATTCCAATGAAAACCGACGTCTACTAACTCTGTGTGTGATAATACTTATGAAAGTTTCTCTGCTTCAGTTCTATCAGTAATTAATATTCTGAATTTGATTGAGTTTGACACTTTTGCTATGCCCGCATTCCTAACAGGAATTCCACAATGCGTAGTGCCATTATTACCACCCAGTGGCGTGTAATGAGTTTGTTTACAGGATAAGCAATATTATAGCCCCACATATTTGAGTGTAAGATAGCATTTACTAGTGCCGGGCTGTGGTTCCATTTAAATTTCTGCTAACAAATGGAACTTCCAACTTTGCTCACCCTCTACATGTATTTACCGTTTTATAATACCTAATATTATTTACAAAAACGGAAAGTAAATTAGTTTAATAGTAATTAAACTGAATATTATTTAGAGAGCATATCACAAATTATAAGAAAACTCCCGTTTCCCGAACACTTTCATCCACTTTCCAAGGGAAATGTAGGACTGGAGGACGCAAACAGAACGACTGCTTACCCTGCCGATGGAACGCGGCAGGGTAACTCGCTTACGAGTTCGATTCATCGCTAGTCGCTCCTGTTTGTGGAAATAAATACTACATAGCAGCACTATGCGTGTACGGTACGGGAGTGACTAAAACTCTGTTTCTCGAAACGGGAAATAGGAATCTCAGATTTAAATGTGTTTAAATTGAAAGTCAAGGCGAAAACTATAAAGGGTTAATTATTTCCAATATGTATAGGATAAGCATTGCTTACCTTGCATCTATGGAATAAAAGCCACGGTTTACACCCCCCCCCTCATGTCCTCAATATGAAATTGCGGGCCCGGGACCCAGAATCGGAAGCGGGCCCCTTATTTCGTTTTTTTTCATATTTTTTCAGGGAGAGAAAGAAGTTGATGTTCCTCCCATTTTTTATTGCGTCCGTTTCTATGACATGGGCCAATGATTTGCCAATGCCAATTACCTGTGTCAAATGTAATTTCACTGTAAAAAAATACTGCACATAATAACACCATAATATATCAAAACTATTCTTTAGTTGCGTATATTTTTACTTTCCAATAGACAAACGTATGTCTACAAATGAGAAGAGTTTTTATTAAATTATATTACAAAAAAATTAAAATTTTAACTTAACAATGAATACAGTATTTACAACTTCCTTTGAATGACTTAAAGGGACGTTTGGTGGAGACAGCGAGGGCTGCGAAGCAGTTTTCCTAACTCTCAAATTCATGAGTGAAACGGCTTGTAGTTAGGTTGGAGGCTTGATAAAACCTACAAAAATAACTCACGTTTACAAAATTGAATTGAATTTACATAATTCTTTTAATAAGAACACTAAACTAGATCATACACCTTCCTGGCTTTTTTTCTGGCTGAAGTGGTAAATAACATCAGAAAAGTCGACACTTTTTGCCAATTCATTTTCTATGCCTAAAATTGCCATATGGTTCAGGCGATTTTGGCCAGTTGTGCTTCTTTGCCAGGTTTTGAGAGAGTTGTTCATCCTGCTGAAAGGTAGCATTAGATACAGTTATTGGAATCGTGCTGAAAGGTAGCAGTAGATACTGTTACTGGAATCGTGCTGAAAGGTAGCAGTAGATACTGTTACTGGAATCGTGCTGGAAGGTAGCAGTAGATACGGTTATTGTAATCGTGCTGAAAGGTAGCAGTAGATACTGTTACTGGAATCGTGCTGAAAGGTAGCAGTAGATACTGTTACTGGAATCGTGCTGAAAGGTAACAGTAGATACTGTTACTGGAATCGTGCTGAAATGTAGCAGCAGATACGGTTACTGGAATCGTGCTGAAAGGTAGCAGTAGATACTGTTACTGGAATCGTGCTGGAAGGTAGCAGTAGATACGGTTACTGGAATCGTGCAAAAAAAGCTTGATTCCGGTGCACAAGTTGACAAAAATAACTTCAAGTTTTTTCTCATAAATGGTGTTGAGAAACATAAGAGGGTCCTTTTTTGAATGAAACATGATCCCCTGGACGCTCTTCATATGCAGTATTTCTTCGTTTAAGTCATCTGCATCTAAGTCTTTAGGGTACTTGGAAACAAGCAATTTAGTTTTAGTTTTCACTTGATCACTATTTACGTCCATAGTCAAAATTGGTGAAAACAAATCACATATCACTTCAGAACTGGCAAATCTAATCTTCAAATTTGCCATGATGAAATCCAAAACAGGAAAAATTACAGAAGACTTAAATTAATTTGTGGCTTCTAGTTGAAGTTTTTCTTCAATTGTGTTTTCATCCGCATTTGGTAGCCTACTAGGTCGCCTCCTAGTAACAAAGTGAGAGGAGATGACAACTGTCTCGGCAACTACGTTTTATTCCCACGAATCTCGTAAGCTTTGCATCTCATCAAGTAAATATTTAATGAGTTGGGTCTCAACATTGAGAGAAATCCCTGTACCCTGAATGATGACATTTATCTGGTCAATAGCAGACAGAAATTTGTGCCTAAATCATGACAGCGAAAGACCTTTGAAACATCCAAAGTACTTCTTAAGTCCGAAAACGGTGTTTCGTGCTAATGGATTCAAAATAGTGACAATGTCTTCTAGGAGCAGGTCTAGAACTTTGAGAATCGAAGGATAGTGCTTTACTATTGGACTCACAGCTTGTAGTCTTTCACTCCAACAGGTCTCAGAATGTATTTGCATAGATAATGGGACGTGTTGTTTGTACAATTTCCAACGACCAGAGTTTCAATAAAACTAAAAGTAAAAAATTTCAATATTTCCAAAAAATATCAGTACATCATGATTCAGTTTAGCAGCGTTGCCACCAGCTCTTTTCAAAGCGTGTACTCCGAAAGGAGAAAAAATGGCAAATTCTGTTTTTTCAAGTATTCTTGATTGAACTCCACTAATGTGTCCCCGCATGTTCGAGCCATTGTCGTAACCCTCTGCACGGCAATCTACAACCGCACTTAAAGAGTTTCCAAAGTGGACAGTATTTCATTAGTTATTGCCTCGCCTCTTTTCCTACTAAAGTACGGGCGGCGTCGTCTGCTGCTTACTAGCACCCAGTCGAGAACACTAGCGCTCCTCTGGATCATTAGAGGAACTAACACGCAAAAATGGTGAGACTTTTATCCTATCCTATGGCCACTCTAGCGTATATCTTAACTCCATGCTAGGACTGTTGTTATAGGCAGCTCTTGGTCAAATAAACACTTTTAAAAAAGAACTGCTGAAAATGACACTGCTCCTACATATATATATATATATATATATATATATATATATATATATATATATAGAGAGAGAGAGAGAGAGAGAGAGAGAGAGAGAGAGAGAGAGAGAGCGATACTTGGGCACGCACACACTCTGGCAAGCTCCCAGTAAAGTTTGTAATGACGAAGGAAAAGTAATTACTTATCCTAACGATGAATTAAAAGTGATGGATAAACATTTGTTGGTGCTGAAATTATTCCTTCCCCGTTCTATTTTTCAACGCATATAAATGTAAAAATGAGTAAATTGCTCACTTTTCTATTAATGTTACAGTTTCACTGAGATGGCGCATGAGTAACGTGACAAGGCACCAAGCAATGTCAATTTTACATATGGCGGAATAAAATACGTGCATACTAGTTGATCTTAGGCAAGGATTTGAAAAAATACTCAGTTTGGAGTGAACCGCTTATACCTCTGTGAATGGTCGAAAGTTGTTTTGACAAGGCCTGAACAGCTCTTTGGCCAGTAATAAACGAAGACAAGTACGAGACTATGTCCCGCGCAACCAACTACAATTTAAAGAAAGACTCACACAATGACCAAAGTCAATGCAAAAACTATAGTAAAGTGACCCCAGTACCTCCACCGGTTATTATCAAATAGAACATTTCGTAAATTTAAATATGTGTGTTTCAGCAAATCAGAAAATAAGACGTTGTTGCCACCACCACTGGTTCGTCTCACCAGCGGACTTTACATTGCATTGAAATACTAATTAACTATTATCTTTAAGCACAAATATTAGCATTGAATTCCCTATCTCACTCGTTGGAGGAAATAGAACCCTTTGCATTAAATAGATGTCCGTTAACGAAGGTTCATTGTAACGAGTACATTATGATTATTATTAAAAGTATGTTAAGTAATAAAAATTCACTTCAGAGAACGTCAGTTTCGAATAATGTAACGAATACCACTATGATTGCAGTCTTTCAGACACTGGACATAATATCTTCCACTTTTCACTAAGTGAGACTATCCTAACGCAGCGCCCTAGTATAATTAATGGTATACTTGTAGTTGTCACAGCTGTCATCAGCCAGACTTCTAGCCGGGTGAACGAGAAACACTCAGGAATGAAAAAAAAAGCGGATCCATTAATCAACACAGCTATTGTCTTCAGTTTTCGCACCTCGGAAAAAGTTGTTATTTGTCTTCTGCGGAACGCTTGGAGTTTAAAAAAAAAAACAGCCGAGTACAACGCTGACGTTTTTCACTCGTGTATTCCAAAACCAGGGGATATTCATTTGAAAAAAATTCCAGCATTTCCACTTTCTTAATTAAATATGGCTAGAGATCCTGCCATTTCCCATACAATTGAGTATAAGCTGTTCAAGGTAAAGTGAGCCCATTTAAGGCCCTGGTTTTTTTTTCCTACGAGTTATTTTTACCCTCCCGCCACTTTTAAAATAAATATTGCCATATAAGTAATAAACGCAGTGTATGTACTTCACAAGACGCAAAAGTTAACGTCTGAGGCGTCAGTAAAATATATTTATATACTATAATTAGCACGCTCGCCTCCCACCAAGGCGAACCGGGTTCAATCCCCGGTCGGGTCACCGAATTTTCGCAAGTGGGAATCGTGCCAGACCATGCCGTTGGTAGACGGGTTTCCTCGGGGATCTCCCGTTTTCCCCTGCCCCTTCATTCCAGTGCCGCTCCATATTAATTTAAATCATCCTCATCGGCTCTGAAGACCTCGCTGTTAAGAGCCGCCCAAATCTCTTCACTCACTCACTCTTCCCTGGTGTCTTCTCCAGTACCAATTATCGAAACTGCCGATTTAACAACTTTCTCATACATATGGAAACAGAATATTACACATGTTAACCAATACCGAATATGAGTAAGCTGTATTATCTAATTGGTGTTTTAATTGCTGTGCATAGGGTATTACCCATACACAAAACACTGCACTGGATGTCTTTCAAGTACTCTACAATGACGATAGTACTCTACAATGACGATATTACTCTACAATGACGATAGTACTCTACAATGACGATAGTACTCTACAATGACGATATTACTCTACAATGACGATAGTACTCTACAATGACGATAGTAATCTACAATGACTATAGTACTCTACAATGACGATAGTACTCTACAATGACTATAGTACTCTACAATGACTATAGTACTCTATAATGACTATAGTACTCTACAATGACTATAGTACTCTACAATGACGATAGTACTCTACAATGACTATAGTACTCTACAATGACTATAGTACTCTACAATGACGATAGTACTCTGCAATGACGATAGTACTCTACTAACGTTCTCTTCCAGATCACGCACGTCTCCTGCCTTTCAAATAGTCTTATTTTATAAGAACTGGCGGTCTTTGTTATTCAGAAATAATATATGAGGGAGATAAGTTTATTTTTTAACTAAATTGTGTCCATGAATGTTGAGAACCGTTTGATGCCCCTGACCAGTCATAACTGACTACACCAAATATCAATCTTCATAATTTGTGATTACATTACTAGTCTCCTTGAAAAATCAACACTTTTGTATCCGACGAATAAATTCGCGTTTTGGAGATGTAGAATACAGAGAGTGCCTACGGTAATACTGCTGAACAGACAACCGCCTTATCGAGTCGTACAGTACGCTCCTAGAGCGTCTCCGTAATAACTTAACACAGTCATTTTGGACACCCAGCAGCCGAGTTAGCTACAGTCGTATTTTCATACTTCATTTATCCACACCACTCCAAAATTTTCTGCATTACTATTTATGAGCCTTCGAAATCGTGTCTACAGGACAAAAGTGAACTATTCTCTTTTGCACTGTTATTCACCTTCAAATTTGTACTGCTTTTCTTAACACAAAAAATGAGAAACCAGAAGTTATACTAATAACTAATGAGCCTATTTCCTTCTGCATGGGAGAAGAAATGTTATGTAATTCTCGTTAACAGCAATATCGTTATAGGTGAAACCAGAAACATATGAAATAATAGTGAGACAATTACAAACACACACTTGCCTTACAAGGGATTCGAACCAAGAAAAAAAGTTCCATAAGCTTCCGTGTAATCACTCAATGTCTCTGTTTGTAATAGTCAATTAACTCACACACATCATTAACACATGCTCAGTCTGTCCGTTGCTGTCGTAAGAAATGTAATGCACTCACTCATCAAGCTCAGTATTCCCGTTGCCAGTTGCACTCTTCACTGTGCTGAAGCTCACAGTCGCAGATTTGACTTTTTCTGGTCACTGGCGTCGCCACTCATTGCTCTCCTGACTCGTCTATCGTTCAAGATGCCGCAATCGCCCAAACTCCCAACTCATGTGAACTCTCGGCTAGGAGGCCAGTCACAGTTAAATAATATATCAGTCTCTGTCTCTGGAAGGTTCGCCGCAACCCAAGTAACTCTGAGAGAATCTAGGTCATTATCCAGAATGTTCCTTCCACTGAATTTCAGGAGTACACCTTGAAATGTCTCCGTTCTCGCTAACAGGAAGAGGAAAGGGGAGGAGCGACGAAGTGAGTGAACAGATCTTAATAGCGAGGTCTTGAGAGCCAATGAGGATGATTGAAATTAATACGGAGTGGCACCGGAATGAAGGGGTGGGGGAAACAGGATATCCCTGAGAAAACCCACTGACCAACAGCGTCGTCCGGCACGATTCCCATTTGCAAAAATCCGGTGAACCGGCCTAGGAATGAAGCCGTTTCGACTTGGTGGGAGGCGAGCGTGCTAATCGCTCAGCCACCATGGCCCCACAGTGAGGGATGAAGGCCTGTGCCATGTAACACTTACCGCAACCACTATTCTGAAAATATGTGCCTGGCACACTAAAAACATATAAATTAATGTGGCCTACCACAACACAACTTCTTAAAATTTTATGGGAGTCGGTTGATTTTTTTCTCGATACCTTACAAAAATGCGGAGACATGAGGCTCTGTGTAGACTAATTTGATGATTTTACTAGATACTGCCAGCATATAAAATTAAGTTCAAAATTGTTTCGTAGTTTTTTGGATAAATCATACTATGTTAAAGTCTATATAAGGCTGCTATTTTGAAAATAAAGGCCTGACCCACTCAAAACTTATAAACTTAACAGACTGCCTTAATGCTTTTTTTTTTTTTTTTCTTCTTCAAGTTTGTTGGCAATCTGCTGTTTTCCTCCAGAGATATGACATAATTTTAATTTGTGATGTGATGCTATATTACGAAATGGCTGACAAGAGAGATTGTTTACGCACATTTCGCACTATCGAAAGTGTAAAATCACGAAATCCCGGTTCATAGTGCAAATGCCTTGTATTCGTATATACTTTAGGCGTATGCGAAATAAATGAGGTAAAATGCATTAACTAGCGCAATAAAATGACGCTCAGTATCGGTAGTACGCAGATGTTCCCGCGTAGAGCAACGAAACTTAGTTTTGGCGCGCATACGGCGGAGCGCTCCTGGTGGAAACACGACGAACTGCCACTATCGACTCTATACGTCCCGCAGCGCTGGAGTGCGGGTGTTGAAAATAATATTTCAGATAGTGATTGAGATGCTTAGCTATTTAATTAGAGATGAGTAAGTGTACGTTCAATTGTCACCCATTACCAACAGAAAGCCAAAATCTCGTTGGAAAACTCAGTGAATTGGGGGATTATGGGGTAGTTAGAATGCCAAAACCCAGTTAGTTTAAACAATGATAGCGTACTACAGTGCACGTATCACATTTATACGTTAGTGTAAACCGTAAGTGTATGAACACAAGAGTAATAATGAGTATTAATAGGAAAGTAACTTAATTCCATTGGCAACTAACTACAGTAATAAGTAAACAAACGTAACTGACGGTTTCGATCCTTTACGCCGTAGTATCACCATCGACTGTAAACGAATGTGATGCTTTCAATACTGTGCGACGTAGCATTAATCTACTGTTCAATCAGAAGTGGTAGTATCGTTAATGCACTCCAGAAACAAACGTATATTGTCAGTCAAAACAGTGAGTAGTTGTGTAGTAACGGTAATGATAGTTCGATGTACATTGCGTGTACGAATGTCACAACGTGTCATTGTGGCATTTGTATCTGTACAAACCCCACTCCAGGCCAACTGCACTTTTCACGAAGCCGAGTGGGCTGCTGTGGAGAGGTATACTGAGGAACAGCTATCATCAGATCAACAGTGGCCATCTGAAGATTTCAGTCTTATGAACAATTCTACTCCGAACCGACAAGCAGACAGTAACAGCGGATATAACTCTGTTCTTCCAGGCCGTGCTAAAAATAAACATCACCATCTGCAGTCTTAGATTTTGATGTACCACCGCCAGAGCTCGTGTACGACATCGGCCGCAGCACTGCCAGTACATCCAACCGCCGCGGCGTAATGTTACTACACAAGACGTTGGGAGTGAACAGACACTATTGGTTGATGCAGGCATTGCTAATACAGGGAAGGCGGTACAATAACCCGCACATAGTCCGGCGCATAGTGTCAGTGTTGATTACCCTGAACCGATTGTGGAGTCTCTTTCACCACCCGCTATGTAGGGGGAGCAAGAGAAAAATAACCCGGACAAGAAGAGGAAACGATGTGTTGATGACTGGATGCAGAGTAAAAAGAACAGAAAGTTACAGAACATCAGTCAGAAGTACGTGAGTAGAAATGGAAGAGAGAGAAACTAGAAACTGTTGCGCCCAGTATGCCATAGTGCGTGTGAATCGAGATGCTTCGAGAAATTTAACGCAGGCACCCGTCAGAACATACATGCACAATTTTGGAGGCTTGCTGATGATAATAAGCAATGGGACTAGGTCAATAAGTTCTCTGGGAAAGTTCCTAAAAGACGAATTACCACAGAAAGTGCTTCTCGCAGACAGTATACTACTAAGTATTTCCTGACATTACTTCTTTAAGAGCATGCAACCTCTTACATAGGAGTACAGGTTTGCCTCACAGTGTTACTGAATACTTTGTGCATCAGTGACCAGTTTATTCACTGTAACTTCAGCTGATAATATACGGAAGCATGCAAGACTTCCAGTCACAGTGAATTTTGTCATGTGAAAAATCGTTTCTGATAATGTAACTTCATTTCAGCAAGTCTAGTCACACTTTACTGAAAAAATACCAACAAACCGTACTTGTATGACAATCTTACTATTAGCAAGATGTTTATATTGTATAAGGGGTGGGGTTAACTGCATAACTAAACAAAAAAGACATTGTGAATGAAATCATGAACATCTGGTTTTTAATTCCTACAAAAGGCCTGCGACAAATGCCATTCGTTTTATAATCCACAGCCTTCAACACAAGATGAAATTCAATGTCGCGATCATCACATTAAGAATAAGGTTCAGGCTAGAGAATTAAATGACTGACATGAAACGTTCCCAAAAAAGAAGGGCCTTATGTGGTGTGCGACCTTCGATTTTCAGATGATTTTTAATGCTCCTCATAGGTATGTAGAATGGTCTTACTACACAAGAAAACTCTCAGTGCGTCTTTTACAGTTTATTTGCATGTGAAAGAAGGTTCTTACTTCATGTGGTTGGAGTGCAAAGGCAAAAGAGGTGCTAACAAAGTCAGGAGCTGCTTAATGCCGTTTCTGAAGGCCAGAATTAAGCAGGGTGCCAGAACTTTTTTGTTATTGTCAAATAATTGTTCGGGGCAAAACAAAAACCGAGTTGTTTACTCTTTGTTCATGCTCATTGCCAAACATTTTCCCATTTACATTACGCGTAGCTTTTTGGGACAAGGTCACAGGAAAATTAGAGGGACAGTTTGTATAATGCGCATATTGAACGCGAACCTAATGGGGCGTTAATTTACTCTCCCGACCAGTGGTACGCACTGGTACGCTGGCCTAAAACTACTAGTAAGCCCCCTGGGGGGGGGGGGGGAGGGAAGAATGAGGAGGTGAACTCCCGAGCAATGGAACTCCCCTCCAACCCCCCCCCCCCCCCCCCACCTCCCGGTTGGCTGCACTGAACTACACCAGGGTCGCAGCCACGTACCTAGCAGTATTGCTTCACACTGGGTAACCAACGCGCTCACAAGAAATTGCGGATCGTTCAAGGTATGTAGTGCTTAATGCAACACATTCATCCTTCCCTTAACCCTGTGATGACTCAAAAGAGGCTTTTATATTCGCAGACACTCCTCATATACTTAAACTTGCCAGAAATCACTTTTTAGATCAGGGTTTTGAATATTCTGGCAGCGAAAAATTCCAAAAAGTTGCGTTCAAAAACTTCTGGTATGTCCCTTCAAGATCTTAAGTTTACTTTCAAATTTTCCCTGAAGCATTTAGACGTTTCGAGAACACAAAAACAGAAAGTAAAGAATGCTGCGTAACTTCTGTCAAATAAAGCTGTCAAGTAAATCCTTAGAACATCTTGGTAGAAAGCAATTACTAAAAGATTCTCTGGAAAGCTACAGCACGTTTTTAACGACTAGTTTGATGTTCTGAACAACTTATACCCTTTTAACACAGACAAAAGCAAGCATGCTTGCGGATTACCTATACAAATTGGAACAAGACAAAGTTTTTGTCATAAATGGATGGATATATACGCTTAGTACGAGTGATGGGCCAGGGGAATAAAATGCAATTTCAGATAGGAATTCGTGTTACAAACAACTTTTAAAGAATTTGTTAATTATTAGGACGGAAAATATGGAATCACTTATATACAAACTGATAAATCAAACAAATTACAATAAAATAATAAAAACACAGTAATTACAAAACTCTGTATATTTCTGGGTTTTTAGAGAGAGGGGAGGCACCCACTGAATCCCCTGTGTGTTCCCGCCCTTTACACTATTAATGTGAGTATACGAATAGTAAACGAAATTAATACAGGTAGGTATAGGTTGTTCACGATAGAGTGAGCACTTTTGAAAGCCCTATCATTTGGAATAATAGTCGCAAATATATTTAATTTTAGGCTTATAATGTAACTCCAGAGTGCGGTGGAATATACACGCTGTGTTTATTACTTATATAGCAATATTTATTTAAAAAGGTGGTTAAAGGATAAAAAAAATGGCTGAGGGAAAGTAACTACGGCCTCAAAAGAGCTCACTTTTCAGTGAAGAGGCTATATGCGTCAACGTCTCGTCAGCAGCGAGGTCGTAACAGACGGTCAAATTACTCTGAGAAGCAGAAACGAGGAAGTAGTCTGCTGTAAGGAACTATCACAGCGTTCGCCTGCGGTGATTTGGGAAAAACCATAGAAAACCGTGCCGGGAATAGAACCCGTGTCATACCGAATGCGAGTCCAGTGGTTTTTCAACTGCGCCACCTCGCTCGATGTGTAGACACGCAGATATAATCCATTCACGGTTACTTCAACCTTTTCTGAAGCCCTGCTAAAGTTCTACTTCCAGGATATTCCTCCGCCTCGTACAAACTAAGCTTATAGTTAAGTCTGGAGAAATACACCAAACTCGCGCGCAATAAATGTAACAGTATTTTGTATAAGGACTATTCCTTACTAGGCGCTACCAACATACCTACTTTCTCCCTGTTTTTTGTTCAAATTATTTATAAATGGAGCATTATATTTTATAGAAAAAAATATGACATACATTTCAATTTCACATAAAAATAGTAACTTTTATGAACACAAATATAAAACGCTTGCGATACATGGCATATGTGGGAGATAACTAAATACGGGGAGATTTTTTAAAGGTTTGATTGAAAAAAGGCCGAAGTAACCGCGAAGAGACTACAGAGTATTGCCAATAGAAAAGTGTGCTGGGTATTGAGTACGTGTGTGGCAGGACTGCGAGCGGCGTGTATATCTAGTGAGTGTACGCTCTCTCGGTACACAAGGTGCCTCAGTGGTGACACGGCTTTATGGGCTAATACAGGCGAGCTGTGCTGCCCGCAACCTGACACTTCCAAGAGACGTCGGTACTTGAATACGAAGCTGCGACAGCAGCGGGCCTTCTCGACGTGCGAAATGCCATCGCCAGACCTCGCATACATAAGAGGATGAGCTGGTTGCCACACACACACTGGCCGGGTCGGCCACCGCTCTTCTCCACTAGGAACATCCTAGCACCGCCGGTTTCACATCACTGGGACGCTACTCCCTCAGCGCGGGGGTGGATCGGTCCCTTGTGAGCGACCTTGGCCACCCATACAGTTATCAGTTAGCTTGTGGAGGCTAACCCCTCCCCCCTCCAGGCGTGTCGTGAGAGTTTTTTTTTACAGGGTAAGCAATATAATAGCCCCACATATTTAAGTGTTTTAGATAACATTTGCTAGTTCCGGGCTGTGGTCCCATCTTCAATTTCTACTAACAAACGCAACTTCCAACTTTGCTTATCCTCTACATGTATCTGCCGTTTTATAATACCTAACATTAGTTATAAAAACGGAAACTAAATGAATGTAATTATAATTAAAGTGAATATTATTTAGAGAGCTTATGAAAAATTATAAAAAAACTGCCGTTCTCCCGAACACTTTCATCCACTTTCCAAGGAAAAATGTAGAATTGGAGGAAGCAAACAGAACGACTGCTTACCCTGCCGAAGGAACGCGGCAGGGTAACTCGCTTGCGAGTTCGATTCATCGATAGCCGCTCCCGTTTGTGGAAATAAATACTAGATAGCAGCACTATGCGTGTACAGTACGGGAGTTACTAAAACTCTGTTTCTTGAATAGGAAACGGGGAAACTCAGCATTAAATATGTTTAAATTTAAAGTTAAGGCGAAAACCACAAAGGGAAAAATATTTCAATATGTATAGAGTAAGCATCGATTACCTTGCTTTTATGGAATAAACGCCACTGCATCCTATCTTCAGTAGGAACACCTTTGACCCGCGAAAACATTTCACTGCCCGTTGTACTTAATACGTCTTTGATTTCAATAACCTATTGTGGTCAGTATATTTGAGTTTTTACGCGATTTAGGTGTCTGCTGGATACTCGATATACGTTCACTACAGCAGTAAACATACATTTCACTGGTCTAATTTTATAAAAAAAACCTCGTCTTTCAAATATGCACGACCAAACAAAGGGAAACGACATATATGTACATATTATACTAAAGTAAATTATCTCACGAAAATCATGTTTCTCTTGAGCCTGGCATTACAATATGTCATTACTCCAGTCGTACACTGTAAAAAGGCTTTGTTGAATCAAACCAAGTTTGTTTGACGCAACCAAATTAATTGTTTGTATACGGGCAGTAAAATACTTTCTTTTAAAACCAAGTTATTTTGTTTTTCTTGCTGAGCTGCCCCAAACTGTAAGATTTGGTTGGTGCAACTAAAGATATACTTGGCTTTACATAAACTAAACCGTTTCGATTAATATAAAAAAATGAAAACCCGATCGATAATCGAACCTAGATGGTTTGCATACGAGCGTTACTCCCCAGTAACCGCAGCTGGAGTAACAAGTGATGAAAAGTAAATGTTTTTAAATACATACAATTCAAATACTGGACAGCCTGCGAAAATAATCTCTAGTTTTACCGCTTTACTTTTTAGTTTTGTTGAACTTGTTTTATTAATTCATAAATGTATTTTGTTAGACGAACGAAATTAACTTTGTGGCTTTTGAAATATTGTTTACTTAAAATAGTTCATGGTATCAAGGTAAATATAACTTCTGCGTTATACCGAGTATTTTGCTGAACTGAAAAAATCGAACTTTCTCTCAGTGTAGAAAATGGCGGGAAAATGTTCTAGATCATTTGATGCTGTGATAGACTTTCAATATTATATATATATCAGAAATGTGCATATTTTCAGCCATGTCAGTCATAAACACAGTAATGATGCTGATTCAGTAATGTCAGTCATAAACACAGTAATGTCAGTCATAAACACAGTTCACAGTAATGATTCTGATTCAGTAATGTCAGTCATAAACACAGTAATGATGCTGATTCAGTAATGTCAGTCATAAACACAGAAATGATGCTGATTCAGTAATGTCAGTCATAAACACAGTAATGATGCTGATTCAGTAATGTCAGTCATAAACACAGTAATGATGCTGATTCAGTAATGTCAGTCATAAACACAGTAATGATGCTGATTCAGTAATGTCAGTCATAAACACAGTAATGATGCTGATTCAGTAATGTCAGTCATAAACAAAGTAATGGTGCTGATTTAAGTAATATCAGTCATAAACACAGTAGTGATGCTGATTCAGTAACATGCGTAAAAGAAACCGAGGAAGTAATACCACACTAACTACTAACTGGAACATACGACAGAGTCTAAATCGTCCCTGATTGGCCAACAGCCCAACCGACTAGGAGGGAAGCAACCATTGATGGACCGAGCTACACAGCCAACAAGGAGTGAAGTAGCCCCAGCCAATCAGGAAGCACCCCTGCACAACCAAGTACATAGGGTGCCAGAAAAGTGTATTACTAACATGCAACTTTTTTCACAAACGCCACACGATGAAACGACCAGAGAATAAGAGCGAGGCCGGACACTGACTTCCAGTGCCGCAAGGGCCTGATATCCCAAGCAGGGTTGTTGATGAGCAGCAACGTGGGTTGTAGGGACTCACTGACACACTACACACGCGAGTTTAACTACTAGCCACTTGCAAACAACACTACAACATGTTGCACAGGCAACACGACACTACCACACGCCAGTCGGGAGACTGGTGGGGATGATTCACTCCCTCACCGATAACACAGACCCGTAAATTTATTAAGATAGCAACAATGGTTAAACATCTATAAACACGGGTCCGGTGCCCAGCTAAATAATATACACTGCAGCCCGCCGCCGGCTCAATGATGTGACCCACGTGTGTCGGGCTACATTCTCTGTTGCAACTTACCATACGAGTTATGGGAACTTTGGTACCTGGGCGCGTGACAGAACGGCCTCCGGAAGCATGCGAGAGAGATCGGCGGCGAAGTATTCATTGCGCCGACGGCCATACTGCTCTTGTAACCTTGCAGTATTCTGATCTCCGTGGTTCAACAGCATAGGGCGAGATCAGTACTTAGATGTGTCACCGTCCAGGGAACACCACATAGTCGAAGGTACACGGACAAACTTACACTGTAAAAAAAATCTTTCATTTTAGGGTAAAGTGCTGGTAAAAATGTATCCAGGGGTGTCCGTAAACTCTCAGTAAAATTACGGAGACATTGATTTTCAAAAACAGTCTTTCTGTAAAATTCACGGAGCTTCTCCGTTAATTCCCCTACTTAGTTTTCTGTACTTAGTTTAAATCATTTTTAATATTTATTTTATTTTGATTTTCACTATGTGGGTGTTCTACTGTGCATAAAAATTCATTCAATAAGTTGTATTTTATACTTAAGGAAGATTTGAAGCCAAGTCAAAAAGTTGAAAGCTCACGACCCTAACCACTTACCTACAACTCTCACGTGGTCAATCTGGCATAAGAATTTTTATATTAGTCACATAAGGAACTATTTTAGTGCCTATTGAGGTTAGTGTAATTTAAATGTTGCTAGTGTTAAAGACACCTATTGCTACTTTTTGATGTGTGAAAATACAAGTCTTAGTGACATGGATAACCTTAACTTCGGCAGAAACGATCATTTCCTGGTTACAGTGGCGAAGAAAGTTCGTGTAGACTGGCCATTGTTCGTTCCCGAAAACCGAAGTTATAGAAAATACGGAGATTTTCCGTATTTTGTATTCACCCACTTAACTCCATTTTTCGTAATTACGGATTGCGTTTCCTTAATTTTTACTGTGAATTTTCGTAAAAATTTCCGTAAATATACGGAGAATTTTAAGAGTGTAGGTACGCCCACTAAGTGTCAACACAGAATATAGGCGTCGACCGGGTACTTGAACAAAACCTCTGCCCAGACTGGGACAAACAGATTCATTAGTGCCGACAATCATGCCGCCCTAGTAACCTGATCAGGAAGTCCATCCAACAAACCACAAATATAACGTTACGTTACAGAGTGTCAGTATGTAAGATGTCACTGCTACTGCTGCTTGAACATGGAGACTGTAACAAGAGCCGAAAGTCGGGAGAAACGACTGTGGCGCGGCTATAACGCAGGAACCATAAATCTGAAGGCAACAACCGCGGAACCCTCCAACTTTGCCGTGCTAATTGATTACTAAATATACTAGCTACTTACTGTCTTGCATAATAGCGAAGTAATAATAGCTGTATGTGTAATGCATAGACTAAAGATGAGGTAGACCGCAGATTCGTCTTCTGCGCATGTACCCAACACTGACCTACCACAAAGGAACACAACACTGTTTAAATCACATGGTCAACAGTGATGAATCTGATTTCTGCATCTTAATTTTCAAATTACAAGCACTATTATATTAATAAAATACTTTTACCAGCATGAATGTAATCAAAAAGCATTATAAATTGATTAGTGGAAGTATAAAAATATATCAAAGGCACTTGTTTACTAAACTGTGTTCTAACATCAAACCCAATCCACGCCATTTTTACTAGACGTGTAAGCAGAAATAAGTTCAATGTTGGGACACGGAGATTGGTTGTGCGCAGCCAGCGAGACCGGTCTACCTCATCTTTAGTCTATGGTGTAATGTTGTATGATATGTCAGTGAAACCACGAATCATTCCGGTCGCTGCATAGAGAGTCAAACACCATAAGACATGTAATGAAGATGTTTGTGCCAAATGACGTTCCAATATTAGTATGAGTAGGAAGTGAGAAGCATATCGGACAAGCCTGTGACTGAACTCGGCAGGATGTGGCGCCCATTCCGACCAGCTGAGCTCGGGAGAGTGTCGCTCCCTACCCGTACTCCAGGCTGGTGTAGGAGCAGTTACGGCTGCGACTAAACAAGATATTCTATATCTGTGCCACATGCTGTCCAAATTTACACATTACCAGTAATTATTCATTCGCAGCAAAAAAAAAAAAAATAAGCTCATAGTTTTGGCAGAAATACAAGTCAAAATCACAATTTTACAGTTTTAAAAATGTACAAACAATTAAAACAAACTGAGTAAAGAAATCTGATAACTCACACCGACAAAAAAACCAGGAGCTACATCTAGACATCAGTAATAATAAAAAAGAAAATATTCCATCAATTTCAAAATATTGCTAAAAATTAAGTCATTTCTGTATTAATTTGATGTGTGTCTGTTCCTAAATTTTCGTAAAATAAATTTGGTTAAGAAACACTTGAATCGAATCAAGACAAAACTTTCCAGATGCCCTTAAATTATCTGCGAATAGCTTGATTTACTTTATTAGTACATAACCGTAAAACATTTAACTTGAAGGTGTCGTTTGCAAAAACAATTAGTTTTGCAAAAACCATACATTATAATATATTTTATGTGCAGATACAGCAGTTATAACTTACGCCTTCAAGTTGAAGAGTGTGAACTGCAATTATAGAAAAACAATTATCTCCGGAGCGAAGGATCATATGTTACGAGCTTCCCATTTAAAGAGTGTGTATTGCAATTATAGAATAACATTTATCGCAGAGGCGAAGGATCATATGTTATGATCTTCCCAGTTGAAGAGCGATTAAAGCACTTATGGAATAACAATTCTCTCCGGGGCGAAGGATCATATGTTACGAGCTTCCCATTTGAAGAGTGTGAACAGCAATTATAGAATAACAATTCTCTCCTGGGCGAAGGATCATATGATACACGCTTCTCAGTTGAAGAGTGTGAACTGCAATTATAGAATAACAATTATCTCCGGGGCTAAGGATCATATGTTACGACCTTCTCAGTTGACGAGCGATTATAGAAATTATGGAATAACGATACTCTCCGGGGCGAAGGACATATGTTACGAGCTTCCTATTTGAAGAGTGTGAACTGCAATTATAGAATAACAATTCTCTCCTGGGCGAAGAATCAAATGTTACGAGCTTCCCAGTTGAAGAGTGTGTAATGCATTTAAAGAATAACAATTCTCTCCGGGGGGAAGGATCATATGTTACGAGCTATCCAGTTGAGGAGTATGTATTGCAATTATAGAATAACAATTCTCTGCGGGGCGAAGAATCAAATGTTACGAGCTTCCCAGTTGAAGAGTGTGTAATGCATTTAAAGAATAACAATTCTCTCCGGGGCGAAGGATCATATGTTACGAGCTATCCAGTTGAGGAGTATGTATTGAAATTATAGAATAACAATTCTCTGCGGGGCGAAGGATCATATGTTACGAGCTTCCCAGTTGAAGAGTGTGTATTGCAATTACAGAATAACATTTATCTCCGGGGCGAAGGATCATATGTTACGACCGTCCCAGTTGCTCACCCGTCAGACCAACATCTTGATTATCTCGGCCCGTTAAAAGGCCATTGGTATCATCGTTTTGTAGTAGCAAAATTAAAGAGAGTTTAAATTTAAGGGTTTGATTATTACAACGTGAGATAAAAAGATTAATTTGCTTTCCAGCGGCACACCCTCCATACATATGACCACTCAAACAACATATGCCGTAGACATGTTTTGAAAACAATATTAAGGAAAAGTTACTTTTATAACTATTTAGCCTCGATTTCTCAACCTACCTGGAATTAATTTTTAAATATCTTATAAGCTCTATCGGTAAGAAGGACTTGACTGGTCTTTGAAAGTAATATTTTTAGAAATGAAACTAAAAATTTATATCAAAATAAGTGAGACAATTATGAATACACACACCCCTTTCCCTGGACTTGAACCCAGAAAACACTTTACTATAAGCTAGCGTGCAATGCACTACATTACGGAATTCGGATTCGGAGCATCGCCTTCGGATTTAATCAGTCTAATGTATCGATTAATATGGTGTACTAAACTAAAATATCTATAAGGCCATCATTTTGAAAATAAGTGATTCAACCACTAAAAAATGTAAATTTAAATGGACTACTATAGTGCTACTTGTGTGAGTAATTTTGTGGGAATTGGTTGTTTGGTCCCTGAGATATGCCATAAAAATTAATTATTTGCCGCTATCGTGCATTGCTTCTTATGTATAATGTCTACCTACAAATTTTGGTTTAATTTGGTTAAATTGTTCAATGTTAATGTCAAACATCCGTAACTGATTTATGAATATGTCATTTTGAATACCGTTGTGTGACACATTTAAATCATAACATTTTACGTAGCATTTTGTAGCATTTGTGAAGTGCACAATTTGCTACATATTCATTTGCAATGTTCATGTGTAACACTTGGTAGTAATTGGTTGATTGGTCTTCGAGGCATGGCATAAAATCTCGATAATTTTCATGTGATGATATACATTAATGGAGGACGAAAAATTAATGTAGAAGTAATTTCGATGATTTTATACTGCCAATATGCAAAGTTAAGTTAAATAAGATTACGTAGTTTCGTAGATAACGCCAAAAAATCTAAAATGATGTTAAAGGCGCCATTATGAAAATGTGTCCGTCCTAATTAAGAAATAATAAATTTATTATTCTGGCCTACAACAGTACAACATCTTAGCCAAGTTTTATGAGAATGGGTGGATTGTTTCCCTTGATACGAAATAAAATCATAATTTTATTGCTAGAACTATCTTACAAATGGCAGAGAAATAAGGCTCTGCATAGACAAATGTGATAATTGCAATAGGTACTGCCAGCATACATACAAAGTTAAATTGAAAATTGTTTCGTTAATAAAATATACTTACCTGAAATATTAATGTCACCACCATCTTGAAAATCAGTGCGCGACCTACATAAAACATACCTGTGTACTACACACCTGCTGCAGTACTCTTTGTTAGCCAAATTTAGAAGGCATCTGTCAATTGCTTCTCAAGTTATGATAAAAAATGTTTTATTTACTTACATGGCAATATCTTACAAAATGGCTGGCAAAAGATGCTCCGTCAAGAGACAGTTGATAGATGTTATGTCTACTGCCAGCATACAAAGTAATGTTGGAATTAAACACAATTTCGACTATATAACCTTCTAAGATAAAATGGCTACTTGACTACCATTTCAAAATAAGTGTCTGTGAATGCATTAAACACATTACTTAACATCATCTGCCTCGTTACTACTTGTTTGTCAAATTGTGTAGTTATCGGTAAATTATTTACCGAGTTATAAGATAACCTTATTTATTCGTATGGCGCTATCTTCCAAAATGGCCCACGAAAGTCGATATTTGTTGGTATATATGATGAATTTAATAGATACCAGTATACACAATTTGGTCCAAATTGCTTAAATAATATGGCAAATATACTGAATAAACGTAAAATATGTTTACGGCCGCAATATTGAAAATAAGTAACAAATAAAGTCTAATCACTTATTTTTACATGACCTACCATAGTATTACTTTATTGCCAAATTGAGCTAGTATTGGTTGAATAGTTTTCGAGATATAATGTAAAGTATTTAATTTTTTAATTGGTACTATTTTCCTAAATGGCGAACCAACAACCCTATACATCTCAAAATTCAATGCTTACACAATGCTCTGCCAGCATACAACGTTAGGTTTAAATCGGTTAAATGGTTCCCAAAATATGGCATACCCAAAATATGACATACCCAAAATATTAAAATGGCTGCCATTATGAAAATACGAACCTGACGTGGTCGAAAACTATAAAAGTAAAGTGTTCTTCCTGAGTATTATATGTGTACCGAGCTTGGTAAAATTTGATTTAAGCGTTCAAAAATTGAAAAGCGGGACACACACATGCACAGACCAACACACACACACACCACACCAACACACACAAGAACACACATACATCACACCAACACACATACATCACACCAACACGCATACATCACACCAACACGCATACATCACACCAACACACATACATCACACCAACACACATACATCACACCAACACACACACACACCACACCAACACACACATGAATCACATCAACACACATACTGTGACCCACACACAGGAAAGTGATCTCAAAAGCCTTTCTTTCTTTCGGAAAGTCGCTATTTTCATATGGCTCAAAATATGAGGACACCGTGTCAACTTTCCTAATGTGGATGGCTCCATACAAAAGACATGAAAACATTAACGCTAAACTAGAGACAAATCTTAACTGTAAAAAAGTCGTGTAATTTTGAACTAAATATGTGTGGCAGCAGTGTCTTCACTGACCTCGGTGTATTTTTACACAAAATATGTCAGTGTTTTTTGCTCCACAGCCCAGTAAATTTATCCCACAAATTCTTTAAATAACATGTAATTTTTACAAGTAACTTTACATAGAAGGGTGTGAAATTTTTGTTACTACGTAGCAGAAAAATTGCAATATTCATGGTATTTTTTTCTCCATGGCAAGCAAATTTACACAGACATCGCAATTTAATTTCACTACTGTATATGTGTATTTTGTCACAAACGAAAAAGTAAAATCGCATATTCACTTTAATTGTAATTACACAAGTTCTGTACATTTTTTTCTGTTTTACAAAGCAATTTCACAATTAGCGTATACTTTTACATCTGCATCATGTTAATTTACATACTTTGTATGTGTATTTTTACAATTTTCATGTTATTTTAATTAGGTTGTAGCTTGGTAGTTTAACAGCGTTATAAAAAAGGTATTTTTTAAAATGTGGGTATCAATTGACTTCAGTTATATACATAGCCATAACAGTGGTTGTTAAGAATTCTTTTTGAACACATAAAAGGAGTTCAAAGTAATTCTACTCCCTACCACTAGAGTGTATGGATCAAACAAATACTTAGTTTTATTTTAATTCACACGAACATTAGTGAAAAATTACAACTAATGTACTCGTTTTAGCAAATTACACATAGAAAAGTAAAATTACCGAAAATTTGTGTGTGTAAATATACACTCAAAGACACTCCAGAATGTAATTCTAGTTTCCACACACACGGTCATTATAAAATAACACAATTGAAGATTTACAACTCTACTGATATTGGACTTTCGTACAATGACTATGTAACAGTAAAAATACATAAATTAAGGTTTTAATACAGTGAGTGGGTGTATTTTTATACTTACTTCAAAATGTGTAAATAAACAGCAACTTTATGTTTATTAAGGCATACATTCATGAATTTTCACCTAAGACATGTAGTACTCTCTCGGATTATTAAAAATACTTGTTTAAACTTACACGTACCGTAGAGTTTTTTTACAAATGACATATAAAATATTTTAATTACTAATAATTTGTATGAGTAAATTTACAGTACATTTTTTTTTACAGAGGTAGCTAACTGTTTCGTTAAAAGGAAACAATTTTCTTCACAGAATACGCAGAGTACAAGAGCGAGTAGATCCTTACCAGCCCACTAACACAGCATGCTTTATGCCTTAATCCCTCATCTACAGTGGATTCTGGGGTTACCAGAGACAGAAGCATTCGCTCGGATAAGCAGGTATGGGAAAAGAAGCAGCCATGTCCTGCAGTGAGGGATTATACATCATCCACCACAAGTTACAAAATACTATGGAAACCGCAATTAGCATGGCCGAACCACGAACTGAACCTGGTCCTTTCAATTGCAAGTCCAATGTGTTATGTTACGTTTACAAGATAGCAAGCGAAGCCAGGTAAGGCTATAACGCGGCCAATGGTTGTTTTATAAACAATAATCTCAATCAACGGGGATAGTGTCGCAGCGGCTGAAAGTACAGGGATCTACAGAAGTTAGGAGAAAAATTGGATCTGGCTGACACAGTGGGGTTGCGGCATTTCCATCAGCAATTACGTCAGTAACTCTGCCCAGGCTACCAGGGAGAGCCAATGGGAATTGAGTGATAAGTCTCATCTAGGTGGGGAGAGAGATAGTCCGAACTCTGTATCCTTATTCCCATTTATTATTATCCAGAACCATTCATCGGCCCAATACCTTTGTAGCCACGTCACAATTGTAAAATACTGTTACTTAGCCTCGCCAATGTTTATCTAGACCTACCATTGGGATTTTATTTAATAGCCATTTTGACTCCATATCCTGATCAGCCTTGTTTAAACTATAACATAATATATCACTTAGAGGGCTTATAACAGTTTACACTGCGGTTGCTAACCCATCCCACCACTCGTTGATTTGTGAGCTGAAATGTTGCAATCTTGTCAACATGTGCTTTTTATACTTTCTTGAAACCAGTGAGCAACATATTTTGTTCGCAAAAAAAATTATCAAATACCATTACTGCACTAGAGATACACAACTGTGAAGGTATTGAGTGCAAATTCCTCGATCTGTAAAATTTTGGCCGTAAAAATCCTTCATGTTCATATGGCCACGATCCTGGGATCTCGGTGCCAAAGGGTAACATACGATGCAAAGAATATAAAGTGTTTACTTCTGATAACTGCAAGACAAGTTAATAGTTATTCTGTGTTGTGCCACTGTATTACTACTCTAGCGGTAACACTTTTGCATTTGAAATTTATGTACCGTGAAATTTACATCGCGGAAGCAACAGGTTTACGCTTGGCCAAATCTTCTTTCTGAAAGACTTGTAAGAAATGATACAAAATATATTTGCAGCAGCTTCTGAAATCAGACATATTTTACATAAAAGTAATGTGTTCGTCTAGCATTTATTACAGTATAAAAATGTTGGTAGTGACTGGCAGCGTCTTACAACCTTTCCTTTTGTACCTCGCTGTCAGCCTTGATCCTCGATACATGCATCAATACAACTAGAAACGGAATCAAACCCCATAAGTTAACCTGCGGCATATTTACCCACAATGTCTGCAAATGTTCTAAATTAAATACACTTCGACATTAGAGAAAGGTGGTGATTCGTGTGGCATCACTAATATTCGATTGACGACAATCAGGTGACCAGTGTTTTATAGAACACTATACTGAGATTTAATTCATTTACTCAAATTAATAGTTACAATATGAGCGGTTGGCGAGGGATGATCAAGTTATGTTGAGCCACTCAAGCATAATAACGGGACTAACTTAAATGTATTGTTACTGTGGGCTGAATTTTATGATGTAAGTGGCGAGCGGCACTCCAAGTTGAAGCCCAGCTTGAGGGCTGTCCATGACATGGATCCCATTCAATATCTTACCCAGCATTATATGGTTTCGCAGTGACACAATTTGTACCGAATACTATGCCGCCTCGATGAGAGATCCGCTAGCTCTTCGGTGCTATATTTTACAAATTACATTTATTGCAATGTGTTGTCGAATTCTTCCCCTGGCCGGGATACCGATACGTCGCTGCAATTCGCTCGACTTGTCCGAGCTGACATAAAAAATAAAATCCAGCAATCTAGTGTAGAGAGGAAGCGTGTTATAAACACACTACAGACTGTTCAAGATAAAGTGCGCTCTTTTGAAATAAACCTTAGAAAAAAGTCTCTGCTACTAACTGCATGTATTTTAACGGGTGCAATGAGTGACATGCGCCCAGTCAAGTTGGTAACGATGGGTGGAAAGTAGTTCCCTACCTTGACATCGAATGAGAAGTAATGAGAAACCATTTGTAATTAATTATTCATTTCGCTGCATGCTTTGTTTAATGCATCTAAGTGAAAAGAATGATCAGAATTGTAAAATATGTTCCTTCGTAATAATTTCACAGTTTCACTTGACCTAAGTATGAATACGGTGATGAGATTCATGGCAATGTTAATTTTACATAAGTCGGAAGAACACACAACGTGCATTTCGTAGCGTTTCCCTGCGATAATTCAAACCCTGGGGCATGATAGTTATGTTTCCAAATCTATCGCGAAAGATACGTCACCAGGGGTGAAATTCCCAGATGGCTAACCTAGCGTTGTCGTGACTCATGCATGCAGACGCAAGGTAATTTGTCCATGGGGGCCACGGTGGCTGGGCGGTTAGCTTGCTCCCCTCCCACCGAGGCGGTCCGGGTTCAATCTCCGGCCGGGTCACTCCGAATTTTCGCATGAGGGAATCGTGCCGAACGACGCCGTTGGCCGGCGGGATTTCCTAAGCTCTCCATGTTAAGAGCCGCCCTAATCTCTCCACTCTGCACTCTATTTGTCAATGAGAATTTGCAATATTTTACACTCATTGTAATTGTCCTCTCATTACTGAAATAATTTCTGAATGCAAGTGTAACATATGCACGCTGTGACGGCTAGCGCATGTACCTATATATACAGTAACGTCAACTCGTTACATCACACTTTGACACCTTTACGTTGGGCCTATCCTACATATTGAACGTCGCATCGCTGAAATAGTGACATAAGCAACGTAGCTGAGGTAACGAGAAGATGCAGCTCCCCGTAGTCTGAATGCTGGTGGGACACGCGAACACTCACGTCACACAGTGGTCAGAGGGGAAAGTAGTGTGATGACCTAGGACAACGTGCTGCCAGTACCCCCATCACTCTGGAGGTCAGGTGTGACCTCGTATCGCTGTGCCAGTCGCCACCTCCACAACCCCCTCCCCCTCCTCACGTCGCCGGTGATAGAGCCTGTTCACGGTAAAATTAGCACTTTAGAAATGAACCTTACAAAAATGTCACTGCCCGTGCATGCATATATTTTAATGGGCGCACTGAGTGACATTCGCCCAGTAAAGTTGATACCGATGGATGGAAAGTAATTCCATATCTTAACGTCGAATAAAAAGTGTTAGGTAACAATTTGTGATAACTTAAAACTATTTCTTTCGCTCTCTGTTTTTTTATACATCGAAGTGTAAAAATGATGAGATTTGTAAATTAATTACTCTCTTAATAATATCACAGTTTTATTTGACCGACGCATGAATAAAGTGATGAGGCCCATGGCAATGCCAATTTTACATAAGACGGAAGAATACACAACGTGTATAAAAATAGATCTTGAGCAGGGCTTTCAAAAGTGCTCAGCTTACCGTGAACAGCCTTTAGCAGGGCGAGCTATAAGCTCACTAGCTTACAATATACCACCGCACTTGGCCGTCAGCAAGATTGGATTCCCAATATTCAAAGTTATGTCGTAATGATGTCGTTCCGCCATGTTGTTTGTCATGATGTGACGTATGTGAGCTGCTTTCCAGTACATTTATATTGTAACACATTCCGGAGTATCGTCTCTGAGTAAATATTAACATGACGAGTTATTATTGATGTTATTGTTAGTTCTCAGTTTTGCAAATTTTTATGAATGTATATACTGGATGATTCGAAATTAGACCGACAAACTTCGGGAGGTGATTCTTCATGAAAAAGTGGAAGGAAAACATGTGTGACAGTTTATACCTAAACCGAATATTAAGGAAGGCACGAGCCCTTAAAAAACGAAGTTTCAAACTGCATCTATGTAAAATATCGGTAACGAAGTAAAATACAATGACAACTCTCGAAACATTATTGTATGTTATCAGGACCTCCAACGTAAGAGCCGATATTTTGCACGAATGCGGCTTAAAATCTCGTGTTTTTAAGGGCTCATACCTCCCTTAATATTCGGTTTAGGTATAAAGTGTCACATACGTTTTCCTTTTACTTTATCATGAAGAATCACCCCTGAAGTTCGTCAGTCTAATTGAGAATCATCCCGTATAGTATTTTCACAGAGTAAACGATAATGTCTCGAGTGTGTCTAGAAGACTTTTTTGTCAAATAAGTCCGCGAAAAACTCTGCGCTCGAACGACTGCAAGAGCAAACACAAAGCTTATTTGATTTTATATGAACAGTAAATAATATACGCCATTAAGAGAAATAGATAAATATTTTTAACATTAAACATTTTTTATAACATACCATACATATTTCATTTCGCATATACATACTATGTATATGAGTTGAAACCACATTCTATTAAGCTGTAATTGTTTTGTTGTTATTTGTACTTTATTTGTAAATATGATTTGGAACGTCTGGTTGAAGCCGGGAGGGTAAAGTAATTTCACATAAAATTTTCTAAACTTACATATGATATCGATACACACTCTAATGTATTAAAAACTCAGACTTGCGCCACGAGTATCGAGCAGGGCTAAGGAGGTGGCACCGTAGCAAACTTATATTTAATGCATGTTGCAACTGATAGAGTATTGTGCATACTATATGCAAAATATTTAAGTTACGAGAAATGGTGCATGCACATGTCATACGAGGGAACAAAAATTACTGTTCATGTAGTACAGTCCTCAGACTAGTGCATGAGATGTGACATACACATTATTCGGCAACTAAGCCATCATCATGCTGAGAATATGTACATAATAGCCCTGCGACAGATGTGTGACAATAAGGCAAGGGCTAGGGTGAATAGAGCGCCAAATTGCCGTCATTTGGGTAAACCAGACTTCACAGTCTAATGGGCAACTAAGCGACGAGAGCCGTTTCATTGCCAGGCACGAACACCTTCAGCAGAATCTTTGTCGTCCATGAAGTGAAATGGGGCAGTTTTGCTAGGGTACTGTACTTCTACCAGATGCGTTTACAGAAGTCTCGCACTAAAAGTTTTGCGATCCGGTTGACTTTCAAATGTTCTGTTGTTAATTCTTCAAAGTTGTCGCCTTCATTTGTGCAGGCACCAGCAGAGAGCCACGGAACGTGCTGCGTACAGGGGTGCTATTCTCAGATTTGCTGAGTGAGTAGGCGGAAGGCGTGAGTATTGTCTGGTGCTCGCACCTGTGGGTCGTCTGGACATATTCCCAGAGTGTCGCAGAAAGCCACAGGCGTGAGCTCATCGAAAGCGCCTGAATTGTATCGATTTCCATGCATTCCGCAGAAGAGGCTACAAATACAAGCCAATCGGTAAGAGCCGATGACGCGTGGCGAAGACAAACGAAACCAGGATATGCCACGTGCTTTCTGTGACCACCAAGTGTTTGTGGCTGAGAATCGACACTTTCACGCGCATCAAGTGTTTCTGGCAAAACTCATTCCTGCTTGCTAAACATTAAAATAAAGGTTGTATAACATCGTAAATAGAATTAAAAAGTTAGGCAGGTAGCTACAATGTAAATAGGTTAGATAAAAAAGAAATGCAGTTAAATTAATAATGTAATGTTGAAATTTTTATGGTGGTTGTGGTAAAAATGCGGTAACATACATCAATTAGGATAAAAACATAGAATACACAAACGTAATTTGTCCGTACACTCTCATTTGCACAAAATTTGCAACGGAAACAAGGAGAAATTAAACTTTAAATACGGAAATTGAATTGTTTCGTGAATACATTCCTACAGACAAACTGAATGCTGATTGGTTAAACATTTCGCAAATGATTGGAATGCAGTGTAAGACGGTGACATACCTTTTCATGAGGGAGTGTGGCATTATAAAAATAGTGGTTAAAGATATCTTGTTAATTGAATATGTAATATTGTATTATTATTATTTATTACCGACAAACAGCACTGCATCGAAAAATTCAACATTCATTGTCAGCAGTAAATGCGAACGTTATCTATATAACGTTACGTGTTTTTCAGCAGGATGCACATTGTGATATATAACATTTGTAATTTAACGTTAAGACATTGAAATAAGTACTGTATCTCCATCGTCACCAACTGTAATATACCAGTCAATGTTTCCTTTCAAATATATGCAGGTGGACTTTTAATTCAGCACTTTTTTAGTCAAACTTTTGGAAACAGTTTTGTAGCGCAGCCATTTTTTAAAATAAAGAATACATACGTTTAGAATGTTTGTAAAGTTGGTTAACATACAAAACCATACAATTAACTACAGAAGTAAAGATATCAATGTATTTCTTTAGAAATATTCAGCATTAATTTGAAACACAATATGGATGGTGTGGCACCAGAGCCAGAAATCTTCCAGCATTCAACACGAGGCGTGAACAGACAAGCCTTGTCGGCCGCCAAGGACACGACAGGTAGGTGATAGGCGTGATGTAGATAGTGGGTCGTTTTAGACGCTTGGGAATGCCGATTGCGTCTGGAGGCGAGTAGTCAGTATGCGTGAGTCACGACAACGCTAGGTTAACCATCTGTGAATAGCACTCCTGGTGACGTATCTTTCGCGATAGATTTGGAAACATAACTATCATGCCCCAGGGTTTGAATTATCGCAGGGAAACGCTACGAAATGCACGTTGTGTGTTCTTCCGACTTATGTAAAATTAACATTGCCATGAATCTCATCACCGTATTCATACTTAGGTCAAGTGAAACTGTGAAATTATTACGAAGGAACATATTTTACAATTCTGATCATTCTTTTCACTTAGATGCATTAAACAAAGCATGCAGCGAAATGAATAATTAATTACAAATGGTTTCTCATTACTTCTCATTCGATGTCAAGGTAGGGAACTACTTTCCACCCATCGTTACCAACTTGACTGGGCGCATGTCACTCATTGCACCCGTTAAAATACATGCAGTTAGTAGCAGAGACTTTTTTCTAAGGTTTATTTCAAAAGAGCGCACTTTATCTTGAACAGTCTGTAGTGTGTTTATAACACGCTTCCTCTCTACACTAGCCTGCTGGATTTTATTTTTTATGTCAGCGCGGACAAGTCGAGCGAAATGCAGCGACGTATCGGTATCCCGGCCAGGGGAAGAATCCGACAACACATTGCAATAAATGTAATTTGTAAAATATAGCACCGAAGAGCTAGCGGATCTCTCATCGAGGCGGCATAGTATTCGGTACAAATTGTGTCACTGCGAAACCATATAATGCTGGGTAAGATATTGAATGGGATCCATGTCATGGACAGCCCTCAAGCTGGGCTTCAACTTGGAGTGCCGCTCGCCACTTACATCATAAAATCCAGCCCACAGTAACAATACATTTAAGTTAGTCCCGTTATTATGCTTGAGTGGCTCAACATAACTTGATCATCCCTCGCCAACCGCTCATATTGTAACTATTAATTTGAGTAAATGAATTAAATCTCAGTACAGTGTTCTATACAACACTGGTCAGCTGATTGTCATCAATCGAATATTAGTGATGCCACACGAATCACCACCTTTCTCTAATGTCGAAGTGTATTTAATTTAGAACATTTGCAGACATTGTGGGTAAATATGCCGCAGGTTAACTTATGGGGTTTGATTCCGTTTCTAGTTGTATTGATGCATGTATCGAGGATCAAGGCTGACAGCGAGGTACAAAAGGAAAGGTTGTAAGACGCTGCCAGTCACTACCAACATTTTTATACTGTAATAAATGCTAGACGAACACATTACTTTTATGTAAAATATGTCTGATTTCAGAAGCTGCTGCAAATATATTTTGTATCATTTCTTACAAGTCTTTCAGAAAGAAGATTTGGCCAAGCGTAAACCTGTTGCTTCCGCGATGTAAATTTCACGGTACATAAATTTCAAATGCAAAAGTGTTACCGCTAGAGTAGTAATACAGTGGCACAACACAGAATAACTATTAACTTGTCTTGCAGTTATCAGAAGTAAACACTTTATATTCTTTGCATCGTATGTTACCCTTTGGCACCGAGATCCCAGGATCGTGGCCATATGAACATGAAGGATTTTTACGGCCAAAAATTTTACAGATCGAGGAATTTGCACTCAATACCTTCACAGTTGTGTATCTCTAGTGCAGTAATGGTATTTGATAATTTTTTTTGCGAACAAAATATGTTGCTCACTGGTTTCAAGAAAGTATAAAAAGCACATGTTGACAAGATTGCAACATTTCAGCTCACAAATCAACGAGTGGTGGGATGGGTTAGCAACCGCAGTGTAAACTGTTATAAGCCCTCTAAGTGATATATTATGTTATTGTTTAAACAAGGCTGATCAGGATATGGAGTCAAAATGGCTATTAAATAAAATCCCAATGATAGGACTAGATAAACATTGCCGAAACTAAGTAACAGTATATTACAATTGTGACGTGGCTACAAAGGTATTGGGCCGATGAATGGTTCTGGATAATAATAAATGGGAATAAGGATACAGAGTTCGGACTATCTCTCTCCCCACCTAGATGAGACTTATCACTCAATTCCCATTGGCTCTCCCTGGTAGCCTGGGCAGAGTTACTGACGTAATTGCTGATGGAAATGCCGCAACCCCACTGTGTCAGCCAGATCCAATTTTTCTCCTAACTTCTGTAGATCCCTGTACTTTCAGCCGCTGCGACACTATCCCCGTTGATTGAGATTATTGTTTATAAAACAACCATTGGCCGCGTTATAGCCTTACCTGGCTTCGCTTGCTATCTTGTAAACGTAACATAACACATTGGACTTGCAATTGAAAGGACCAGGTTCAGTTCGTGGTTCGGCCATGCTAATTGCGGTTTCCATAGTATTTTGTAACTTGTGGTGGATGATGTATAATCCCTCACTGCAGGACATGGCTGCTTCTTTTCCCATACCTGCTTATCCGAGCGAATGCTTCTGTCTCTGGTAACCCCAGAATCCACTGTAGATGAGGGATTAAGGCATAAAGCATGCTGTGTTAGTGGGCTGGTAAGGATCTACTCGCTCTTGTACTCTGCGTATTCTGTGAAGAAAATTGTTTCCTTTTAACGAAACAGTTAGCTACCTCTGTAAAAAAAAATGTACTGTAAATTTACTCATACAAATTATTAGTAATTAAAATATTTTATATGTCATTTGTAAAAAAACTCTACGGTACGTGTAAGTTTAAACAAGTATTTTTAATAATCCGAGAGAGTACTACATGTCTTAGGTGAAAATTCATGAATGTATGCCTTAATAAACATAAAGTTGCTGTTTATTTACACATTTTGAAGTAAGTATAAAAATACACCCACTCACTGTATTAAAACCTTAATTTATGTATTTTTACTGTTACATAGTCATTGTACGAAAGTCCAATATCAGTAGAGTTGTAAATCTTCAATTGTGTTATTTTATAATGACCGTGTGTGTGGAAACTAGAATTACATTCTGGAGTGTCTTTGAGTGTATATTTACACACACAAATTTTCGGTAATTTTACTTTTCTATGTGTAATTTGCTAAAACGAGTACATTAGTTGTAATTTTTCACTAATGTTCGTGTGAATTAAAATAAAACTAAGTATTTGTTTGATCCATACACTCTAGTGGTAGGGAGTAGAATTACTTTGAACTCCTTTTATGTGTTCAAAAAGAATTCTTAACAACCACTGTTATGGCTATGTATATAACTGAAGTCAATTGATACCCACATTTTAAAAAATACCTTTTTTATAACGCTGTTAAACTACCAAGCTACAACCTAATTAAAATAACATGAAAATTGTAAAAATACACATACAAAGTATGTAAATTAACATGATGCAGATGTAAAAGTATACGCTAATTGTGAAATTGCTTTGTAAAACAGAAAAAAATGTACAGAACTTGTGTAATTACAATTAAAGTGAATATGCGATTTTACTTTTTCGTTTGTGACAAAATACACATATACAGTAGTGAAATTAAATTGCGATGTCTGTGTAAATTTGCTTGCCATGGAGAAAAAAATACCATGAATATTGCAATTTTTCTGCTACGTAGTAACAAAAATTTCACACCCTTCTATGTAAAGTTACTTGTAAAAATTACATGTTATTTAAAGAATTTGTGGGATAAATTTACTGGGCTGTGGAGCAAAAAACACTGACATATTTTGTGTAAAAATACACCGAGGTCAGTGAAGACACTGCTGCCACACATATTTAGTTCAAAATTACACGACTTTTTTACAGTTAAGATTTGTCTCTAGTTTAGCGTTAATGTTTTCATGTCTTTTGTATGGAGCCATCCACATTAGGAAAGTTGACACGGTGTCCTCATATTTTGAGCCATATGAAAATAGCGACTTTCCGAAAGAAAGAAAGGCTTTTGAGATCACTTTCCTGTGTGTGGGTCACAGTATGTGTGTTGATGTGATTCATGTGTGTGTTGGTGTGGTGTGTGTGTGTGTTGGTGTGATGTATGTGTGTTGGTGTGATGTATGTGTGTTGGTGTGATGTATGCGTGTTGGTGTGATGTATGCGTGTTGGTGTGATGTATGTGTGTTGGTGTGATGTATGTGTGTTCTTGTGTGTGTTGGTGTGGTGTGTGTGTGTGTTGGTCTGTGCATGTGTGTGTCCCGCTTTTCAATTTTTGAATGCTTGAATCGAATTTTACCAAGCTCGGTACACATATAATACTCAGGAAGAACACCTTACTTTTATAGTTTTCGACCACGTCAGGTTCGTACTTTCAAAATGGCAGCCATTTTAATATTTTGGGTATGTCATATTTTGGGTATGCCATATTTTGGGAACCATTTAACCGATTTAAACCTAACGTTGTATGCTGGCAGAGCATTGTGTAAGCATTGAATTTTGAGATGTATAGGGTTGTTGGTTCGCCATTTTGGAAAATAGCACCAATTAAAAAAATATATACTTTACATTATATGTCGAAAACTATTCAACCAATACTAGCTCAATTTGGCAATAAAGTAATACTATGGTAGGTCATGTAAAAATAAGTGATTAGACTTTATTTGTTACTTATTTTCAATATTGCGGCCGTAAACATATTTTACGTTTATTCAGTATATTTGCCATATTATTTAAGCAATTTGGACCAAATTGTGTATACTGGTATCTATTAAATTCATCATATATACCAACAAATATCGACTTTCGTGGGCCATTTTGGAAGATAGCGCCATACGAATAAATAAGGTTATCTTATAACTCGGTAAATAATTTACCGATTAGTACACAGTTTGACAAACAAGTAGTAACGAGGCAGATGATGTTAAGTAATGTGTTTAATGCATTCACAGACACTTATTTTGAAATTGTAGTCAAGTAGCCATTTTATCTTAGAACGTTATATAGTCGAAATTGTGTTTAATTCCAACATTACTTTGTATGCTGGCAGTAGACATTACAGCTATCAACTGTCTCTTGATGGAGCATCTTTTGCCAGCCATTTTGTAAGATATTGCCTTGTAAGTAAATAAAACATTTTTTATCATAACTTGAGAAGCAATTGACAGATGCCTTCTAAATTTGGCTAACAAATAGTACTGCAGCAGGTGTGTAGTACACAGGTATGTTTTATGTAGGTCACGCACTGATTTTCAAGATGGTGGTGACATGAATATTTCAGGTAAGTATATTTTATTAACGAAACAATTTTCAATTTAACTTTGTATGCTGGCAGTACCTATTGCAATTATCACATTTGTCTATGCAGAGCCTTATTTCTCTGCCATTTGTAAGATAGTTCTAGCAATAAAATTATGATATTATTTCGTATCAAGGGAAACAATCCACCCATTCTTACAAAACTTGGCTAAGATGTTGCACTGTTGTAGGCCAGAATAATAAATTTATTATTTCTTAATTAGGACGGACACATTTTCATAATGGCGCCTAAAACATCATTTTAGATTTTTTTGCGTTATCTACGAAACTACCTAATCTTATTTAACTTAACTTTGCATATTGGCAGTATACAACCATCGAAATTTGCTACTACATTAAATTTTCGTCCTCCATTAATGTATATCTTCACATGAAAATTATCGAGATTTTATGCCATGTCTCGAAGACCAATCAACCAATTACTATCAAGTTTACACAGGAACATTGCAAATGAATATGTAGTAAATTGTGCACATCACAAATGCTACAAAATGCTACGTAAAATGTTATGATTTAAACGTGTCACACAACGGTATTCAAAATGACATATTCATAAATCAGTTACGGAAGTTTGACCTTTACATTGAACAATTTAACCAAATTAAACCAAAATTTGTAGGTAGACATTATACATAAGAAGCATTGCACGATAGCGGCAAATAATTAATTTTTATGGCATATCTCAGGGACCAAACAACCAATTCCCACAAAATTCCACACACAAGTAGCACTATAGTAGTCCATTTAAATTTACATTTTTTAGTGGTTCAATCACTTATTTTCAAAATGATGGCCTTATATATATTTTAGTGTAGTACACCATGTTAATCGAAACATTAGACTGATTAAATCCGAAGGCGATGCTCCGAATCCGAATTCCGTAATGTAGTGCATTGCACGCTAGCTTATAGTAAAGTGTTTTCTGGGTTCAAGTCCAGGGTAAGGGGTGTGTGTATTCGTAATTGTCTCACTTATTTTATATAAATTTTTAGTTTCATTTCTAAAAATATTACTTTCACAGACAAGTCAAGTCCTTCTTACCGATAGAGCTTATAAGATATTGAAATTAATTCCAGGAAGGTTGAGAAATCTAGGCTAAATAGCTTTACCAGTAATTTTTCATTATTATTGATATCAAAACATGTCTACGGCATCTGTGTGTTTGAGTGGTCTAGACACATGTATAGTGGGTGTGCTCCTGGAAAGGAAATTAATTTTTTATCTCACTTTGTTATAAATAACACGTAAAACTCTCTTTAATTTTGCTACTACAAAACGATGATACCAATGGCCTTTTAACGGGCCGAGATAATCAAGATGTTGGTCTGGCCGGTGAGCAACTGGGAAGTTCATAACATATGATTCTTCGCCCCGCAGAGAATTGTTATTCTATAATTGCAGTACACACTCTTCAATTGGGAAGCTCGTAACATATGATTCTTCGCCCCGTAGAGAATTGTTATTCTATAATTGCAGTACACACTCTTCAATTGGGAAGCTCGTAACATATGATTCTTCGCCCCGTAGAGAATTGTTATTCTATAATTGCAGTACACACTCTTCAACTGGGAAGGTCGTAACATATGATTCTTCGCCCCGTAGAGAATTGTTATTCTATAATTGCAGTACACACTATTCAATTGGGAAGCTCTTAACATATGATAATTCGCACCGGAGAGAATTGTTATTCTGTAATTGCAGTACACACTCTTCAACTGGGAAGCTCTTAACATATGATGATTCGCACCGGAGAGAATTGTGATCAATCAATTATTTTTCTGCACAACATTCTATTTGTTATATGGGACAGTTTGTACGATTTTTCACCTGTACCTAGCAGAGATATAGATCCATGCACGTGATAGTAAAGATAATACTAATTTTTAATCGCATAAAGTAGTGTCGGTTTGCACGATTATTTCCAAATAGAAATTTAATTTGCCGCTTGCTTGTTCACAATTTTTCTGAGATTTATAGTAGGTAATCTCCAAATCTAATGAAGTTAATGTTACTCACACTGTCACTTCTAACCTTATTAATTATTAAATCAGTGCATAAACAGAACTGCCACTAATGTCATTTCAGTTGGTTGAAAGTAGTTTGTGGTTACATTGCCTATGTTGGGTCACACGTGGGTATTCAGAGTTCTACAAATTTTATTAAGTAAGAGAGAATATTGAGTTTGGTAAGCATATTTACAAGGTGTACGACTCAACTAATAATAAATGTAGCAGTAGCTAGCCGAGGCAAAACAAACATTAACTCCACATGTTTGTATTTTCACAACTTAGTGTAACTCAATTTGGCTCGGTAACACAAGTATTACATTAGATTATTACACCATATAGTTAAAGATTTACAGTTATAACACATAAAATATACTCTTGCTCTGCTCTCACATAAAATAAGTGAATAAATATTGCCAGCTCACATAAGAGAGAACAAATTAAATAATAATATGCAAAAAATTAAGAAAACAAACTATTCTGTAAATAATACAAATTGCAAATTACGTGTTTAAAATTCTGTAAAATTGTGTGTAACTATATTTATGAATTATGGAACGACAAATAAAGCGTTATAACAGATATTTACGAAGCTCTTCCACTGAAATCTTTTTTAAAATTTAATTTCTTACATCGTGGCGTGGAAATAACGTTTACTTTAATTGTCGATCAAGCAAAGAGGGGTGTATTTTTACATCGTTTTTATTTTGCAATGATAGCTCCTGGTACATAATACGCAGCCATTGAAATACATTAATTATATCGTAAATGCAGTGACAGTATTTTTCAATGTATTGATGTTACTTATGTTCTGTTAAGGGATTCAGTTTTTCATGCTTGGCTACAACCACGGAACTAGTTATAACATTCATATGGATAACAACGCTATACGAGGTGTTAACTTCAATCAATCACCTCCGCTGTAATTTTCCTGAGCAGCTAGAGAAGAAACTACGCTACCCAGTGGGCCTAACAGTAAAATAACAGTTAAGCTTTAGAAAAATTAATTTGAAAATACATACGACCACATTATAATTTCGTTGTGAATACATCACCACACTTAAAAATGTTGAGGTAAAATTCCCTTACATGTAAGGGAAGCTAATAACTTCTACATGTAAGGGAAGCTAATAACTTCTACATGTAAGGGAAGCTAATAACTTCTACATGTAAGGGAAGCTAATAACTTCTACATGTAAGGTAGAATTATATGTCAAATGTGGAGTAAATCTACCTAACAAGTAAGGTACGGGAAAAGTACCTGACAAAAGAGGAGGGAAACCCTATGCAAATAAGGTAATATTTACTATAATGTACAATAAAATTGTATTTTAAAATACATGTGGTATTGGTAATGTTAATTTTCCTACTACCTATATACTCTGACGAATATTAACCGAAACCTCAGCTAGAAAATCCTCGACACTTGCTGGTGAGTGGGCCCGAATTATGGACATCTAACACAGTATGCCGATGCGCTATACATTACACCACGACTACAACATGACTGCATGAGCTAATACTAGTATGTTAAAAGATTGTTTCTTCCGCCCGTCCTCCCACTTAGCTGTGAGACAATGTTGAAGAAATGCATGTGTTGTAAGGTATTTCCCCATTCATCTGTGGGATTTTCCACCGCTATGTACGTGAATATACTCCAGTGTGGGTTAATTGTACCTTACATATAAAGAGCCATATTGGACAGCTTGTATGACTAGACAATAAAAATTATTTTAAGGTAAAATTAAATAGTATACAAATAAAATAGTTACAAATCGACTAGGAGATCCACAAGTCGTAAGGTAATATTCCCATCCATGTATGGGATTTTTACTACCATGTACGTGAATTTTACTCCAGAGTGTGGTAATTTTACCTTACACGCAAGGTAAACTATATTTCCCACACAAGTTAGCGAATATTACGTTACACTTGTCATGCGATTTTATAATTATTTTTTTTACAGTGCACAGATTAAAGATTAGGCACGCTGGGTTTCGTATTCTGTTGATCCCAAACATTGGTTCATGAATTAACAGGGTAACGAATAAAAATCATGGGATCAAATGGAGATGGCTATGTTTGTTCCATAGACTAAAGATGAGGCAGACTGTTTATTCGTCTTCTGTGCATGCACCCAACATTGACCTACCCCAAAGCAACATAACTGTGAAAGTCACAAGTGATGAATGTGTTTGTTCATACCTTAATTAAGTTGTAAACGACAAGCACTATTATATAAATAATAAGCGTTTACCAATTCTAATTTAATCAAGCTTCACTGCAAATTGGTTATAGGAAGCATAAAAACACCTCAAAGCACTTGTTTACTAAAGAGTGTTCTAATCTCAAATCAAAGCCACGCCATTTTTGCAAGTCGTATTGGCAGAAAAGCAGTTCAATGAGTGAGTAAAGATATTTGGGCTGCTCGTAACAGTTAGGTCTTGAGAGCTGACGAGGGTGATTGAAGTGAATGTAGAACGGCACCGAAATGAAGGGGCGGGATAAACGAGAGAACCCCGAGAAAACTCGCCGACCAACGACATCGTATGGCCCGGGGATTGAACCCGGGTTGCCTTGGTGGGAGAAGAGCGTGCTAATAGCTCAGCCACCGTGGCTCCTAAAGCCTCTCAATGTTTGGACACCGAGATAGAATTGTTGTGCGCAGCCAGCGAGATCGTTCTACCTCATCTTTAGTCTATGGGTAGATCGGTCTATTTCATCTTTAGTCTATGGTTTGTTCATTTTTAAGAGTCACATTTATTTACTTTTAATAAACAAAGCCTGAGTGTTTGTCCCGTTTGCAACTTAAGTGTTTCTGTTTAAATTTTACATTTAGTAGACGAGCAAAACTCAAAATATTAGTTTTACAGTAGTAAGGCAGTGTAATTTTCCACTGAATCAACTATAGCTGCTCTTAAATACTGTAAGTCCGGCAGCCATGCCAAAAACCCGAAAGTGTCGTCTTAGTTTTTTTATGCGAGATATTATTAAAGTGGTATTAAGTGAACATCGGGCATGACCTAAATATTTTTGGCAACTCACTTTATTAAACAACAGTGTCCGCAGTTTTCTAAATGAAGAATATTCTAATAACCATTTAGTATTTACTTAACATTTTTATTTGAAATATTTATCTTTTGACAAGCACTCAAGTTTTATGTCCATTAATGCAATGTTACCTTAAAACGACATTAGCTGCTTCGAAACTGCCATTTTTTCTCCAATTGTCGAAGATAACTTTGATGTTTAAATTTCATCGCATAATGGTGATCACATCTTCAATCCTATGTGTAGAAAAACTGCCTCGAATATCCCTATTATTTAGATCAAGTGACTCTTTATTACTACAAGGACACTGCTTCTGAGTATTTGCTTGCTGTTGGCAACTGCGGAACTACTTAAACTGGTGAAGTACTCTATGGAAGTGATACAACCTGCCGTAATAACAAATATGGTTGTGCAGAAGCAAATTTACCTTGCTCTGTTTTCTGTAACTGCATTACTGTAGCAGTTGGTTTCCACAGTTCTACTGTAGACGTGCTACAATACAAAGAAAAGAGAGTGGCCAAAGTGTTGATCCTATCTGAACTGAAAGAATTTCCTGCGAAAACTTGAACTCCTAGCTCCTACAGCTATTTTTATATTTAATTCACTAAACCTATATAGACCCTATTTTAATACTAGAAATAATTCCTAACTATGGTTTTACTTAAATAACATTAACCATGAAAATCAAAGGAACATCACGAACTACATTTCAACCCCTTCGCAAATTCAAATAACGGTTTGAATATGATTTTTATACACGTTTCAAAGTATATTCATTATATATTCAGTCTTACTGGAGTGTAACTTAGAAAAAAAAATTGAAATTTTCAAATCCAACCAATATATAAAGAGTTATGTCAATTTCCTCAATTTTCAAAAGCAATGTTCCCCATCTTGAATTCCACGATATGCCCAAGCTTATTTAAGTGGTACCCGCATAATTATATAAACTGTACACTAGACTTTATTATTGCCAGATAAAAAGACACAAAAAATAGGTTTTGTTAAATAACTTACTTTCAATGCCAGACTATTGTCGAGGTAAAAGTATAAATTAAATGGACAATGATACTGCTACGCTCAACGTAATGGTTATTATAAAAAATGTGTATTCAGTGTCAAAAATAAACGTACCATTGGCAAATGTCAATAAATGAAATAATGCATTATTTAATTTAATATGAAGCCATGTTTTATTCCACCATCATGGATATTTCAACATCTTATTTGGTAACCTAGAGAATCTTCGACATTTCGCTCGAGTAATGCCTTGCCAGAGAGTCAAAGAACAGTTCGTGTGTGCGTTATTTTTGTGCCTCTTTCTGTACCCATGTACTGTGGCGTCTATAGAGAGCTTTCTGTTCCCATGTACTGTGGCGTCTATAGCGAGCTTTTTGTGCCCATGTACTGTGGCGTCTATAGCGAGCTTTTTGTGCCCATGTACTGTGGCGTCTATAACGAGCTTTTTGTGCCCATGTACTGTGGCGTCTATAGCGAGCTTTCTGTACCCATGTACTATGGCGTTTATAGCGAGCTTTCTGTACCCATGTACTGTGGCGTCTATAGCGAGCTTTCTGTGCCCATGTACTGTGGCGTCTATAACGAGCTTTTTGTGCCCATGTACTGTGGCGTCTATAACGAGCTTTTTGTGCCCATGTACTGTGGCGTCTATAGCGAGCTTTCTGTACCCATGTACTATGGCGTCTATAGCGAGCTTTCTGTGCCCATGTACTGTGGCGTCTATAACGAGCTTTTTGTGCCCATGTACTGTGGCGTCTATAGCGAGCATTCTGTACCCATGAACTGTGGCGTCTATAGCGAGCTTTTTGTGCCCATGTACTGTGGCGTCTATAACGAGCTATTTGTGCCCATGTACTGTGGCGTTTATAGCGAGCTTTCTGTACCCATGTACTATGGCGTTTATAGCGAGCTTTCTGTACCCATGTACTGTGGCGTCTATAGCGAGCTTTCCGTGCCCATGTACTGTGGCGTTTATAGCGAGCCTTCTGTGCCCATGTACTGTGGCGTCTATAGCGAGCTTTCTGTGCCCATGTACTGTGGCGTCTATAATGAGCTTTTTGTGCCCATGTACTGTGGCGTCTATAGCGAGCTTTTTGTGCCCATGTACTGTGGCGTCTATAACGAGCTTTTTGTGCTCATGTACTGTGGCGTTTATAACGAGCTTTCTGTACCCATGTACTGTGGCGTCTATAGCGAGCTTTCTGTTCCCATGCACTGTGGCGTTTATAGCGAGCTTTCTGTACCCATGTACTGTGGCGTCTATAGCGAGCTTTCCGTGCCCATGTACTGTGGCGTTTATAGCGAGCCTTCTGTGCCCATGTACTGTGGCGTCTATAGCGAGCTTTCTGTGCCCATGTACTGTGGCGTCTATAATGAGCTTTTTGTGCCCATGTACTGTGGCGTCTATAGCGAGCTTTTTGTGCCCATGTACTGTGGCGTCTATAACGAGCTTTTTGTGCTCATGTACTGTGGCGTTTATAACGAGCTTTCTGTACCCATGTACTGTGGCGTCTATAGCGAGCTTTCTGTTCCCATGCACTGTGGGGTCTATAGCGAGCTTTCTGTGCCCATGTACTGTGGCGTTTATAGCGAGCTTTCTGTTCCCATGTACTGTGGCGTCTATAACGAGCTTTCTGTACCCATGTACTGTGGCGTCTGTAACGAGCTTTCTGTACCCATGTACTATGGCGTTTATAGCGAGCTTTCTGTACCCATGTACTGTGGCGTCTATAACGAGCTTTCTGTACCCATGTACTATGGCGTTTATAGCGAGCTTTCTGTACTAATGTACTGTGGCGTCTATAGCGAGCTTTCTGTACCCATGTACTATGGCGTTTATAGCGAGCTTTCTGTACCCATGTACTGTGGCGTCAATAGCGAGCTTTCTGTGCCCATGTACTGTGGCGTTTATAGCGAGCTTTCTGTACCCATGTACTGTGGCGTCTATAGCGAGCTTTCTGTGCCCATGTACTGTGGCGTCTATAACGAGCTTTTTGTGCCCATGTACTGTGGCGTCTATAACGAGCTTTTTGTGCCCATGTACTGTGGCGTCTATAGCGAGCTTTCTGTACCCATGTACTATGGCGTCTATAGCGAGCTTTCTGTGCCCATGTACTGTGGCGTCTATAACGAGCTTTTTGTGCCCATGTACTGTGGCGTCTATAGCGAGCATTCTGTACCCATGAACTGTGGCGTCTATAGCGAGCTTTTTGTGCCCATGTACTGTGGCGTCTATAACGAGCTATTTGTGCCCATGTACTCTGGCGTCTATAGCGAGCTTTTTGTGCCCATGTACTGTGGCGTCTATAGCGAGCTTTCTGTACCCATGTACTGTGGCGTCTATAGCGAGCTTTTTGTGCCCATGTACTGTGGCGTCTATAACGAGCTTTTTGTGCGCATGTACTGTGGCGTCTATATCGAGCTTTCTGTGCCCATGTACTGTGGCGTTTATAGCGAGCTTTCTGTGCCCATGTACTGTGGCGTCTATAGCAAGCTTTCTGTGCCCATGTACTGTGGCGTCTATAGCGAGCTTTCTGTGCCCATGTACTGTGGCGTCTATAGCAAGCTTTCTGTGCCCATGTACTGTGGCGTTTATAGCGAGCTTTCTGTACCCATGTACTATGGCGTTTATAGCGAGCTTTCTGTACCCATGTACTGTGGCGTCTATAGCGAGCTTTCCGTGCCCATGTACTGTGGCGTTTATAGCGAGCCTTCTGTGCCCATGTACTGTGGCGTCTATAGCGAGCTTTCTGTGCCCATGTACTGTGGCGTCTATAATGAGCTTTTTGTGCCCATGTACTGTGGCGTCTATAGCGAGCTTTTTGTGCCCATGTACTGTGGCGTCTATAACGAGCTTTTTGTGCTCATGTACTGTGGCGTTTATAACGAGCTTTCTGTACCCATGTACTGTGGCGTCTATAGCGAGCTTTCTGTTCCCATGCACTGTGGGGTCTATAGCGAGCTTTCTGTGCCCATGTACTGTGGCGTCTATAACGAGCTTTCTGTGCCAATGTACTGTGGCGTTTATAGCGAGCTTTCTGTTCCCATGTACTGTGGCGTCTATAACGAGCTTTTTGTGCGCATGTACTGTGGCGTCAATAGCGAGCTTTCTGTGCCCATGTACTGTGGCGTTTATAGCGAGCTTTTTGTGCCCATGTACTGTGGCGTCTATAGCGAGCTTTCCGTGCCCATGTACTGTGGCGTTTATAGCGAGCTTTTTGTGCCCATGTACTGTGGCGTCTATAGCGAGCTTTCTGTACGCATGTACTGTGGCGTCAATAGCGAGCTTTCTGTGCCCATGTACTGTGGCGTTTATAGCGAGCTTTTTGTGCCCATGTACTGTGGCGTCTATAGCGAGCTTTCCGTGCCCATGTACTGTGGCGTCTATAGCAAGCTCTCCGTGCCCATGTACTGTGGCGTCTATAGCGAGCTTTTTGTGCCCTTGTACTGTGGCGTCTATAGCGAGCTTTCTGTGCCCATGTACTGTGGCGTTTATAGCGAGCTTTGTGTGCTATTTATTGCAGGGTGAGAGGCAAATAGTTATAATTTTCAACTTTGTAACGAAATTCAGTTTGTTTCTTACGTGCACAGTCAAACATTATGGCGTTTTTAACGCCTTGTTTATGCGATACCACTTTCCCAACTCAACTCTATGTCGGAAATAATTTTGCAGCTTGCATTCTACTGTTTCTCACTGATTTTACTGACACGTAATCATGAACAGTAATGGAAAGGTGGCGAATGCTTATTGACCACACTATTTAATTATTACTTATTCCGGTAATATCTGTTTATATTAATATATGCTTAAACCGAAATGAATAGTCTTTCAGACAACGATAGGTTTGTTTGAACAATGAGAGTCTTTCATAAAATATAACTAGGTTTATTTTGTCTACGGAAGGAATTTATTTTACTTTATCAACGGTTATAATTGTGCCAAATATCATAAATAATATTTTGTTATTAAGTTTGAGTTTATTACCACGGCACTAGCCATAAAAATCCTCAGCACTTATTATAGTTACGGCTTTTTTTTTAATCATTTATGCAAGATGCAACAAACTGGGTGTCATCAGCATATATGTGGCAGTCCATATATCTGAAGTTTTTGGTATCCTGGGTCGTGTGTATAACAATAGAAAGACAACTGCTTTGTTTTATTTTCCGAGTTCACAGATCAATAAACCTGTAGAGTGATAATGAAGAACCAATCGCATGTTGTTCCAGAAAATCAGACTTATGCAAGGCACGATCAAATGATAAAGTGCTCCAGCACAAAATCTTTGATTCGTTATTTTACGTTATAAATACAGGATATCGCATCTATCATCGTATGATAAGTACTATACCAAGCCAGAATGCTCAACTATTCCGCATACGCGATATTTTCTCTTTCCACGTGAGTCAACTATTAAGTGTCCTAGCTATAGCTATAATTTGTTCTGATTTCATCTTGCCTTTCCGTATTTGCAGATAGGGAATGAACGTCCTCAACTCTAGGCATGATAAATGTATGTCAGATTAGTGAGATGTGATTGTACGCTTGGCTGCCCTACTTGAAGAATACGCATTTCGTATCACGCCAGCCTGGAGAGCGGGTGATGTGTATTAAGGTGGGCGTACAGCATAGACGGAATGCAGCTGTAGAGAAAATAGGAACAATTCAAAAAAGCCATCGGAAAAGTCTGCCATATTACTATATCTAAAATCATTGGGTTCGGATCCGGTGCTAAGGTGGCCAGGTTGCTGTGCTGGCAGGTTATATGGCCAGTAGACGTGGCAACTTTGTTCCACTCCAAGAAATGTTAACTGCAACTTGACATTCACGCGAACCACAGTCTGCGAGTCCAGTGGTGTAGTGGCGCTCCGATACTGCCCCAAGCAGTCGGCTCAGCTCCGCCGATTTCACAATCAGTTATTTTTTTCCAGTACATAATTGGCGGCCTCCGGTGTTGTCATACGTCCTTGGGTTTTTGAACACGAAGAAGAGTATGGGTATTGGAACAATGGCAAGGGGTTGCTGTGCATTCTACCCTTACAAAGGGCGTTTCTAATTTGGTCATCTTCACCAAAAGTTTTATGCAGTTTTGTTTAGTTGAAATTAACAGCGCAGATATACGGCACATTTGTGTGGGACCTGCATAGAGTTTTTGTAAAAGGGAACGTTGGAAGGATTTTTTATTCGAAGAAACGTGTTATAATTTTTTGTAAAGGCTGTTCACGATAAAGTGAGCACTTCTGAATTCGACCTTAGAAAAATGTCACTGCTCCAACCTGCATGCATTTCAACAGCGGCACAGACACATGCACCCAGTCAAGTTTGTAACGATGGATGGGAAAGTTATTCCGTATCTTAACGTCGAATAAAAGTGTTAGGTAACTATTTCTGTTAGCTTAAATTATTTATTTCACTTTCGGTTTTTTTAATGCACCGAAGAGTAAAAGTTTTTTTTTCTAATAATTTGACAGTTTCACTTGACCGACGCATGAATAAAGTGATGCCCATAGTAATGTCAATCTTTCATAAGACGGAAGAATAAATGACGTGTATACAAGTAGATCTTAAGCACGGCTTTCAAAAATGCTAATTCTACCGTGAACAGCCTATAATGATGATGTTCCTTACCAGGATTGGTTTCAATCACGTGTACAGGTGCTTAGAGCGGAGACGCCATTTTGGCATGGGGAGGTGACGACTATTGTTAAGAAAGAAAAGATATGCGAGGAGGAACTCACGATTCTTCGGAGGATAAGGTACTTTGTCAGGTGGCGCAGAACCTAAAGGCGTCCTTAAGGCATGCGGAGATCTGCTCGTCCTCAGGATATCTTACGACTCCCTGTTATGTGGGATTTAAATGATGCGACACACAGTATGATGGTTCGCACGAGACAATAAATACAACTGGCTTGGTCATCTGTTAGCCGCTTCGTTTGCTAGCACCTGGTAAAGAAGGAATTCCCGGCCGGCATCGCGCGTTATTGGTTCACATATTCCCCACTGAGTATCAGTGTAGCACATGTGTTTCGATCATGTACTGTGTCACGCAGTCATGTTGGACGGCGGAAACTGCCAGCATCGCGCCGCTGTGCATCGGAACGGTGTAACATTTCCAGCCATTTTCACAAAATTACAAGTTTGCAAGTTATTAGTTACAAGTACTGCTATCTGCAAGTACTTGTAAATATTATTGCTGTTTGTGAAACAGAATTTACAAGGGCTTGTAATTTGTGTTTGCTGAAAAGTTTCGGTACACTAGTAATTACTAGTTCTTTTCTATAAGTGTGCTCGTTTATTATACAAGTAAACAAAGTGCCGAAATAAAATGAAAATAAATTGACTGCACTGAACAAGGTCAGAGAAACATGTCTTGTTTGGTTCTTTTTCACATAAGTTAACGACGCCCGTTACTTGTAACTATTCAAAAACTCACTTATAACTTGTAAAATTGACTTGTAGATACTAATAAACGCTTGTAGGTTTGTGAAACACCATTTTTTACTACTCACGAGTTACAAGTCTTTTCACTTGTGACTTGTAGACTTGTAGTTTTGTGAAACGGGCCCCAGGACTCGACGTGAGTTGAGACCAAACAAGAAACGAGACAGAGGAAAATGAAAATCAATTTTCAAGCATGCTGTAAACATAAAATAAAGACCTCATTTATTCATTACAGTACAATGTGATAATAATTTTGTGTGAAATATTTCAATTGTTTGTTATATTTTTTAATGTGATGTATGTAAATAATTAAAATGTACGAGGAAACACTCGCAAAAAATTAGAAAAGGGAAGCGAAAATTCTACACTTTTCTTTTAAGTTGGCGATTTTATAGTGCTATCCCCAGTCAAAAAAAAAATGTGTACGTGTTAAAGCTGTTTGTGTTTTCTGAAGGTGGTAGATGAGGGGTTAGGGAGAGCTACAACACAGCTTAATTTAGCACTTCATCGTCGTCTGTGATCATGTAAGCCGCACATCATATTTTAGTTTAACGATGTCAACCAGTAATATACTTCCACGTCCTGATTTGTTGGGGGACACGGTGGCTGGGCGATTAGCACGCTCGCCTCCCACCAATGCGATCCGGGTCCAATCCCGGCCGGGTCACCGGACCCTCACAAGTGGGAATCGTGCAGGACGATGTCGTTGGTCGGCAGGTCCTCTCGGGGATCTCCCGCTTCCCCGCTCCCTCACTCTGGCGCCGTTCCATATTCCCTCACCCTCATCGGCTCTGAAAAACTCGCTGTTAAGGGGAATGGTGCATGAAAGCTGTATATTTACCCCATTTTCGATATAAGTCGTTTTCCAAAAGGGTTTGTCGAAATTTTTTGCTCAACAAGACGCAAATAATAATTTTCAACGCCTTTTTACGGTATTCAATATTCACTTCTGTCATTATTCTCGGAGCACTGATGGAATAAAAGAAAGAATTATAGTTTTCTCATCTGCAATCAGTGCTCCAAGAATAACGAACACTGTTAATTTGTAATAATGTACTAAGGTGTTCAAAATTGCTATTTACATCTTGTCGAGCCAAAAATAAATAAATAAATAAATCTGTTGTAAAACCAGTTGTGACCAAAATGATATAAATATAAGGTTTTCGTGCACAATTCTCCTTAAGAGCCACCCAAATCTCTTCACTCACTCTTGATTTGTTTACACGAGGTCGTTCGTGGTCGATACCAGTAATGAGAGGCAGTGGAATGGAAGCCCACTTCAGTTATAATACGTGGCACTCAAGCCGCGCTCTACGAGGTAGATCGGCAGCTCGCTCCATCACGGGCCTGTCAGTGGTACCAATCACAGCCGTGCTATTGAGCCTGCGGGATTGATAGCAGCAGCTTTGTCGGCACTGAGGAGCGCGCAGGTATTCCTCCATTAGCGCCTGTTTCTCGCGCCATTCATCCCTCCACTGGCTGCTTCTGCCGCCCTCTACACTCGCACTCTCCACCTACACATCCCCTACACTTACTCTAACCCACTGATAGAAGAAACCGCCCTTACAACCTGTATCGCACTTCAAAAGACATTCTCCACCTGTTCGTAAACAACCGCGCTAACACCTGTATGTGCGAGTGACGCCTCTTGCTAAGTGCAACTATACATATCAGTAGTAGAGGCGTAGGAGTTTCAGGCCACTTTTTTTATTAATCGGATTAACCCCTCGATATCAAATTCATTGAAAGGGTTAATCCGTTATCCGATTATAATCCGATATATTTTTAATCCGATGGGATTAATTCTTAATCCGATTTTAATTTGATAAAGCAAATTTGATCCAATTTATTTGATGGGATTTTTTTGCATTGGCGTGTGTATTGTTTTTTATTTTCTTTCTTTTTGGGTGGGAACCAGCTCTGATACGTCCTCACCCTTGGAGCTCTGGCACTCGATGAGGTGTGGCGTGTTGTGAACAGGGTATATATGTTGAGTTTTGTGCAAGAGTGGCGTAAGTGTTAATTTTTGTAGTGATATTGCTCGTAGATGGTGGTGGGAGATAGGCGATGTTTGGTAATAGTGATTAAACAGAAAGCGAAAACGGCATATAGTTAACAGATGATAGTAATTCCTGAGTCTTTAAACAATATATTTCAAACGAGTTCTACCTATGAATAAATAACACGAGAGAGAAGTATAACGAACACAACAATGTGAATACCATCTCGTACCGATGTGCTAAATGATCACAATTACATGACTCTCCATGCGTCTTAAAATGAATGAATTAATTAACTAAGCAAAAAAGTGATCCTATAAATTAAACTGCAGTCTTCCTAAACACATGATAAATAAAAAAATGTGACACTACTTGACACTTCTCACACATACCTGAAAATATTTTAAAACACATCCGTCTGCCTGTAAGACTAGCGAGGAACTTCCGAAATGGAATCCACATTTTAAAATAAATTTGTTTATTAACACATAAAAAAAGGTTTAATATACGTCAATTTGCTCGGGAGGTCGCTGTGGCTATGACTTTAATATAGCACTTATGTCTGCTTATAAGCTGCGTCGGCCTATGTTTGATTATAGACTGAGGTGAAAAAGTCATAAATTTTAATGCAAATATAAAACGAATGTTTCCAGATAAATTCCCCAAAAACAAATCCGTCCACCCCTGAGGTTGATCCTGGTCACCCTCCCCTATACCAACCAAGAGTTTGTTTTTCTGCTGGCTGGAGGGCTGCTCTGTCCAAGGTCTTGCAGCCTGCTATCGATCCAACGACACTGTCTGAAAAACTCTACAAGACCAGGCAGCCCCGACCCCCTCCCTTTACCCTCAGCCCAGAATATGTCTTTTGTCCAACAACTTCAGTGACTCTCCATCTGCCAGACACCCCTCAAGACACAAAGTTAGACTCTACCAAAGTGTTTATTTGTTTACAAATCTATGCTTTACCTAAGAATTGTGGACTCTCCCAAAAATCTACCATATCTGGTTCTGTTAGAGGAATAGTTATTCCCCCACCTGCCCCTTACCATGACTCGCCATACCTGGAGCTCATCAACAGCCTTCAAACCTTTGTGCCAGGGAATGTTTGAAAAATCCTCTCATTTAGACTCAAATGTTTGAACATTTATTTTCATAGAATAAATATTTAAGAAATTGTGTTTATAAATGATTCCCTTAACTTTAATTAATAGATTGAAAATAAAAGCAGTAGATATTTAACTGTATTTATGGAACTGTAATTAAGTGTTTTAGAATAACTTTCGCCTATGCAATAAAGGATTTTTCTACACCTCTTCCACCAAATCAGGCATAGCGAAGTGAAAACTTTGTAAATGTTTGATTAAATTTTTCCGAAAAGTAATTTAATTTCTTTTATTGCTATTAGTATGGAATTTGATGCTATGAAGGAATTGAAATTATAAAATTTATTTTCCAATACCAAAACCCAAGTTTGTGTGAATGGTTGTTTAAAGCCCTTACTGATATTTAAGATAAATTAGATTAAAGTGATGTTACGAACACACAGCGACCATCAACCTATATTTAGTCATATCACCATTTTTCTTCTATCCTCTCTTTACAGCATTGTATATCATTAGTTAATGCAGGATTAATTATCAATTTCCCTTGTAATAGACATCGGTTATATAATAATTCACACACTCCCTGCACATAAATATTTTTAAAAAAATCATGATTTTTTTAAAGAAATGAATAATTAAAATAATTTAAAAACACAGGATTATTGCTTGAATGTTAATCCAATGAAACAATAATCCAATAAAAACTGCATTCATTGCACAATAAATTGTACATCCATCACCTTTCCAGGGGTTTATTAAATAAAATAACACATCAAATACTATTTTTAAAAAAATTTTACTATCACAATTTTTTTACAAACATTGTATTACAATTTTTTAAGATCTTGATTCTTAAACCATGAATTGTGTGCTTTGAGAATCCTTTCTGTCGAACCAAGGACATATCTTTCATCCTTTTTAAATGATATTATCAATTAATTTGGAGAAATAACTTTTTTCAGTTCATGTTCATAAAATCCACCTTTTTATGGGCTTTCTGTAATAGGTGTCTATGTAATACACCCTGGGATGTGTTTGTCGAATTGAAATAAATTTTAATATTTCATAAGACCAATTAACCATAATTTTTTTCTCAATGATTAGTTTCTGCTTTGAGTTACATATCAATTTGCTGACTTTTAATTTTGGATATCTTTTGTCGATGATTTTAACACTATTATAAATAGTTTTCATTAAACTATTATCCATAACTTCTTTGAGCACAATCTTGATAGTTCTATGATATCTGGAATTATAAAATTTAACTATTTCTGGCAAAATGTCAACCCATTTCTAAGTCCCATTTGATGTGAAATGTTTATACATTAATTGATTAATCGATTTGTTTTAATGGTCCACAACACTGGCTTTAAGCTCCGAATATGTTGCATAGTGATTAATACCATATTCAGTCCTTATTTTCCAGTATGGTGTAGAAAAAATGGCTCCTGTATCATTTGGAGCGAATTTGGCTTTGTTTCTTTCAAAATGATCTTCATTGCATTGGTAATCTGTTTCCCAGTTTTGTTTTTCAAAGGTATACCCCAACCATACAGTGAATAAATATCTATTACGGTTAAATTTTACTTTTATCCTTTATTGCATGTAGAAAGCAATGTCATTTCACACAAATCAGATTGAAAAAGATCATTTAGACTTTGAGTTATGAATCATCTTCTTAAGGATATCTTATCTTTGCAGGGGCATGAAGCTCTTCAGAAATATTACTAAACTTCATTGATAATATAACCATCTTATTTCAAGTCTTCAATAATAGAAACAATTTCGTTTGTATGTGAATTATTCCCAAAATCTCGCAAAGTGATGAGAAGTTTTAATCTATCGACCAATTCATTAGGATTATTCCAATATACAGGTGAAAAACAGTTGTCAATTTCATCTTTATATATTCCTACTCCGACTATATCTCCTATTTAAATGCAGTTTCAGGTGGTTTTTATCTCCTGAGCGAATATTCACAATCGTACAATGAACAAGTTCTTTATATTTCTACAAATTGGTGTCAGAATATACATTTGGAAAGATTTTAAATCAAAATTGAAACAATCCTTGACTCACATCAGTTATGTAATCACCTATTTTAATTTTATTGCCAGTCAAAACCTTATTACTGACTCGGAACAAGATGTTTTCATGTCGATAAACACAAAATGTATTGCACAGAGGTGAACAACGTTGTAAAGATAAATAATGATGTGTTAATTGAGAAAGGTTTTTTTTTATTTTCTTAGTTAAAAGTTCTTCCAATTTAATTTCCAAAGCTTTTTCTTACGTTTATTTAACACAGAATGCAAGATATCCATTCTACTTGTAACAGGTTTAAATATTTCTTTGTTTAAAACATCCTATCTATACGAGCTCGTTTGGCTTGTAAATATTTCATCTTCACAGGAGATAAAATACTGTGTAATTCTGAAGCAGAGGCAGACATGTTTTGATTATATTACATAAAATTCAATCTTTTTATATATGTATTAATTCATTGCTTTTCTAACTGATGCAGTAGGTCGAATAGTTTATGATTTTTTAATCTTATCGACTTTACTTAAAATAGCATCTAATTTTGTTATAGTTTTAGATTTCAAATAATTAATAAAATAAGTTATTCTTATTTCCAAGTCATTATTTTGTTTTCTAAAATCTGTTTGCATAACTAAACCAAATTTTTATTAATCAATTCATCTCTTATATATTGCATTATTTGTTCCATTCATGTTTAAGGTTGTTTTGCAATAGTAGTGTTTACCACTTCATTAATTACAACTCTTAAATTTTCTTGCAATCCTGTAAGTTGTGTTGCAAAAACTATGTTTGTCATATCATTAAAGTCTTTACTAAATCCATGTAAACATCCTTCTATTCTAAATTCATTACTCAGCAAATCATTGCTAATATTGGTTAAAATGTTTGCCATTATACTCCTGTTTTTATAAACATTATCATTCAAATCCACTAACTTTATTTATTTCTCTTGAATATCATTTGATTGAGATTTAAATAAGTTTAGCATAAGTGTGTTTAAGTCTTCCATGTAATGTTTATTTACCACATCAGTATCGTTAACATCCAAACCCATGTTATGTAATATACGTCAGTTCAAATCACAATTCCCATCGCGATTTTCGGTTAAACAGCTATTGTAATGATTGTGTTTTACACTGCTATGTTCAAGCTTTGAAATACTCATTGTTCTTCACCTGGAAGTAAAAACTATCAAAGCTAGACCTATATATGACATAATATAGGGGAAGTGTTGGTATAATCATTTTAAAAAATGCACTCTTCTTTCCAACAGTTAAAACACATATCTGTAAACTTTGTAAAAGTCATATAGCCTAGAACATTATCATTGTGAATATGTTGCATATTCACATTATCTATTTTAAACACGATTACCATATTTGCATTATCACACAAATTATTATACTTTGTGATAAATAAAAACAATCAATGTTTGAATGTTGATCAAAACCCTTTATATGTAAAAAGGAAATATTGCTTTCCTTCAATTAATGACAAAATGCTCTCTAATTGTTGATATTTCTCTTGATATATTGTTTTAGAAAATGGATACATCTTTTGAAATTTAAGATCATTTGGATGTTCCAACAGTGACAAAATAACACAAGTTTTTCCACATGAAGAAGTACCACTTATTATACAATGTTTATTTGATGGTAAAGGAATGCCATGTTTCTGTTTAAATATGTTTATTTTTTTTCATATTTACAACTAACAGCAGATGTACATTTTGTTTTATAACCTTCATTTCTGCACAATTAGACAGTATTACATACCACACTAACATAAAAGTATAAATATAGGTCTATATATAGGTTCATGGTCAGTTGAAAATAATGGCTTGTACTAAACGTATTAAAAAGGGGTTGTGGTGCATTAAATACAATGATTAAAAAATTACCATTTGAATTGAATATACCGAAATACAATTATTGCGGACCAGGTACTAAACTTTAAAAACATTTGGCATTGCATGATCAAGGAAAAAACTATTTGGATAATGCTTGCAAAGTAAATGATATAGTTTACGATCGAACAAACTATTTGGAAAAAAGACATAGCAGATATGATTCTAGCCGATAAAGCTGTAAATATAAGGAAGAATCAATCTTCATCTACAGGTGAAAAGCTTGGAGCTTGAGTTCTTGATAAAGTTATGTGTGCAAAGTTGAAGAGAGGAATGGACATAAAATGTAAAACCAAACGAAAAATAAAGAAAGGAGGAATCATTCCGTTCCTATTTTTAGAATTAACAGCTCTTGGATGAATCCTCGGAGAGGTTTCGGCCATTTGTAAAGCAGTTAAATCAAAAGGAAAACTAATATATTTGGAACAATTTAAAGTTGGGCAAGTATGAATAAACTCAAAATTGGTGGGGAGGGGGGGAAAGGAAGTCCTATATAGCCTTCCCAAACATGCACTTACAAACAAAGATATTAATGCATTTGTAAAGAAACTGGTTATTCCCTATTTCCATGGTGTGTATATGAGAGACTATTTACCAAAGAAACCAAATCTTCATGAATGTATGATAGTTACTTTAGATTTGATACAAAATGAGGGAATGCATTGGGTTGCATTAATTAAAAACATAAATCAATCATTATATTATGACAGTTTCTTCGATTTATGTCCTCCAATTGAAATAAATAATTATTTTAAAAAACATGCAATTAAGATACAATTATAAAATGGAAAAATTACCTAATACAATCAATTGTGGTCATCTATGTTTGTGTTATTCGACTATAAATAGGATATATAAGTAAGTGTAATAGTGAAACATATTAGTAATATGTCAGTTTATGTTGAAATTAAGTGGAAATTCATCGCAATTGCATGCGGTATATTTCCCAGTATTGGAGTTAGATGGAGAATAGCAAATACATCTAATCGAATTCATTACTTACAACAGTATACCAAATATTGACATGCATAATCTATCATCTATGGTTAATATTGGCGAAAAAAAAACTACAAAATTGTGATGCCGGTAGAATCTTATGAGTTGGATGATTTATAAATGTTTATTAAAGCACATTACCTAAAGATTTACATTTCCGTTTATGTGCGAATCCAATTACACTAACTAATGCAATGTATAGTAATGTCGATATCGATTTCTCGGAATACAATGCAATTGCAAATATGTTAGGTTATGAATGTAGTGTATATCCCGGTAATGAATTGCACAAATTGTCAAAACAGGTTAATATTTTGTCTGTAAATTTATATTGTATAAATGTTAGTATTGTCGGTAAATGTGTGTCTTATAAATTATAATATTGTAGTAGGTTTATATTTGAATGGTAAACCAACAAATACAATACATGAATTCACATGTGCTGTGGCTCCAGGATATAAAATAAATGAAAAACCAAATACATTGATATATCTTCCAGTAATAGTGAATAGTGTTGATGAAATAGTTGTTAGAATTGTCAATCATGATGGTAAACTTATTAATTTTAGAAATGAAGAAATCACCATCCATTTACATAAAAAGAGAACTATATCAACAGTTGCATTCCATTGCACAGTACAATAAAGAATGGGTATTGTGCACAACAGTAAATTCGGACTTAAAGTAGGCAGTTTTTTTAGAAGAGGTTCTCTAAGGAATGTATTTCGAAGAAAGAAAGTATAAATAGATGTAACTGTGAACATAAAATTCACAATTCAAATAAGTTACTTGTGAAGTTAACAAGATGCAACAAATTTTATTTAAAAGAATTATGATATACTGTTCACATAAATGGAAGACATATTTAATGTTGAAGAACTGATCAGTTATGAAAATGCAATTACCAATACTGAAATAAATGTGTATGAACCTTTCCTAGCATGTCCGTATAAGTTTCATTCGGAAATAAGGTTTTTCTATACAAAATCACAATATTTTTAGGTTACCATCGAAAAAAGTTTAAGGTTTAGAAGAACAATTAACAGCAGATGCAAGTAATCCATTAACTAAAAAATAGTAAGAAATTGAATACTTAATTTAATCGAAAGAATTGCATATCTGCTCTATTGTGTGGAAATTGATCGCACATGAGATGTTGAATTTACCTCCACAATAAAGAACTCTCTCTCAGTAACTGTAAATTATTTTTTGAAACAAGCTGTGTTTATATATATATATATATATATATATATATATATATATTCAAAAATTGATATATATTGATAATATTGATGTAAAGAAAAATGCCAGAGGAAAAGTTCTGGAAGCCAGCACACTAACCACTTTTCCACAACTAAGTAAATAATAATATACAATATCGGGTACGACATGGTTAATATAAGTTACTTTCTGGGTTTGAATCCTGGTTAGATCATGTATAATTGTAATCTAGTTTCTGTCTTTCAGTGCGGGGTAGGTATGATTGTAATATATAGATTCTGGGTTCGAGTCTCGGCTAAGTCATGTATGATATTAGTTACTTTGTAAGTCAGTAACCTTATGAACATAAAAGTAATAGTGAACGAATTACTAACATTTAATTATTTATTTAAATTACATTATTTGTTCTTGCACATGAAAAAGTTATATAGCTCGATTTTAAAGATGTTTAAACCTATATGAATACATGAAAAATTTCCAATTAAACATTATTGCTAATACATTTATAGTCACTTCGAAATCTTAGTCATAGTGTTTGCCAATTCCTCCAGACATGAAAAAACTGTTACTTTTAGATATCTACGACCTTGGCAGTGTGACTGCTCCTCCAGAGTCATAAACCATCAAGGTTAAATTTCAATGTTTTTTCAAAAGTACCAACACAAAAACCGAGATCTCAGAGGGTGGCAGCCTGACTCCAACAAACCCCCGCAGAATGTATTTCAGTTTTATAATACCCTGGGGAAAATATTATTTTCACAAAGCAATCTGATAAGGTCCTTGGTCCCTCCTGCTGGGGAGGGCAGTTCAGGTCAATGATCATAAAGATACCAAGAGCAAAACTTTCCCGTACACACTAATATTTACCAAAAAATGTTTTAAAATATATCTTATTTAATAGAATTTTTACCATGTTGAATACATGTTCGGGTACATTACCAGGACAAAAATTCCGTATATGATTAGTGTAAATATGATAAACAATATACGGATTAAGAAAACTGGAACATATTTAATAAAATTAGACCATAAAGCATAACATGTTTCTTGACTAAAGTAAGATATATTGTGAATAAAAATATTTTATTATAATTTAAGTTTTGCAGAAATATTAGCAGATGCCATAATATTACGAAACATAATAGTTCATTCTATTAAATTATAATTACATTTAAAGTTTCGAAAAAAATAAATCATATTTCCTTTAAAAGATTAAAGTAATCTTAGAGAAGTTTAAAGAGGGATAATAGCAAGCGTGAATGGTTTTTATGGATTATAGTACTTAGTTTTTGCTTATTATTTCAATTGATTATTAATTAAACAGTTTTTTTTGTTATGAGGCAAAAGTTATTTTAGTGATAAATTAAATGTTATTCATTTCTTCGAGGATAAACCTTAGCAGAGAGGATTTTCTCAGAGGTTTGGAGTGAGGGTTTGAAGATATTTGAAAGTTGTGGGTGCGGGAAGGAAGGGGAGTGGGTGTTTGGACTTCTGACTTCTAGTTGGAGGGGAGAAATCAGACTTCTTGAGAGTTTACTTGGGAATTTGTAATTTTTATAAATAAAGCTTTGGCCTCTATACACCCTCCCACGGTTTCCAGTTGTTTGTCAGTTCGGTTTGCCTTAGCATGTTGTGCTCATATGAAGATTATTTTCTACAGCTATGCCTTCGACGTCGAAATCTACAACGATGCCTTCAACATCGAGGTCTACAGCGATGCCTTCGACGTCGAGAATGGAACCTCTAGATTTAACATCAGTTATCAAATCAAGTGGGGCACTTAAACAAAAGCCAGCAATGTGATTGTGTTGCAGTCCATTAGATTTAACCATAAATAATGTATGGGAAGATATGTCAAAAAATTATTTATACCAAGAGTTGGAAGAGTTTGTAGCGTTCAATTTTGTGTTTTCACATGAGTCAAGTCTACCATCTCCGAAATTATTATTACCACCTGAATCACCACAGCATTAATAATTTTGCCACCTCCTCCTCCATCCATACCTTCACAACAGGAAATTATTTATACTACTTTAACATCACCAATATCACCACCACCACCTGTTGTTCCTGTAAAGAAATGCAAATTCAACTTATCGCTTAATTCTAAGTGTAAATTTTAATCAAAATTCGAGCTTACAGTGATGGATAATTTTCAGACGTAATACAAAGTGATGCTTTCTGATGCAATGTAATTTAATAATTTTGTTCAGTTTTACAGTTGTAAGGATCTTCACATATCATATGGTGACAAGATTTTCAGGCTTAATATGATGTGTAGTTTTAATAAATTTATGATTTTCACCTGCAATAAGCTGAGAAGTTTTACAGTTTTAATGATTGAAAGTTAGAATGATTTAATTAAATTTCATTCAGTTTGTTGAAAGTTGTAACGATTTGCTAAGAAAACTTAATTCACTTTGTTAAAAGTTTGAACGATCTGTTAAAAAGTTTATTGGAATTACATTCAAATTCTTAAGACTTGTAACGATTTGAAAGAAAGTTAATGATTTTAATGATTCGTAACAGGATTTGTCATGATTATTTTGCATTTCTATGATGTAAGATGGTGTTTCGGGTGAAAAGCTTGTATGGCTTACACACGTAAATGGTAAAAATGTTGGAAATTTTCCAGTTGTAACAGGATTTGTTGTGATTATTTTTTACAGTTTTATGATGCGAGATGGTGTTTTGGTTAAAAAGCTTGCATGGTTTACAATGGTAGTATGTTGATAATGTTTGTAATGAATTGTATTATTTGTGATGCAGCACGAGGTACAGATTTTTTTTTTAAGCTTGTAAAGTTTTCTGTAGTAACATGTTTAAAGTTTCGCGATAGTAACATGTTTGGTGTCAACATTGTAAATATTTAGTTTTAAGGATGATTTTTTAAAAAAAGAATTTGGGAAAAAAAATTTTATGTTAAAATTAAATGCTGTGACGATATTTATTAGTTTGAAATTTCCTTGTGTCATTATTATAATATATTGTGAATGATTGGAGTTTGGATGTGTGTGAAAATGAAGTACTTGTATATGACTGGATGTTAAATGTTTAAATGTTGTTAAACTTGAGACGAGTAGGTAATGGTAAAATTTTCAGGCCTGGAACTTGAAAATATTTTAAGTCTGGTTACTTGTTTGCTCACTTTCAAGGAAAAAACATTTGCATATTACTCATTTCGTTCATGAAGAGGGACAAAAATATTTTACATTAAAAACTAGCATTTAAATTAAAACACACTCTAAAGGGGAATTACAAAAGAAATGTTTGAGAGAATCGAACACGTCTGAATGAATGAATTTGAAAGGTGAGGGAACAGTCTTCTACTATCTCGAGAAAACCTCGGTCGGCCCGCTGGTCAACTTGAAGAACCCTGGGTAATTTAATGAAACTGAGCATCAAGTCACACACATACCTATTCAGTGGGCAGGTAGAAAGACTACTTGGCGACACACCACAACGTTTCCTGCTGCCCTGATATTGTGCAGCTAGCAGAGTCCAACGAACTTTGAAATAAAAATACTTTTTCACAGCAACCAGATTATTACTACAGATGAAGATTCAACATGAAGATGCTTGCTAGTAAAACACAAAGCCAAATACCTAATTGAGGGGTATTGTTGTAAAAAATAAAATTAAACTTATTTTAAAATGGCTGCAATTTTCCTTTAAATTTGCTTAAATTTGGCTTTTTAGGAAAATCAGTTTAAATATTGTGAAATTTAACAGATTTCAGCTTCGCTAACAGTCATTTAAATTTGGCTATGCGTAATTTATTAAAGACACATCGAAATTTATTTTCTGGGGATAACAATTTAAAATAAGTTCAAATATATACACATTTTATGGTAGATAGCAGAGTCTCAAATCAGGACTGGAAAAACTTTGTGAAATATGCATACATATTTTAAAAACAGATGAAAGTAAGAAACATTTGGTTTTAACGTGGGTATGTTTCATATAAGTTTTCAATTTTTGAAAAATGTTTAACTTGTGTATTGCTTAAATCGAATGATGCATGAATGGTGTTCCAAGTCCCACTTGTGTAAGTGGAAAGCTTTGGGGTTTTAATTACTTAAAGAAATTCAATGAGTTAAAAATATGTCATATTTGTATTGGTATGAAAATTAATCATTGATTAGTTTAAACTTAAATAGGTTTGCTGGAATCTTTAAAATTTTTTGCTTAAAACTGTTTATATTTTAATTGAATTTAGTGTTTTAAAATACATTTGGAACATGTTTCTTATTGATGAGGAGAATAAAGTTTCATCTGCATAACTTGTGAAATTTTACTTCACTGGAAGTAAGCCATCCCTTGCATTGGAGAAAACGTTTTCACGATGCTTCAGTCTACAATTCAAAGTAACAGTTTGTAGTGAAGAGACCAGAGTGGCATGCAGCTAGCCCAGGTCAGTTCAAAATTCGGTGTCTCGAGGGCTGGAGTCTTCAAGACGTTTTGCACAAAAGACTTTTACCTTGAGGCAAGCCTCCATTCCTCGGCGAGGTAGCTCTCATGTCGGAAAATGCTTGCTCTGGTGGGGGGTGAAGGGTCAGAGCTGCTTGGACCTGGCAGTTCTCGAGATATCCGAAAAACATTTTCTTGAGTGGTGTAAGGGGAGGATGTGCGTGGCCTTGGATTGATAGTGGGGGCTATGCAGTGCCCTCTGTGGACAGGGCAGTCATCCGAAAATGCTTTCCGACTTTGATGGGGCCATGGGCAGATTTGCAAAGTGCGGTGTTGGATGGGGCAGTCCTCCAGAAACAAACTCTGGGCTGGTGTAGGCAGAGGAGGTGGTTTGCACTACAAAGGTTTTTGGAGTGTTGGATCGATAGCAGGGTGTGTGGCCATGGGCAGAGCAGTCCTCCAAAAACGAACTCCGTGTTGGTGGGGGAGGGGGCTGCGTGACCGATACAAACTGTCTTTTCCTACAGTCATCTTCTGGACAAGGCGTGGGTGAGGGCAGCACCGACATGAACAGTTCTCGTGGGTTGCAGTCATGTTAGTTCTTCACAAACACTTGTCCAAGATATATGTATACACCAGCTCTCTCGACTTCACCGGGTGCGGCAGGCAGCAGGCTTCGTTATGCGACACTGAACATCACCGGGCATGGTGGCCAGCGGGCTTCCGAGAGTGCTAACGGCGATTCTTATTAAGCAATTCTAGTTTTAATATAAACAAATTTTTCTAAGTTTTTTTTTTTATCAGAAATAAAATAATGTGTAAATCCCATTTCTCAGTTTGGCCGACGAAACTTGGTAGCATTTTCAAATATTGTTTCGGTAACTAGTGCCGTGAATTTCACATACTTTAGGGAAATTTTGTAGTACGTCCGTTATTTTAAATAAACTATAGTACATTTCTATAAAGTGTTGCCGGATTAAGTCATCCGAGTGTCCCTACACTTCGACGGAAAAAATGTGTGTTAAAAGTGAAATATTCTTACAATAGTGAAACTCACATTAAAAATATAGGTAAGTTTAAAAAAAATTAATTATCATTTATTTGTCTGGGGTAGGACGAATAGTGTAATCAAGTCGTTAATAGTAGCTTGGTAGGGAAATAGGTTGTGTCAGTCGTAAATTTCAACTCATCCGCACTCCATGAATATAACAAGCTTATACGCCGGTGCACGTCATATTATCTAGTCAATCATTCACCAACCTCCGAGGCAGACGAATGTGTTTTGGGAGAGCACCTTGTGTGATTTCATTATGTGTTTAGTAATTGTCATCTACCTGTGTTCATTATCGATTTAATTTATTTGGCAACATTCGTTTTGTATTTCCATTAAAATTTCTGAATTTTTCACCTCAGTCTATAATCAAACATAGGCCAATGCAGTTTATAAATTGACGTAAGTGCTATATCCAAGTCAGTGCTTCAGCGATATCCCGAGTGAATGGACATATATTAATTTTTTTTTACACGTGTTAATAAATTAATTAATTTTAACATGTGGATTCTGTTTCAGAAGTTACTCACCAGTCTCACATGCAGACGGACGTGTTTTAAAATATTGTCAGGCATGTGCGAGAGGCATCGAGTAGTGTCACATTTTTTCATCTATGCTGTGTTTAGGAAGACTGCAGTTTAATTCACACGGACATTGTTTCGTTAATTAATTCATTCATTAATTTTAAGACACCTGGAGAGACACATAATTGTGATAATTTAGCGCTTGTCGACACCATATGTTATGCACTCATGTTATTTATGCATAGGTAAAACTCGTTAAAAATATATTTGTTTTAAGGACTCAGAAATTTCTCTTGTGTGTTAACTATATATCGTTTTCTCTTTCTGTTAAATTACTATTACCAAATATCACATATCTCCCACCACCATATACGAGCAATATCACTACCAGCCCAAAAAATTAACACTTATGCCATTCTTGCACCAAACTCAACACATATGTATGTCCTGTCCCCAACACGCCACACATCATCAGAGTGCCAGAGCTCCAAGGGCGAGGACGTACCAAAGTTCCATCAAAGAAATTTGATCAAACTTTTTCATCGAACAAATTTGATAATTTTTTTGATAGGATTAACTAATCCCATCGAATTAAAATCGGATTAAGGATTAACCCTTTCAATCAATTTTATATAAACAGGTTAATACGATCAATCAAAAGTGCCCTGAAACCCCTACTCATATCTTCATTTTAAACATGTTAAAATAATATATTTTACCGTTTACGGAAATAATAAAATTTAAAATTCTTTACATCGGTTTACACGTTCAAAATCTGTCGGCACTAAACGAAAACAGGTATTTCCTTATGTTACACTCTTAAGAACTTATTCGGAAATTTACCATACCAGTGTATACGCTTAGTGAGAAAGCAGGAATGGTAATGTTTTCCCTTATACATTGACTGTAACTTTTCTACATTTGCTCAGGAAACAGTCAAATGCGTAGGGAAGTTCGCAACTTTGTATATTAGCGCTGCTAAACATTCCTATATGCAGCTTTCTGTGTGGTATTATTAACATATAGTGTATAGGTTAAAAACTAGCATGTTTACAGTGTAGGAGCGACAGTGGAGCAAGTTATATACATAGGACGTTCGTTGGCTCTGAGTAACTTACTTAAGCGTCCTGCTCCACTGCAGCCCGTCTGTACTACACATCTACCTCACTTCACACATACCTATAGAAACTGAAATACTTGCTAGTTGAGGTCTCTCTTCATTTTCTCAGGTGCACTGCCATGGTCGCTAAGTCAATTCTGCCGACTTCCGAGCTCGATTCCCAGCTTGACTCGTATTTCTGATCGCCTTACCGGTATCACGTGGTTCGGAGCCCACTGTGTTACTGAAGATGCCGTAGGCGTCAGGGTTTCTGCATTCTGGCGTGACGTAGACCAGCTTAAACTATTCCCACTTGCAGAACTAAAACTTCAATGAAAAGTATGGACTCGAATTTACTCTATTTTAAGAACGACTCGCTTATAAAAGGCGGCCAGAATAACAATTACAAGTTAGATTTCCCCTTCATATTGAATATTTGCTTACATTTCGCCACTTCCTTCCACAGCAAAAACCCTACGTTAACTCGGGTTTTTAATAATATTTATCTAATAACAAATCCTCCTGTACATGCAGTGAAGACGATAGAAATGTAATGCATCAATTAGTTTATTTGTAAAACACTTAAAACTTGTTTATTGGTGCCAATTGGTAGACAGAATTAATAAAGAAACCTATTAAAAGTTTGATATATTAAAGTAAAACTAAAATATATTTACGTTCTGAAGTTAAAAACATTAAACATTGACCCACGTCCCTCACTTCAGGATCCTAATAGTTTGTCAGAGACGTCACACATCTCGCCTTGACTCCTACAAATATCAACAATTATTGCTGCAAAGTGTCTATAAACACTAGTTTCTTTCTTCGAATAACTGCTGCCTTAATCGGAAATAATTGAGCAGACTTGCAATTAAACTACACTGACGTCATCAAAGATTTTCATGAGAAAGTTGTAATTCTCTTTCATTATATGAAATAATGTGCAGACTGATCAAGTTCCACCAGACTAAGAATTGTGGAGTGGATATTTATATCCGCAAGCTCGCCAAGAGCAACGTAACATACTAATTACAAAAATGATATAGCAGTGAGAAAGTATACATGTCAGCTATGTGACGTACGTTTTCACAATTGTAGGCTTATCGTGGAAAGGTTGGCCTACCAGAAACAGCTTTACAGTAAATAAATTACATATTTTTTAACAGTTTTATTTCACACATTCAAATGTTAAGGGCTGCTCTGCTTTTACGTATTTATTAAGAATGCTTTCACAAGTGTGAACAGTTCGCTGTTAAATTATGCATTTAGGGAGGATGAAATCAACATTTTTCTAAGTAAATTCATGATATTCATAACATTTTATCCATCCATCAACAAGTTTTTTTTTCATCACAATGAAATTATTTAGGTTGAGCTGCGGGCTACGAATGACCCTCTGCCTTCGTGTACATAGAGCTGCGGGCTACGAATGACCCTCTGCCTTCGTCTACATAGAGCTGATGCTAGGCAATGAAACTAGTAAAATTCTGACGGGACAAGATTATGTCTATAGTGTCTCGTCCTAATATTTGACCTCACTCAGCTTGCCAGGGAGCGTCTGACCATATTCTTGATACTGTTCAAATACTGGCCCTTGGGCATCCCACAAAACTGAAAACTGCAGTTACCAACTTATGGTTCACATTTCAAAATAACTGTAAGAACAATGGTAAAATTACCTGACAAGTGTAAGTTAATATTAACAAACTTTTGGGAGAACACAGCTTTATTTCCGTGTAAGGTAAAATTACCGCACTCTGGGGTAAAATTCACGTACATGGTAGTGAAAAATCCCATACATGGATGGCAAAATTACATCACGACGCGTGCATATCTTCAGCATTGTCTCAGCAGCTAAGTGGGAGGACGGGCGGAAGAAACAATCCTTTAACACACTAATATTCACTTATGATGTCATGTTGTCGTCGTGGTGTTGAGACTTTTTCCTTGTCCTACACTGTAGGGCGTCGCAGGGTCTTTCCTCGTCCTACACTGTAGGGCGTCGAAAGGTCTTTCCTCGTCCTACACTGTAGGGCGTAGCAAGGTCTTTCCTCGTTCTACACTGTAGGGCGTAGCAAGGTCTTTCCTCGTCCTACACTGTAGGGCGTCGCAAGGTCTTTCCTCGTCCTACACTGTAGGGCGTCGCAAGGTCTTTCCTCGTCCTACACTGTAGGGCGTCGCAAGGTCTTTCCTCGTCCTACACTGTAGGGCGTCGCAAGGTCTTTCCTCGTCCTACACTGTAGGGCGTCGCAAGGTCTTTCCTCGTCCTACACTGTAGGGCGTCGCAAGGTCTTTCCTCGTTCTACACTGTAGGGCGTCGCAAGGTCTTTCCTCGTCCTACACTGTAGGGCGTCGCAAGGTTTTTCCTCGTCCTACACTGTAGGGCGTCGCAAGGTCTTTCCTCGTCCTACACTGTAGGGCGTCGCAAGGTCTTTCCTCGTTCTACACTGTAGGGCGTCGCAAGATCTTTCCTCGTCCTACACTGTAGGGCGTCGCAAGGTCTTTCCTCGTCCTACACTGTAGGGCGTAGCAAGGTCTTTCCTCGTCCTACACTGTAGGGCGTCGCAAGGTCTTTCCTCGTCCTACACTGTAGGGCGTCGCAAGGTCTTTCCTCGTCCTACACTGTAGGGCGTCGCAAGGTCTTTCCTCGTCCTACACTGTAGGGCGTCGCAAGGTCTTTCCTCGTTCTACACTGTAGGGCGTCGCAAGGTCTTTCCTCGTCCTACACTGTAGGGCGTCGCAAGGTCTTTCCTCGTCCTACACTGTAGGGCGTAGCAAGGTCTTTCCTCGTCCTACACTGTAGGGCGTAGCAAGGTCTTTCCTCGTCCTACACTGTAGGGCGTAGCAAGGTCTTTCCTCGTCCTACACTGTAGGGCATCGCAAGGTCGTTTACAAAGTGCTTACGACCAAACTGTCGTACATCTAAACCCCTCCATATTGAAGCAGAAATTGGTTTAAAAACACATACACACACAAGTTCTTTGAAAATGTTCACTATATTTTATGATTAAAGCTACAATCATCATGGATCAAACCAAAATTACAAGAATACTGAGCAATGTTACAGATACTACATTCATTCCATTTTTATAAACCAGGTACATTTTTCATATTCATCTCAAAAGGACTCGCGATACAATGTAAAAACAGTATATAAAATTACATTTGTTGTTTCTCTGCCAGTTCTTTTAAAATACTGATATTTTTAAAAATACAATTCTGAACAGAACCGCCTTAACCATCGGCATTTTCAAAATTAACATGCCATTACCCATTTTGGGTATTTAAATTCCTTAGTAACACTTTTACAGAGAATTTTCCTTGGCTTTATAAGATACATTATAAATTATATTTACTTGTTTTTTTCTCAAGCCCTTTCTCTAAATGATTCATACGAGTTTTCAAATGCAAACTTCTTCAAAATTACAGGCTGTATTTCTATGGGAACTCTCCAACAACCTTAATTTGCCATTGCGTATTAAGTGCGTTTTATTTTGCTTATTACACAATATCCTACTTAATTTATGAATGCTCTTGTCATTACAAATTTCTTGTATTGTTTCTTTCATGGAAAACTAAATTATGTTAATAGCTTTAAATTGATAAAAATTCAATAATTTAACTATTTCGTTTTCTTATCTGGTTTAGCTTCGAAATCCAAGAGTGTACAAGTATGATCTCGTCCCCAGCAGCCATCAGTCTCTGCTGACACAAGCTGCTGCGGGGACTTGAATACTAAATCAAAACTAGTGCTGAACCACGAGAGGGGGTTACAATGTTACCCTAGCCAATCAGAATGGGTTGCAGGTTCCAGGAGGTGTAACTCTCAGAATTTGCGAGTGAAACGCCATCTATTTCATTTAGAGTTACGGTGCACACTCCGTGTAGGCTCGTAAACGCTAGCGCTCTAGGCGTGAGCATGACGAACTATGGATGGCCGCCATGTTTCCCAGTCTGGTTCTAGCTGTTATGCTAGTCGGATGTCCGTGCCGGGATCTGCAAGTGAACTTCATGTATTCGTAACTGTTCGTCAATTTTCGCACTACTAACTCGTGTAAGTAACAGTTAGCTTATAAGTCTAATAAGTCTTTCATGTGTAATTCTTTTAATAATTTTGCGTCTTGCACTTTAGCAAGCCGGAGGGCTGACGCAATAGAGCGATGACGATGCATAGGCAGTCAACTAGGGACGTGTAGGCGGGCTGGTATTTTTCCATGCATACTGAGACATCACTTTTCCCCTCTTTTGTCATGTACTTTTCCCGTACGATTACGGAAAATTACCTTACTTGTAATGTAAATTTACTCCTCATGTTACAGGTAATGTTACCTTACACTCCAAGTAGCAAAATATAGTTGGCCCACATGTGTAGATCTGATTGTGAACAAGCAGCCCACATGCGGGATCCACAGGCATTCAAGAAGCGGAATGCACACGCAGATGCATGTGGCACACATGATGAAAGATGACTGTGGTATGATGTGTTTACGCGTGGGCCACATACGGATATTTAACTGTCAGCAAATGTCTGGCAAGACCAGAGTTCCCCGTAAGTTAACCACAAGCGGGCCACTTCTTTGTGAACTGTCGGCTGATGTCTGGCAAAATAAGAGTTTGCCCTAAGTTAACCACAAGCAGGCCACCTCCGGCTTTCTGCTTCTGGCCTGCCGTAAGTAAACCACATGTCGTTATCGAACTGTTGGTAAGCCACTTGTGGCCCACATAGACTCAGCTTGCAATTTATTTTCAAAACCAAAAAATAATTCTGCCTAACCCAAATAAAATGGATGTATTTACCTTATTCATGTGTTTTATCTTCGGTTTTTTTTTTCACAATTAGTAAAATTCTTTGGAGAAACCTGGAATCGAACTTACAAACCCTCCGTTTATACTCAAGTATGCTATCAACTACTCTACTACGTATTCATATACGACCTCTTAAGTAAATCTGGATACTAGTTTAGATACATAATGCATTTTTAGCTTTGCTATATAGACAATGTTAGTATCACGAGTAAATACTGGGATTTGTGTGTTTTGTTTAAAAGACTAGAATTTTAGTTTCGGACTACATTCAGGTAGAATTTAAAACGCAGAATAATGATAATTTTTTGTGTGTTATGCTTTGCAGCTTTCTGGTCTAAAAACTATTTTTTGCTATTACTAGCAATGCCTTGATAATTTTATGTCATATAAACATGATATAAAAAAATGCTATTTGCTACTGCACAACAACATATAGTCGGTATGCAATAAATAGAACATAAGCTAGCTGATAATGATTCCTCAACAATAAGGCACAGTTGGCATATCACAAAAGGCGGTATGTACTCTTTGGCAAACGTCACCCACACATTCTCTACATACTCTAAGATGCCTGTGGGTAACTGATGTTTGCTTGTTGGCCACATATGAAATTCTGTTAGTCATTTTGTGACAAGTGGCCCGTAATTGGCCACATGATGATGGCCAATTATCAGAATTAAACCCTTCTACGACATGGGGATTTTATATGGAAAAATGATCTTATTTTCATACTCTTTGGCATACATCAGCCACATGTTTTCTACGTGTTCTAATATGCGAGTGGGTGATTCACTGTTGTTCTGTCAATCATTTTGTGTCTAATGGCCAACAGCAAAACTACTTTCCAAGCAAATACAGTCACTGTTGTTCACGTGGTGTTATTGTGTACCACATAAGTAAACACTTACAGTCATGTGGGCGAACATGTGCCACCTGTGTCAACAGTTGGCCAACTGTTATCTGCTTGTTGCTTGCTACTTGGGATGTAAGGGAATTTTGCCTATTTTTACAGTGGGGTCGTTTGTTGCGATGTTTCTATTCCATACTCTCAATCTCGTTGTGATGGATCTGTATCTTATACCTCTAAGAAGATCATTTGTCGCCAGTAGCACGAAGCGATACCGGATGCGACTACTTTGCAGTCCTGAGTCTCGTTCGCTATCGCAATTAACCAGACAAATCGCTCCACCAAGAACGGCCATGCACCATCACCCACCGAATCAAGAACGAGCTCTGAATCTGTCAATCCTTCCGGTGTTCGACCTCTGGTGAGGTTTCCAGCGTTGCGTCAAATTAAGCCGCAGGCTCCACTACCGTCAATTCCTTAAATGTCTGCTTTGCAATCACATTTCTCCCGGAACCCAAAAGCGCTGGTTTCCCGGAAGCTGCCCACCGACTCATCCGAGGAGCTTCGTCAGATCGCTAGCTGGCATCGCTTATGGTTAGAATTATGGCGGTTAGCAAACCTTCACCTTTCTTAGAGTATTGGTCCGAAATATTGTTTGAGAAAGTTTCAAACACTTCTGCTCTATGAGACCAACCTCGCATAAACTTTTAGAAACCCTAAACTCCCATCCATGATGAGACGCATGTTGCAAAGGTACTAATAGACACGAACATAAATTATTTCTCTACATACCCCTACCCAGATTTTATTTATTTGTACATCTGAATATAATTGATTTTGGAACAATATATTGTTGCTCGAGTAAAACACAAAAGTTTTAATTTCACTTCACAGAGTAACGAACAAAAGCGCTACTGTATATCCTTACTACAATATAAATGTGAAAATGTGTTTGTTTGTCCTTCTTTCGCGTCAAAGTGGAGCGACGGATCGACGTGATTTGTTTACACAGATGTAGTTGAAGCGTCGGGGAGTGACATAGGCTACTTTTAACAACCAGGAAAATATCTCAATCCTTCATTAAAAAAAAAAAAAAATTCATTCATTAAGGAAAATTCCTATTGTAATTTTACAGCATAAAAAAAGCATTGTTGAAAATAGGTTTCGTCATTTCTCCTTTCTTTTTTGTCCATGGGCTGTCTTCAATTCCTTCCCAAGAGCCGTAGTGGCCCAGTGGATAGAGCTATTCCAAGTGGGGCAGTAGTGGTTTAGTGGATAAAAATATATTAAGTGGGGCCGCAGTAACTCAGTGGCTAGATATATCCCGTAGCGTGGCCACAGTAACTCAGTGGCTAGATAGATCCCATAGCGTGGCTACAGTAGCTCAGTGGATAGAGAGCCCAATAGTTATTTCAAAAATTGGAAAACAAGTCCTAAATTTCATGCGAACGAAGTCGCACTAGTCAGCTAGTTTTAAATAAAGTGTATTTAGATTATTTTATTTCAACCATGAATGTACCAAGAGCAAATGATTGCTGTACTGGTAATGTTGGAAATACTCTTTAAAACAAGCAAAAACTATTGTTATGTACGAATAGAACTTATTTGCATTGAAAGGCAAGAAGAAATTGTCTCTTGTGTGCGCTGGTAGAACATGTATTTTGTAAACCAGTAAATTATACTGAACATGTTATATGTTGCAATGTAATCTGGAAGATTTGAAGTCTACATGTGGAACGAAGGCTATATGTAACTATTAATAGGCTATAGCAAGAAGCCTTATTTGTAACTATTAATAGGCTATAGCAAGAAGCCTTATATGTAACTATTAATACGCTATCGCAAGAAGCCTTATTTGTTACATTTATGTTCCATTTAAAAATCAAGATACATGTCAAATGAAGTACTTAATGGTAATGTAAAAGGTGTATATTTATGAACCGCACTTATATGTCATCAAACTAAACTGTGAGTCGCTACTTACTTTGATCTGCTCTAATGCAAAAGTCCGAGTGTAGATCGAGACTTTAAAGAGTTTCAAAATCTGTGCATGTTAATTAATTATTGAATTGAATTGTATAGTTATTATGATTTTCGTATGTTTATGGGTTAAATTAGTATTTAGTTTTAGTTGTTGAGTCTGAATGGTATGTGTAGGTGTTAGGTGAAATGTTTAAGAAAATTTAATATTCTCCTTTCTTAATAGTTTCAAATATTAGATTTTTCTTAGAGTTGACAATTGTAATATGGTGTCTGAAATGTTCTGAATACTAAGGAGATTTATAGTCCTAAACATTGACTCCAATATTTGATATAATTAATACATCATTTTCTTTTTTATTACGTCTCTTCCTTTGTCCACACTCATCTTATTCCCATCCAATTATTGTTTTCTTACAATACTTTCTCACTTCTTACAATGGAAAATTCTCAAATGACTTTCCACATAATGCACTGTTACTTATCCATAAAAAATATTTCACGTGCACGCTAAGTGTCATCAATCATGCTGACATGGGCAGGCGTCCGGCTCCTTAGTTATGCCGGCGAACATCTGTGCGATCTCCCTTCAACTATGTCCAATCGTTCAGACTTGAGCGCGACAGTACACTTTCTCCATACTGTGCCCACAGTCTCAGATGAATATCAGCACCAGACGCACTCTCCGACCACAAATACGAACTGTCACTGCACCCTGCTCTTCATTCGTGCAGATCACAAGTGGCCCAGCCCAGCCATTGTTTCTCGCACCGCCGCGCGACGCCACGCTGTTACTATGTAAAACTATCATAGACCAAGGAAGAGGTAGAATAGTTCTGCGCATGTACCCAATATTGACCTACCCCAAAGGAACAACTGTCAAAGTCATGTGGTCAACATTGATGAAGTATTTGTTTATATCTTCATTTTTAAATGACGAGAACTACTATTAGAATAAAATACTTATACCAATTTAAATTTAATCAAACTGCATTACGAATTAGGTATAGAAAGTATACATAAATCTCAACGTATTTGTTTACAGATCAGTATTCTAACCTCAAACCCAAACCACACCATTTTCGCTAGACGTGTAGGCAGAAAAGCAGTTCAATGTTGGGACACCGAGGTATATAGATTGGCTTTGCGCAGCCAGCGAGAACGGTTTACCTCATCTTTAGTCTTTGAAAACTATCACACCTAACTGCCGTCACAGTGACGTTGAACAGAAATCGCCATTACATTAGTGTTGCAAACATATGTAATAAAAAATGTAAGCGTATAATTTTGACTCGCGGAAGCAGACTATACTGTGTTAAATTGTCCTTAGCAAAATGTATGTTCTCTTTCACTGAACAAGGCACATACGTATATTGAAGTATCGTAAAACTTCACATTTCTTAGGTTTGTAACACTTGTTCTGAATAAGTTTAGCACTCTGTATTGTTACGTCACTGGTTCGGAATTAAAGTGGTCAAGATAAACTTTAGCTTCTCTTTGTATATGCAAAGTTTACTTTCAAAACTAGTAAAACATTCAAATAAAATATATAAATTTATTAAATTATTTTATAATAATTTTAATTGAGTTTTCAGAATTCTAAAAAATATTATTTAAATTTTTCGCATATTCGGTGTATTATTAATATTGCCATAAAAATATAAACTATGCTACAAAATTTCCGTGGCATGCTCCGTTATTAAATGAACCGATTGCTTTTAGTGCTATCTCTGGAAGCCGCTAGGAGCTCTAGCAGAACATGTCGAACCATTTTCTATTCTAGATCGTTGCGAATATTGGCATAGCAAGATATTTATTACAACTGTTTAGCTGCAGCCCTGCCAAATCTCCCTTCGTCGCTCCGTGGGACCGCACAACACAAAACATAAATCACTGCGCTAACAATTATCACGCTCTTATCTACCTACATACTCATTTCCCGCAGATTTGTTCATTATTTCACAGGCTTATTATTCTTATAGTCCTCTGTGTAGCCCTCTAATAACACACCATCTTATTTATTATATTGTATCAGTAGTCAGTGAATAATTAAGTTAGTGAACATCAAAAAACCTAGAAAGGGGTAGGAGACTATTATTTAGATCTTAGTGTACCATTATTTTCAATATACACTGTGAAAAACTCGTTTCGACAACAAGCTGGTAGATATAAAACATTGGCACACCATTTCGCTTAAGAATAATATATTCAGAATGTTTGTTGATTTGTAATAATATAAGGGCGTTCACGGTAAAATGAGCACTTTTGAAAGCCCTGCGTAAGTTCTAATTGTATGCACATTGTGTAAAATCAACATTACCTCGGGCCTTAGCACTTTATTCATGTGTCGGTCAAATGAAAGTATGAAATTATTAGAAAAGCAAATATTTATAAAAAAAATGCTCATTTTTACATTTCTACGCAATAAAAAAGCAGAAAGGGAAAGAAGAAATAATTTAAGTTATCACAAATGGTTACCCGACACTTTTTATTCGACGTTCAGATATGGAACTACTTTCCACCCTTCGTTACCAACTGTACTGGGCGCATGACACTCAGTGCTCTCGTTATTATATATCCAGGTAGGGGTAGTGACATTTCTAAGGTTGATTTAAAAAGTGCTCATTTTGTCGCGAACAGGCTTTAATAACTTAGTTGTTGAGGCGGCAGACTGTGAGGGAATGGAGCTGTTGCGCTGAGGATAACTTTGTCGAACTGAAGTATAATGTTGAGCGAACGTCGCATGCGACATCAAGATGCACAGGAGGGTCATGCACGATCGAGGACACCGCCTGCAGACATGGCGTAGCGACCGCTTCAGTAATCCCTCCGTCCATCGAGGTGCAAGCGGCTCATATCGCTCTGAACACAACCGAGGTGTAGTCGGCCAAATCGCCCGCACTCGACGCAAGTTGGCAGCATGAGCTGCTAAATCCCTCGTGGAGCTGCTGTTATCGTCTAGGCGAGTCGTCCTCAATGTGCGCGACCCGCTGTACTTCTAACTAGTGTGTGTGTGTGTGAGGTTGGCAGTTGTGGAGTTCCGAAATACAGTTCGCCCTCCGAGTGCTGGTGAAGCGAAGCATACTGCACAATATGCGCCTCTGTCGTCACACAACCACACTATAACCCATTCACGATTACTTCAGACTTTTCTCAAGCCCTGCTAATCTTCTACTTCCATGACATTCCTCCACCTCGTACAAACTCGGCTTAAGGTGGATCAGTCCCCGCCATCTTGGATTTTTGGAATTTTGGTCGTAAGTTGCATCACATATTTTGCATTTTATTTTGGGCTTCGACAAAGCCTAAGGCATTACATTGCACATGTTCTAAAACATGTATTGCTAGACTATTGTTGCCAGGTCCATTTCTGTAACCGAAGGCAAGAAAAAATATTCATTTCTTGCCTTTAAACACTAGTGAAAAAATAATAAATTATATACCTTGATTAAACTTAAGGAGCTATTATTTTTTTTCATGTCGTGCGAAAAATTCCATTAAATGTTCTTAAATGGAACTTATGACAAAGATAGTGAAAATCCAAGATGGCTGGGACTGATCCACCAAGCCTGGAGAAATACACGAGAGGACAACGCACAGGATTCGTGCGCACTCTGTTGTAACAGTATTTTGTATAAGAACTATTTCTCACTAGGTGCTACTACCAACACACCTATTTTCTCCCTGTTATTTTTTCAAAATATTTATAAATGAAGCATTATAATTTATAGGCAATATATGAATAACATATCAATTAAACAGAAAAAATAACTATTTATTAGCACAAGCATAAAACACTTGTGATATATGGCATATATTGTAAATAACTAAACACATCATACATGGAGAGATTTTTCAAAGGTTTGGTTCAAAAGGGCAGGAAGAAACCGTGAATAGACTAAACTCGGGAGAAGATTTTCTGACGGGAAAATACATATTCGCATGGACCTTGCTTTCCACAGGTATTCCATAGACTGCACGTTCTGTACTGACGTTAATGATAAGGTTCGCCTTAAAATGACAGAAGCCACTCTGTTATTGTACTGCAATGAATCGTTGAGTCAAGAGCAGCTTATATAATTTCCATTGCAAGATATATAGCGTGTTTTCAACAACACAAACAAACTCCGACAGGTTATAACACTGACAGATTCTGACATGTTATTCCTTATGAAAATATGATTTTTGGAATTTTTTGGAAATTTTTGGATTTTTTGGGATCAACGGACAAAGGTCAAGTTCAAAGGTCCTGACCGGTCCACTTGCTCTAACCCAAGGTCACCTGGGTCGCTAATCTGGCTCACCTATGGGTAAAATGGTAAATATCTGGGGGTCCTTCTCTGCAAATTGGAAAAAAAAGGGAAATTTTAGGGAAAAACGGACATTTTGAGAGAAAAAGAGGGAAAAAGATGGCCAACGGATGACGTCACTACACGGCGGCCCCCGCTCCTGCGCTCTTACAGCAAACACTAATGTGCCAGACTTCTTCAAATCCGACTACAGTCACATTAAAATGACTTGATTCCAAACCTAGTTCATCGTTTGCTGAGGGCCATACAACGCTGGTAACCTGGCGGTCTTCTGGTCTCCGTGGTTAAACATCTTTGGGCGTGATGAGTACTTTGATGGGTGACGATCCAGGGAACACTACGCAGTCTAAGATGCACGTACAAACCTAGATACGTCCACTTAGTGTCAACACAGGACACAGGCAGGAGACGCGGTCCCGTACACCAGGTACTCCAACACACCTCTGCCCCAAAATGGGACACCTTATTTTTTCCTACTACATAATTACGAAAAAAAGAGTTGGAAAACTATCCTTGTTTTGAATAATATTGTTTAGAGATAATTATGTAGGTACGTATACCGGTAAAGGCTGCTCACGATAAAGTGAGAACTTTTGAAATCGAACTTAGAAAAAAATTACTATCCCTACATGCAAATATTTTTAACGGGCGCAATGAGTGTCACGTGTCCAGAAAGTTGGTGCCGATGGAGGGGGAAATAGTTCCATGAATTAACGTCGAGAATAAAGTGTTAGGTAACCGTTTGTGATGACTTAAATTATTTATCTCGCTTTCTGTATTTTGTTGTGAATCGAAGTGTAAAAATTTGCAGATTTCTACAATATTTACTTTTCTAATAATTTAACAATTTCACTTGACCGACGCATGAATAAAGTTATGTGGCTCATGGCAAAGTTAATTTTACATAAGGCGCAAGAACACGCAACATGTATACAAGTATCTTAAGCAGGGCTTTTAAAAGTGCTCATTTTCCCTTGAACAGCATATAGTTCCCCATGCTGCCAGTCGCCAGAGCAGAGCAGAGCAGTCGTGTATTGACGACAGTCTCTTCCTGTTTCACGGTGCTGGGTGGCGACTACAAGAGCCGACCCTTTGCGGCACTGCGAACCTCGCGTGCATACCGGTGTCTCAAACATGCTCAGGGAAAACCGTTGGAAAGTGGCGAGAAGATGATAGTTTTAAATGTATCTTTGGCATCTGCATTCTACACTCGCGAGCAACCAAATCGACTCACCCACTAAGCGTGCATACAGATACGGACAATGTACTGGCCAGCACTCAGTCCAGACATGAATCCTATCGAACATGTATGGGACAAACTTAACTGTTTCAATTACAAGCTGCAATCGATATAGATTCAATGAGTTGTCTTTGTTATTGTACAATTGTTTGTTTCATTTGAACAATACATGACCATATTACCTTTACCTAAATTCCCAATTGTCCTACACTTTGACATAAATTACATTATTGTAAAACGTACTGAAGTGAGTTTTATGTGAACGGCGTTAACGTAAAGCTAAAGTGTCGGACTTTGAAACGTCATACGTTGTTCATGAATCTGTTATGTCCTTTTTGTGGGAAACATGCTGGCGACTATACTTTGGCTGTAAAGCCAGTAGCGGCACTTGCTGCTGAAATGACTGGCGTGTCTGCGGTATTTCCAGTGGCGGAGAGAACAGAGAACGAGAAGCTTGTGATGCCAAGTGACAAGATGAAACTGGACACTAGTGTGCTCGGTATAGGTGACGTTTTTGTCAAAACTTCAGTGCGTGATCAAGTTCGTTTGTTTTTATTACGTAATGAAGCTCCGACTTTAAACAAAGTTCGTGCTGTATTTAATGCTGACGATTTGCCAGATCTTAAAAACACTACTCTTTACAAATTGCTGATCGAAATCGGATATGAATTCGTGAAAATAAATTCTAAAAGTGTTATTTTGTACAGGGTTGATATAGCATGTTGGTGTTGGGGTTACCTCCGGGAAATAGAGCAGCACCTTCAAAAAGGACGCTCGAGGTATTATCTGGACGAAACGTGGGTTACTAACGTTAATACAATCTGAATCGTTTCGGCCGATTCAATGGTTAAGACCAACAAACAAGCTTTCTTGTCAGCCTTCAGTGGAGTCTTCAAAACCCAACAGGTAAGGGAAAACAGACCTAAACTATCTCGCAACAGTTACATAGTGAAGGATAATGCTCCTTATCACAGTGTTAAACTTGAACGTGTGTCAAAAATATCGTGGAGAAAACCAGATATAATTTCGTGGTTAACATCAAAGAACATTGACGTTGATGAAAAGATGATAAAGGCAGGACTTATGGAGGTTGTGAAAACAGCAGACAGCGGTGGTGTAAGTATGCAATGGATATCTTGCTGCTAACATTGGTTGCATGGTCATAAGACTTCTCCAATATCACTGTAATCTAAATCCTATAGAGTTAATGTGGAGTCAGATTACAGGTTTTGTAGGCTATCGCAATACTACTGTTAAGTTATGAGATGTGTTTTAGTGCAGTTAGAATAAATCATGTAATATCAGCGGAAGAGAAAATGTGGAAAGTGGATGGCATAGTGGATACAGTAAAGACAAAATAATTATAAACACAGCAGAAAGCTCAACAGAAGAAGTGGGAAGCGGTTCCAGCCTGGGAGTCTAGCATCTTTCACAGAGTGACTAGAATATTGTAAGTAGATAATTTTAATACTTATGGCACATACGAGTTCATGAAATTGAACTGTAGCAACAAGCTACGGCATCGACCAATCATTGCTGTTCTCGGTGGAAAGATACGGCTGTATTTGTTTACATCACGACGAAAGTAAGGGTGAAGTCATTATAAGATGTAAACGATTTGCCAATACAAATTATGAATCAGTCCGTCTAAACTAACGGAAAAGTTCGTGGATTTTTGACTGGACGACGTAAGTGAAGAATGAGTTAAGCTATTTGGGCGGCTCTTAACAGCGAGGACTTGAGAGCCGATGAGGGTGATTGAAGTAAGTATGGAGCGGCACCCGAATGAAGGGGCGGGGAAAACGAGATATCCCCGAGAAAACCCACCTACCAACAGCATTGTCGGGCACGATTCCCACTGTGACGATTGCATAGTCACTAGGTTGTTTTTAATGGTATTTATCAAAAGTTAATAGTCGTGTGCGTGGGAAATGGGGTTCGCACTTAGCTCTTTGCCTTTTTAATTTATATTTTTATATTAGTTATTTGTATTATTGATTTTATATATTTTTTCTTAAGCATTTATATTTCGATCACGATTACGTAATTTATATTGCTTTTATTTCTCAGCTGGATTTTATATTAATATTTGTACTTGTAATTTTTTCGCCGTCCAGCTGTGCTGGGCTGTAGAAGCTCTTTGCTGTTTATTGTGTAGTTCACGTGGTCATCGGTGACCGCGTAACACTCGGGTGACGGCGTGTTTTTTTTTTGCGGTAGGTCAGTGCATAAGCTCGCCAGCTGTCGAGCCTTGTGCAGTCACCAAGTGTGTGCTCGTGATGTCAGCTGGTTTTTGCTGAGCGCGACCGGAAGGAATGACAACGGTGAAATTTGCCTTTCGCGTGACGAGACTTCGGCAGTTGCAAATAAATGAACGGTTCTGAAGACGTCGGCGCGGCGTCTGGGCTGAACATTAGTTGGTTAAGTTTTTGCGCCGATAGCCTCAGCGAAATTTACAGTAACTTGTGTGTTTTTCGCAATATTAGTTTCAGTACATTGTCTTGTCCGTCACGACACGTCACGCTCGTTAAGTTTTACGTGTGCATAAATAGACTGTTGGAAAGAAAGCACATAAATTGTGTTTCGGAATGAAAGTGGCAATTTGTTGGAAATATTCTTCGCTATACCGGGCCCAGCAGATCGTCCCATTTGAATGAAATTGCACAGCAGACTTCCTAGGCTGCTGGGATTGCAGCTGCTTAGAACGACCTTATTCTCCGTGTATGCCTGGAGATTGCATACACGGGTTCATCAATCAACAGAAATGAACGTACTCTCGCATTTCGCCCGACAACATCGCGAGTGGTCACGACTGAAAGTTTCCCCAAGGTTGACTATCATGATTCACTCGCGCGGCCCACAAACGGCGACCACTGTTAATGTGATAAATTTTGGAGCACATGGGCGTGAGTCGTCAATATTTCTTACGGTGCCACATACTTACCATCACAAAATTAAGCCTACAGTGCAGCGTGTTTACGAATGAACTAAAGCTGTGTATAAATTATTTTTCCAGAAATTAGAAATAAATGAACTCAAACTTTACTTGCTTTAATCATCCATTAGTAGTGTCACTGATCCCGTACATACTCTATTTAAAAAATATTTCACAAAGACGTGAATGCATTATTTGCCAGGACACAGCTGTCTTAAAGTTTATATATTTATCTTAAATATATTCATAGGGATGAAAGGACATACGGGGTTTTTGTTGAAGACGAGTGCTGCTTGTCCCTTGATGTGTTATAAATGACTGTGAGGGGGGAGGGCGGTTCGGCAAGTGAGGTAGACTAAGTGCCTGAGCCCTTAAGGGACAAGGGCGAATCATACTTGCCAAAATCCGGTGACCTGGCCGGGGATTGAGCCCGGTTTGCCTTGGTGGGAGGCGAGCGTGCTAATTGCTCAGCCACCGTGGCCCCTACAAGCGAAGAAGAATTAGCGCTCGCTGTACTCAAAAACGTGCAAAGTCTTGTGTTAAACGTGAGTCCGGGTGAGTTGCCTTAGCAAGTGATGTATTGTGCCGCACCTACGGGTACCCTAGTAAATAATAGGTCACGAACTGTGACTGGAAATTAACACAAATGTGATAATACTGTCTTAAAGGAATGTATTGAAATATTAGAACACTAAGCGCACTTATTGTGATGTTTACAAGAACTGTTCCATGTTCCATGGTCCTACTATTGATTGGAAAGTCGGTATGTGTGTTACCTAACCGCGAGTCCACAAACATTCTGTTTTGAAATGTCCGTGTGAGTTTATCGAAAAAAATGTTCACCTCCAGACAAAATGACGCTTTGTGTTCTTTTAGACGTGCTGATTCATAATTTATCTTGACAAATCCTTTACAGCATAGTGTTTAAAAGTTTCATGTCAACATAAACCGGCAAGCATTTCAAAACTTGACTTTTGGGTGCGCATATCTTTCTTAAAAGTCACATAACAGAAATGTCTTATATTTTCACAAATACTAACCTACCGGAGTTTGTCGGTGCTGTTCATTTCAATTTTCGTACATGTTATTTTTTTGCCGGCATATTATTGTTGAATTTATAAACTCAGGGAAGTATTAGAAGAAGCAGTAAAAGACAGGTTGGCGCTTCTCTTATTGTTAAATATCTAACCATTTCTGTTCTGAAGTACACCATTATTTAAACGAATTGTTACGGACGTGGAGTTAGATCGCGCACCTCGTTGACCGAGAGCTGTCTTGGTGTACTCTAGGTGAAGGGAGATAGGGAGCTTGCGAGGGTGGCAGAAGACATTCCTGTATGTCGGCCAGCCATGCAGTATGTAAGGCATGAGCAACTTGAGAGCAACCCAGTAGGGCGATCCGAGATCCTGTTACGACGTCTCTCCAAGACGTTGACCTGACCAGCCAATCACCACGACTACACGACAGCACTAGGTGGAGGAGCTCCGGCCCGGTGTCGTCAAGCTAATTGATTCTATGTGCAGGATAGATCCGGAGATCCTGTTACGACGTCTTGGAGAGACGTTGACCTGACCAGCCAATCACCACGACTACACGACAGCACTAGGTGGAGGAACTCCGGCCCGGTGTCGTCAAGCTAATTGGTTCTATGTGCAGGATTGATCCGGAAATGAACCTATGCGTAGCAAACCCTTGAGGTCCCCCCTGTTTAAGAGCCATGTCATTTCATTACGTAAGACTGTCTTGGAAGAGTCAAGTAATTATTCAGTATTGTTTCATAAGTCATTTTAAATCATTTTTGTACAATAATATTTGGAAATATTTAAACACTCCTGATTTTATCCCAGTCTAAAGGAGGACTATGCACTAGAATAAGCTGTGTAAACTGCACACTTTCCCTGTTTAAAACCAAGAACACTATGATGGTCGTAAGGCGCCTTGAGATTCACCCTCACCTTCATGTTGAATTACTAGTTTCTAGATTATTTCAATTACTTGGGTGCATTTATTTTTAAATAACAAATATACATCCCTGACAATATAAATTACGCTGCATAGAACAGCATTATTTCTGAATTGTCAAAAATGTGATTTAACTAGTCCAACATTATTTATAAATAATATCAATACATTTATCCATATTCACAATGACCAGATAACGCGTGGATTGAAAGGAATTTGTGAAATGAAAAAAAGGTGTGATAGTAAGAAATATTTACTTATATGATCGAAAAGAAAGTTACGAGAAATAAGTTAAAAATTCAACATTGTGGATGAGACCTTAACAATGTCATGGCAACTGACATGTTCATATCATGGCAACTGACAAATGTTCATGTCATGGCAAATGTTCGACGTTACTGTTGTACATGCTTAGCTCTGCATAGGTCTTTGCTATCACACATCCTCTTCGCTCTATCTTGCGCCGCTGTAAGATATACACAGTCACGGCGTGACAATTAGCTCTACAGTATTATATCACTCTGAAAAAATTTATTCTTACAGAGTAGGCGAAAACACTCCTCTACAGTTGTTTTAAGCTGCTTTCACTACTCAGACTTTTTAAAATATGTTTCTTATAATTTTTAAATATTTTATTTTATAACGGATAATATTCTTTTTACTTTCATTATCATAATATTTTCCGATAAAAAAATTAAAGGCAAAATGATAAAAATATTTTGTACCTGAGAACAATAAAGTTAGGAGACAAACACATTAACTTTCCAGCACATTGAAGCACATCAAAAAGTTCACTTTTTTTGTCTTCTTGGTGGTATCGAAGCGTTGCTGCTTGCAGCAAATAGTTTGTAGTAAAATTGCAGTTTTAAGTTAGATAGTTAAGTCATGTCAATACCCCAACTTTATAAGGAAAGAAACTCCATTAAGATACGGAGAAAATTTGATGTCAGACACATTTAAAAATGCATATTTTACATGAGAGAGTGAGAGTGGAGTGGAGTGAGTGAGTGGGTGTGTGTGAGTGGAGCAAGTGGGTGGAGTGAGTGCAGTGAGTGAGAGTGAAGTGAGAGTGAAGTGATTGTGAGCGAGCGAGTGAGCAAGTGAAGATATTTGGGTGGCTCTTAGGTGGCCGCCTGGGTTAGCCGCCGAACGGTGTGCAGAGGCTCCAGAACACAACGTTTTATTAAAAATAAACTGTCCTACGTGTCAGAGAGAGGGATGCTTACGAATAACACTTAAAAAATGTTACGCATCTGAATATGTTTTTCAGTTTCTCGAGTTCTCTCTAAAACACCACTGGATGAGCGAATTCGCCTACCGCCACCAACCCAACATATCAACTGCTTATACTTTACAACTCGTTTCAAGTTACAATTTTAAAAAAAATTTTATTTTAATGAAGTGCGTTATGAAAGGAAGTTCATTATCTCCCACCTTTTTTGTAAAGTATTATGTTAGCCACACAATTGTGTAAGTTAATTTTACGTCACCTTTTATTATTTGAAAATAAGTAAGAATATTTCTCACTTTGTGTAACTGCCAGATAATCTTCTCTCGAACATCTTAATTGTAAGCAAAAACTCTTCTTTTAATAATATAATTTACTAAGAGGGGACGTAAAATGAAGGATTACTTCACATTTTATTTAAAAAAAAAAAAAACTGTTTCACTTGTTCCTTCGTATATTCTCCGTTTCCCACAGTTACATAGTACATGTAAAATACTGTAGTAAAATAATTCATGTTATAGTAAACTATAGTTTTGTTTCAGTAAGGTATGCGTAGGCCAACTGAGCTACACCTCCTATCGCCACAGTGCAAGTCAACAGCTCACGCCGATATCTGTAGACAGCCACATCCCAGCGCTGGGATGTGGCTGTCCGTGCACTGCTTAGCAGTGCACGGACTGTAGACAAGTTTCCAACTTCGCCACATGAGGCAGCACCAGGCGGCATGCCTCGACGGTTCGCTCTACATCTCCACTCCAGACACGCATGTTTTAAAACACGCGCGAGTGCAAAACTGCCATTTAAAACGAATATTCAATTACGTGGACAGTCTGTACTTGTTACTGATTATTTACTCTAATATATTACACATTCAATATACTATAATGGTACTCATATTTTACAAAATACGACCTTTTTTCGGTTTTTTTATGTTAAAAAATATTTTTAATTACGTTTATAAAAAAAATAATTGATACTTTTCAAACACGATTAAAATTGTCTTTTTTCAGTTTTATGTTAAAAAAATATTTTTAATTACATTTATAAAAAATTAATTAATACTTTTCAAACACGATCCAAATTGTCTTAGTGTTTAGTTGCGCTTTATCACCCAAGTCCCTGCTAATTATTTTCCTATTAACTTACCTTTATTTTAATGTAAGCATTCGTAACACTATTTCATTTAGTTTTCATTAATACAGTATTTAGTTTCCATTAATTTGCTATATTATCTGAAACTTTTCTCTCAGTCTCAGTAAAAAAAATAGTTTGTTTACCTATTACATCTGTGTTACTGTAAAGACACTTGTGCGCAAGCCATTGAATCTTACTTTAGTGAAAATCCCATGTTTTATTTTAATTATTTAAAAATAATTTCAGCCATCATTTCGTTTTTCATTGATGTATTGCATTAAGTTATTAATTTAGGTGTTGTTGTAAAGACTCGGTGATTGAACCACTGAATCATATTCTTTGTAAATCCCCTGTTTTGTCCCACAATATTTATATTAACTCTGTTCCATTTTTCACCCTCCTCTGAAACCAAGTGTTTTCCCAGATTCCTTTCCATTAATTTGTAATATTATCTCAACATTTTTGTGACAGCATTTGTAAAACAAATGTTTGTTTACATTTCTGTTACTTGAAAGACTTCTGCACGAGCCATTGAATCATACTTTTGTGTTTAAACCTTTATGTGTAAGAGAGTAAATTATATATTACAAAAATTGTGTTCATGGAGGAAAAGTGCAAAATATTAGTGTAAATTCAGTTGTTTTCCCATACACCTTTTATTATCACAGGTTAAGTTTGTACACTGATAGAATTTTGCGTGTTAGAATTTAGGGTAAAAAAATTAATGAAATAAAGACGAAGTTCAATCAACTAATTTACTATTACTAACAATTGACATATTTATCCTTTGGACACACAAAACACTATTTAAAAAATATTTGTACACTCAAATATATACAAATTCACTCTTCTTTCGAATGTCCTTTTACATAACAAAATTTTGAAAGCGATGTGAACATAAATTATTTACATATTTTTCTTACACTCACACACAAATTTTTTAAGTCTCGTTACATTAATTTTTTAAAAGCACTTTATTATACAAATATATATATATATATATATATATATATATATATATATATATATATATATATATATATATATATATATATATATATATAATACACTCTTCTAGGTCACATTCGGAAAACACGCACATATATTTGTGTCTTATTATTTTCTCTCAATTGGTATATCAATGTTTCTTCTATGAAGGAAGGACCCTTCTTTGACGGAAGAATCTCTTTCGTGTTGGAGAACTACTGATCATGAGGCAGGTGTCCCAAATAACAGGAGTTGAAGAGAGCCTTTACAACAAACTCTAACATTGATGTTTTTAAAGTTCATGATTTGCGAAACAGTACAACTGCTTTCGCGGCTGATGGTGAATTATTTCACTCGTGGATTAGTAGATGATGTATATTTAATACAGTTGTAGCAAACCAGAATAACTGGCATCGCTGATGAAGGAGCAGGTGGCAAACGAGCTGTGCAGTGGGACGGACTATCTTGCAGGCAGATGGGTGGCGGATTAACCCCTCCCCCCTCGTTGGTAGTGATGCAACCACCTAGTGCGGAGGTACTCGCTGTTACACGCCGCAGCTGACACAGTGAGGCTGTCTGTCCGGCATCGTGGGAGGTGACCCACCTCGATCCTCCCCTCTTCCTGGAACGATGCCCTCGCGGCCGGATCCCTCTCTCCCCCCTTTGGGGAAACCCGTAAAACTGAGAACGGCAAGCCTTGCTGGAGCCACAGACCTCCTCTCACTTGCTGGGAATTCCGATAAATGATGCGACCATGCAAGAATATTCTGGTGAGAATGTGCGAGTGAAGATAGATGCGAGACGACGGTGGCGGAAACGAGTGTTCTTGGTGTGAACTGACGAGAGAACGTGAAAACTACAAGTGAATCCTACTGTGTGGGACGGCTCTCGGAGTGGTCTAGAACATTGCGGACTGGCGGGACTTGGTCTGAGCTGAGGTGGGACTGAAAGGACATGTAATACGATTTTACTGTAAATATTCGAACTGTCAAATATAGACATAATTTATAAAATAATTGAATAGGTTCATACGTTGTCTATTGGGACTGATCTTTAATTACTTAATTACATTGATTTATTTGCGGTAATTACAAAATAGATTAATTGGAGTCATTAATTGTAACAGTAAGTGAAATCAATTTAGTGTGAGATGTTTAGACAAAGAATTTCGTTTGTAGTTAATGTAAATAAAATTATAAAATTATAATTAATTATTTTATTTGATTAAGACCACCATCCCTTACGAACTTGATTTAGCCCACTGAATTTCCAGAGAAAAATTGTAACACTGGTGTCAGATGTGGGAAGGATACGTTTTATAAAAATAAATTAATAAAATAATTTGATTTAGTATTGCATTAGGTTGTTAACTTGCAGGATAAATTTGTAAATATAATTGTAATATTAATTGACCAGGGAAATATCAACAAATTAGTAATTGCTACCCAGAAAAATGTAGGCAGACATAGAAGCACTTTGTGCCTTAATCGAAGGACTGAGTAGCCAAATACGTAGTGTCAGAGAATCTGTAAATATTCAAATTAGTAGTGTAAATATTCAAATTAGTAGTGTAAATATTCAAATTAGTAGTGTAAATATTCAAATTAGTAGTGTAAATATTCAAATTAGTAGCGAAAATATTCAAATTAGTAGCGTAAATATTCAAATTAGTAGTGTAAACAGTCAAATTAGTAGTGCAAATAGTCGAAAAGTAGTGCAAATAGTCAAATTAGTAGTGCAAATAGTCAAATTAGTAGTGCAAATAGTCAAATTAGTAGTGCAAATAGTCAAATTAGCAGTGCAAATAGTCAAATTAGTAGTGTAAATAGTCAAATTAGTAGTGTAAATATTCAAATTAGTAGTGCAAATAGTCAAATTAGTAGTGCAAATAATTCAAATTAGTAGTGCAAATAGTCAAATTAGTAGTGTAAATAATTCAAATTAGTAGTGAAAATAATTCAAATTAGTAGTGAAAATAATTCAAATTAGTAGTGTAAATAATTCAAATTAGTAGTGTAAATAATTCAAATTAGTAGTGTAAATATTCAAATTAGTAGTGTAAATATTCAAATTAGTAGTGTAAATATTCAAATTAGTAGTGTAAATGGTTACATTAGTAGTATTAATGAAAATGTAAATAGTAATAGATAGTTTTCGTTAATCTGATCAGTGTTAGTGACTATATAAATAGTTTTAGTGAGCTTATAGATAGGAAAATAGACATTGTAGATTAAGAAATGTACAGTGTAAACGAAAATGCGGACAGAAAGAGAGAAGGTGTGAGTGAGTTGGTGAACAATAAAATAGACTGTGTGAACAAGAAGATCGACAGTGTGAGCAAGAGAATGGACAATGTTGAGCAATAAATGAAACAGGAAGTGAGCGCCCTCAAGAAGTAATGGCAGGAGTTCTTGCAGCAGCAGGGGAGACGACATGAAGGGGCGGAAGAGGAGCCGAGTTTGGTCACCACCGAGACGACGAGTGTGGGGCAGCGAGAAGAAGGTAGAGGTCGCCGCCAGTGGTGCTATCGCAGGGGAGACGCAGCAGTCCTGCAGTTTGGGAACGCCCCAGCCAGGGGTGGGTAAAGGCGTCACAATTAAGCCCGCCCCCTACGATGGACAGACACCTTGGCGCAAGTACTGGCACCAGTTCAATATCGTTGCCACCTTGAATGGGTGGACTGAAGAGCAGCGGTCATACTACCAGGTGGCTGTACTGAGGAGATCAGCATTGAGCACGCTACAGATGCTGCAAGAACGACATCGTCTAGAATACTCCAAACTGATGACGGCTTTGGAGCTGCGATTCGGCGACCAGTACCTGCGACACGCTCACAATGCCCAACTGGGTAGCCGCATCCAGTGACCCAGCATCCGGAGCTGTCGCAGGACATTGTAAGTTTGTCGCCCCTGTCTCCGGAGGGATGCTCGGAAGAGGCACGATATGTCATCGCCGTCGGCTTCTTCGTCGACGCTATCGCTGACACCGAGGTGCGGTAAGCAGTGCAGTTACCTGCGCCTCACACCATGCAGGATACCTTGGCTCGAGCACTGGAAGTGGAGTCAGCACGGTCGTCCAGTGCGGGCAGTGATGCTTGATGAAGTGGAGGACGACAGTGTCAAGAGGATGTTGAAGGACTTGCAGAAGACCATGGGGGACATCGCCTCCAGGGTGTACACTACGGAGACTCGCCGTCCCCCACCCAAACGGCCGGAATGTTGGACATATGGACAATCAGGGCACCTGAGAGCCAACTGTCCTCAGCAACAGCCAGGGAGCAGGCACTAAGGAGCAGGTGAGAGTACAATGTCTTCGGGAAACTTGTAAACACCGGTTTTAAGGGGCAAAGGAATGGAATTGTATTTTGACTGTCAAATGAATAAAATATATTTTACTGTATTTGAATACACTCTAAATATATTAATGACAACTAATGTTATCACACTAACCTGAAATATGTTCTTGTAAACGTAAAAATTTAGCATGGTTTCCACGAACATCAAATACCAAGATCCCACCCCCCCCCCCCCCCCAAGGAATGCACAAATACCGAAATCCCTTCCCCTTCCACCCTCTCTCCTCCGTATTATCAAAGACAGTATACATTCTTACATACAGGCTATGCCTACTATAGAATTAAAAGTACATAATCCATCTTTGTGGTATGATATGACAACAAACTCTGTACAGCCTGATACTTTCATGGTGATTATAATTCTCAGAATGTTAAAGTATGTAGATAACCAAAATAATATTTAAGAAAATGTTACTTAATTTCAGTAATTTTAATAACTCTCATTTAGAAACTCGAATGTTAAGTATTGCAGGTGTACATACAAAATACTTTAATAACTTTTCTAAAATACCTACGTGTTCAGACTTATTTCTGACTCAGTGTTGATATTTACACAGAAGTTTAGCCCTAGGCTTGTTCTCGGGTACCTCATGAAAAACTGTATTTCAGTTCAGAGATGTTACAAAGCGCTCTAGAGAAGCAGATGTGACCTACAGCAACAATATATAAAACAAACATGTTACTTGCACACCAAAAGATGCTCCATCTACCCAAGATTGAAGATACCATAAAGCTCATTTTCCTTAGCGATAAATTTTGGAATGTCGTAGTTTCTGCTGATGCACGAGACACTTCTTTATGATGTTGGAGCACCTTCGTTGGGTGCTTAAATTGAAAGAATTTTGATTGATACGCATGTTGAAATTTACCTGTTATCAAAAATTGTCTTTCCAATGTAAATTCTGTTTATATGAATTTTTCTTCTGTTATTTACGTTATTAACAACGTATGTTAAAAACATATGAGCGCCTTTAATTTGCAAAAAAAAAAAAAATGCTCAAAACGTTTATGAAAGACTCCAACGTTGAAACCTACATTCCATTATATTACTTTAATACAGCCTTTCAAAACATAAAAAAAACTTTAAATTTATTTGCTAACGAGTATCCCTGCGTAACATGTTTGACAAATTTTATATACGTGCTAAAAAAAAAAAAAAATATAGAAGTGATACAACTTACAAGTTTGTATGACCAGTAAGCTTTACATTTTGAAATCCTCCAGAACCAGAGTGTTAGAGTTTCAATAAATAATAACACAGAGAAGTGTTCATAGCAATGAAATGTGGACCCAATTAGGGTATCATCTTTATTTTATTTCGAGGTAAAAAGGAAAAATTGAGCAGTGTGGAAAAAATGGGGGGGGGGGGGGGATTAGTTTATCGTATTTCGTGAGACGGGAATATTTTGATATTCTTATGGTGCCGGAATCACATAGCCCCAACGCGCACGGCACGGCACGGCAGCCAACAGCCAATGAAATACAAGACAGATCGTCGTAAGGCCGACCGATTCTGTCGTCCGACCAGAAATTTTGGATTAGAAATGATTTCGATTCTTCGTCGTGTTGTGCGTCACAGAATGTACAACTTTACAAAATGAGATTGTATTGCAAGCTTTCCCTACAATGGTAAATACGCAGATTAAAAGAGAAATAAATTGAAAACTACTGTACCTAACTCTTAAAATTAATAATTTTACTTTTGTATGCATTAGAGATACCTATTTGTCATCATTATGTATTACATTATTTCCCTCTTGTTCACCGCATTTGAGACTAACTTAGCCTATCAGTGCCTTCTAAATAGTTAGGTTAAATGCCGAGCGCGTGGTGTCGGTCGTGCTGTAAATTCAAGTAGTCACTTTGAAATGTGTCGTGATTGAGTTTTTGGTCGTGTCGTGCTGTGTTGGTCGGGGCTATGTGATTCCGGCATGAGTGTGTGGCATTTTGAGTTGCATATTATTTTGATTTAGCAGTGGAAAATTTTGCTCGTATGGAAATAACATTTAAATTATTTAACTCCGAAAATTATAACTTTAATGAAAATACAAAACGCGATAAAAACGTCGCTGTTCGTATTCGTACAGATACAGCAATATATACACTCACACACTTTAACCGAAGTTAACCTTACACTCGAATTTACAATGTAGACAAACAAATATTATTCACTCACTACAAAAGTGTGTAAAGTGTGGCATTTTTCAAGCCACGTACATTTCAATAATTATTTTAACGATTTACACATACATTTACAAAACACGCAAACTTACTGTTGTAAACTCTTGAACACGTGTTTTTTTTATGGCAATCCTTGTGAATTTACTTCACTAAAATCACGTTTGTTCGTCACTAGCATTAAATAATTTATTTGCAAGATCATTCAGTAAAATTAACACTGCGCACGTTTCCTGATACAAACAAACTTATACACGGGAATTATATTCGTGTCACTTTACTGTGGAAGGCGGTTAGGAAAATGGCGGACCGAGCAGTTTTAACGACGTGCCGATTAATATTACTTTTCACTCAACAAAACGCACTACAATGGTACCTACAACCAACTACGTTTGGAAAAAGCAAATAAAAAATAATTAACTACCGATTAAATATTCCGACAACACCAATACGATATTCGTATAATAAACATGACGACAAAAAAAGCGCACGCACAACTGCCTTCACCAGGCTGGAAACATAAACATGTCTAGCCATTGGCTGGAAACGTTTACTGTTCGTATGTGTCGACAAATGAACCGTGGAGTTTGTTTACCGTATCTTCATAAACATTCGATGTGACCACCACGAGCGGCCCAAACGACATCTAGCTTGTTCCACGCTCTTGTCAGTATGTCCGGTGTTATGGTATCGATGGCGTCTGTAACCCTTGGTTTGAGGGGGCGAGGGGAAGCGAGCTCGCATTCGACACGTCAATATGAAGAAGACGGTCGGATGTTTCCTTTGTGTGCCAAGAGATGGCACTGGGCGCAACCACCGTCGCACTACGAACCTGTGATGTGTGTTAGTCCGCATCACGATGGCGACGGAACAACTTACGAGGTAAACTATGCCTTCATGTGTTCATGCTAGATTAAGCGACGAAGTGACGTTCCTACAAATGGTTAGGTGGTCCGGCCCAACGTGAGGATATGAGGTCAGGGGCATCCACATGAAACCTCCAGCACGAGCTTCCCCCAAAGTGAATGTGTGTTGCGCTGTATCCAAAGACACTGTTTTCGGCCCTTTCTTTTATCTCGAGCCCACTGCTACTGGAATCCCTTATTTGGACATGCTTACAGAGTGGTTGTTTCCTGTATTACAAGAGGCTGTGGGGGGACTTCATTTTCCAGAAGCTCTTGGTTTTTTCACATTGAACATTTATGAAGATATGTTAAACAAACTTCACGCTTCCTTGGTTCATTTGATTGGTCACACAAGGTTGTAGGTTATTTAGTTTTGATATTATACGCCTTCAAAGTTGGAGTATTCTTTTATACTCATACTGTACATTATTTCTTTTAAGTCTGAATGTTAGCGAACCTGTACATAGTTGTAATTATGCAGGTATTAATTCGCAGTTTGGTTTATTGTTTTCAATGTTTTCTTTACATAATAATCAATAAACCTATAGTATTAGAGTCTTATACGCTAACTTTCGCGTGCGGTGAAATATTTACTCTGATTATTTCTCACATGTCAGAGTAAATATTGGCCGGAAGGGAAAAAAAATTGGGAACCAGAGTGTTCACTTTACCTTAAAAAGACTATATTTAACTTATTCGCAGTAGTCAGGCGGTATGTTTTAATCGCAGTGGTTGGTTTTATACATCTCTTATATTTAACTTGTTTATAAACGTAATAGCGAATCGGAAGAAGCACTGTTATGCTGGTGTAGATGAAAAAAGTGGGTTTTGCGCGGAAAGTGTCTCTCTATTCTGGGCAGCGTGGAACACTTATTTCTTACGGGTCCCCGTACTGCCTGCGCATTAACACGAGCATTGCGGACAGAAAAAACATATCTCCACAAATAGATTTTCAATTCTCGTCGAGGAAATATATGAATTCTTTCATGTCTATTAATTTTGCTGAGTTATTATTACTCCAATAATGCTCGGGTTACAATATGCTATCGAGCATGGCAGTATAAATGTCGTTGACATGATTGCATGTGCTATTTACACTGGATTCTGTTACAATAATTTGCGAAAAAAATTTTAAGAAAATATTTTATTCGCAATTATTTTTTTAACTAAAATAAGATTTTTCTAGACATTGTGAAGGAGCGGTCCCCGTCACTGTCATTGAGTGTAAAAGATTTGTTATAAATGTGCTTGTAAACGCTCAACCCCTACTGTTGTTACTGCCTGCTGTGCGGAGGTGTACAGCGGGTGGTACTGAGAAGACGTAAGAAGTTCGGGACTTAGCCTTCTGGCTATTGGCTGATTATTTAGTGAATTTAATGTGTTTGCCAGTATAGAAAGTGGCGGCATCGTAAATAGTGCACTAGCGATGGTCTCGGGAGTTTGGGCGTATCTAAGTGGGGATACTTGGCGCGTATATACACGAGTGCTGGATCTAGTTTCGGGGAGGACGTCGCTGGCTAAGTGCGGGGCTCAAAAGCAAGAAGGTTCTGCGTAGACTGATGGGTAACTGAACCAGGAAGCTGCGTATGCGACTGCAAGAATAAGCGAACCTATCCGAAATTATGCGAGTTGTCGGGCCTTAGTCATTTGTGAGTGAAATGTTGGACTGTTTTATTCAGCAGTTCATAGAACTTAGAATTTTTCCGTGAAGGCAAGAGGTGGTCTTAGAATCATTTACTCAGATGCGTACGAGAGTTTGAAATGTATTTGACGACGCAGAGAACTTATAATTATTCTCAAACAGACGAGTGAGGGGTTTTTCCGTATTGTTTTGTAATAAAGGGACTTGGTAATTATCTGAGTGGAAACAGATTTTAAGCATGGCATCCTGAATGTGGACTTCGTACATTTTCCAGGAATACAAAGTGGTGTATGTTTTTGCCCAGATAGCAAGGAGTTTGGACAAAATATCCGCGACCGAGTAGGAGCAGCATGTTGTTCCTGGGGTAACGGTGGATTGTGAGGTTGTCGATTGGTAGTTTGGAGCTTCCTGGATCTCGAGAATGGAATGGCCACTCTCTCTTCAGCTTTGAGCGGTTCTGTGGAGTGAGTGGCCATGTGAATCTGTATGTGTTTGGCAGTCAAAGTTAGGAAGAAGTGGATGTGGTCGAATAACGAGAGAACCAGGAGACTGCCTTCACGACTACGAGAATAAGCCAAGATAAGTATATCTACTATTGAACTACGAGAATAAGCCGCGATAAGTATATCTACTATTGACCTTAGCCGAAAATCTGCACGTTGTCGGGACTTAGTCGTTTATGAGTAAAATGTTGTACCTAAATTTTTTCCTGCAGTTCGTGGAACATAGGATTTTTCCGTGAAAACAAGTGGAGGACTTCGAATTTCTCAATTCAGCGGAGAAAGGAATTTTATTCTCAGACTGACGAGAGAGGGACTTAGTCCTATAGTGATAATGGGACTTAGTAATTATTTGAGTGGAAATTACATTTTGAGCAAGGCATCCTGGCCGTGGACTCCATTTTTGGGCCACAGTGGCTCAGTGGCTAGTCCTTTTCGTGATAATGGGACTTAGTAATTATTTGAGTGGAAATTACATTTTGAGCAAGGCATCCTGGCCGTGGACTCCATTTTTGGGCCACAGTGGCTCAGTGGCTAGAGAATGCCCTAATGATGCAGCAGGAATATAAAGTGGTGTACGTCTTTGCCCGGGTATCAGTTAAGAGTTTGGACTAAATATCAGCGACCGAGTAGGATCTGCGGGTTAATCCTAGAGTAACGGTGGATTGTGGAGTTGTTGAATGGTAGTTTGGAGCTGCCTGGATCTCGAGAATGATATGGCCAGTCTCTCTTCAGCTTTGAGCGGTTCTGTGGAGGAAGTCTGCGACGTTGTAAATCGGAATGTGTTTGGCCGTCAAAGTTGGGAAGAATTGGATGTGGTCGAATAACGAGAGAAGGATTGGGGACTGGATTTATTTGTAGTGGGTTACCGGATAAGTGTGCACGCATAATTGGAGAAGAGGAAAATACTGTGTGACGTGGGGTTACAGTTGGTGTGGCTGTGCATGGTTGTTTTGAATGGATGATAGGTGAGAGCAATATCGGCACTTCTAGTGTTATGGCGGGGAGTGAGTGTATCACTGTGCTCGAGTCTACTGGTGAATTTTATGATTTGGCTGTCGCTGACTGAAATTGCCAGTGCACTACTGGCACTTTCAAGTGTTGAGGCAGGGAAAATATTCCTGGGCGCTGTGCAATTGAATGATTTGTGCCTCGGTTCTCAGCAATACAAGCACTCTTGAGTGTCATGGAAGGGAAGTACTCCTGGGCTTAGAATCTGTATGGGTGTTGTACTGTGGAGTTTGATGGATATTTGGATGCACTGACTGCGTGGTTACCTGGAGTTTGAGAGTGTAGATGCATTTAGGCGTGATTTTAAATAATTTATTGCACTACTGGGATAATCCAAGGGTTCGACATCCTAGAAGAATTATGTGGTGAAACTAAATTATAGTAAATTGCATAGTTTTAAAATGGTTTGTGATAAATAATTTTATTGTGAATATTAAAGGAATGTAATGAGGTGCATATTGTAAAGTATATTGAAGTAGTGTATTTTTCGGAATATTTTAATGGATTTTTTAATATTTTAAAGGAAGTTGTGAACTTTAAAAATCTTTTAATATGTAGGTGTTGGTATTATAGTGTTCCTAATGAAAGATCTGAGGAAAGTTATTTTTGTTGAGTTAAATGAGGTCTGAGAAGGAATTGTGTCTATGCCTTTGGGGAAATTTAAATTTCAGGTTGAGGTGTTTTTAGCGAGATTTGTCATCAGTATTAAAGTTAGTTTATGTTTTAATAGAGCAAAATGTTTTTATGATAACTAGATTATCTTTTTGCTATGCGAAATACTGGATTAGGAGTGTTTTAGTGTGTTGGGAGAACATGTACCTGATAAAATAAAAAGAAACACCTAAGTAAAGAGTAATGGAAAAGTTGGAGTGCTGTATGTGTAAGTGCGAAGATCTTAACATACCATACTCTGCTGCTAATGATTATGTTTTTGAGAACTGAGCTTTTGACTTTCCTTCCTTCCTGCTCTTCAGTGTGATAGGTTTATGCGGAGCGTTGGGATGGAGGTTGTTTCCGGTGTTGCAACACCGAGTACAATGTAAGATATCACAAACCATTCTTCAACATTCAACAACACACTACCGAAAACTGCATATTCTGATCCTTATTCGTTCTCCCAAAAAATATCGATAATAGTAAACATTAATTTCACTGTTTCGTAAAACTTAACCCAGCTTACAGATTGAATTTGATTTCTGGTCGTAGAAATTTCAGCTTGTAATACTGCGAAAGTTATCGCTGTAAGCAAAGCTCGAGCAGAATGGAGGTTGTCAAGCCCTCAGGAAGAGAAAGATAATGTGAGTACCTGCCTCCATGTGTGCAAGCTCATCTCTGACAGAGTGGTGGTTGAGATACAGCACTCTGTTCTCGCCTTCACCAAGGAGTACCGGGTTCTGATTCCTGTGGGGTCACTCCCGGATTTTCACACTTGAGAATCGTGGCTAACTATGTCTCTGGTATGTGGATTTTCACACTTGCGAATCGTGGCGAACTATTCCCCTGGTATGTGGTTTTTCACACGAGCGAATCGTGGCCAACTCTGGTATGTGGATTTTCTCAGGAATCTAGTGTTTCTACTGCCCTTGCTGTTCTGCACTGCTCCATACATTGATTAAAAAAAGTCCCTATATGTACGGACATTTTTAGGGAAATGTACTGTAAATATACGGAAACGGGATCCGTAATGATGAGACACTTAGTTGAGCTCCATACATACAAAACACAGAAAGTGTCCTTATTTCCTTTAGCGTCGTCAAGTTTCGTGGACCAACAATTCCGAGGATGCAGCCTTCGCCTACACTCTGGCCAGCCAATAGTTTCATTATTTTATAGAGAGTTCACGGACACGTCTGGATAAATTTTTTCCAGCATTTTTTTCGTACAATTAAGGAAAAGCTTCATCCTCTGTGGTTCTCAAGACCCCGTTGTGAAGAGCCAATCAAACATCTGCAGTGCACTCATATTTGACAACGCCCACACAACATTCCAGCAAATCATCACATGTCGACATTTGACGACAATAACAACAATAATAAACACTTTTTTTCCCCTGATTAAGCCACTTTTTACTAGGTAGAAATCTTAGCCTCTGTAAGTGCAATACACTCCCTCATTTCATTCATGAACAAGTTTGCGGCAGACCACATATGAATGTTTGGAGCAGTTTTACGCTCTGACGAATGAACCGCGCATTTCATGATGTGAATATAATCTTTTGTTCTTATATTTTTACGACTTTCGTTTATCCGATAAAAGAATTAGCTACTTATAAACAGATTAATGCCCGGTTGCACCAACATCTTCCCCGATCCGAGATCGAATGATCCTAGTTCCGAACCAGGATGCAGTTTGACCTTGGTTCCAACGTAAAAGTGTTGCACCAACGAAATTTCATGATTCTGGATCTCCGCTTCGTCAATCTTGGTTCCAAAGTGAGAGATCGAGGTTAAGTATGAGACAAATTTTGCTATTGGTTTGGAATATATGACGCCATGTAAGTAGGCGTATTTTTCACTATAGATAGAACTAGATGTGCGATGTTTTATCTGTTTTAAGTGAATAATTGTTGTACAAATTTTACTGAATAATATTCAAGTGTGTATAATGTTGTTTTAATTTCCCAAGAAAACAATCGAAAGTAGTTCTATCAGTTGGCGTATTTCCAAACTACATTTGTAGACGATGGCTGCTGATCTCGTATCGATATTTCGAACCACCAATTTCGGCGGTTCGAAATAAATTTAATGTCGATCTACAGTCCAGCTCTGAACTCGAATGGTGCAACAGATTTCTGTGTCGATCTTAGATCTGATCTTGGATCAAGTTTCGAACCACGATGGTGCAACCGGGCATAAGCGGTTGATTAGAATGGCACATACTCGCCATGTCATTGCTGCAGTTCTAATGAACTTCTTATCGACGTTGAGAGGTTGCGGTCGAAAATGAACATTAAGGTCTGGTGCAATGGTGGGGGTGGCATGAGGTAAGGAGTATGGTATGGAGAGATGAAGAAAATGGGAGTGACCCAGAAAACCTCGCCAACCAGTGGCAATGTCCACCATGTATTCAACGTACGAAAATCAAGGCGATCCCGTCGGGAATCTAACCAGGGGGCTTATTTTAAGTTATTCGTTAATTTTTCGTTTTCATATTTGGTATTCTAAGTCATAATTCGTTACAACCCTCCAGACGCCACCGAGACTTTGGAAATGTTCGCACGCTCCCCGTGGCTACTACTTGAAACGAGTTGATGAAGAAACTGAAAAGGAAGCCTCCATCTTGATTTTACATCCGTGTGGCTGAAACTCTTTCAAATAGATTTAAAATACGATGATGAATAATATTGATTACGACAACTTTCAATTACTGCTTAAAACCGTTGTAAATACTTAAATCATGACCTACTTTATTTGTGAACTGGTAGTACAGTGGTGAGGTCGTGGGGTCCGCAATGAATATGCAATTCTTGGGCATGAGTTCGGAACCCCGCCGGACCCAAATTTCTTTTATCATTAAATTTTACATGCGGATAATATTCCAGTACGTAAATAAAGTACTACATTTTGCAACCGGACAGTAATTTTCGTCAATATTAAAACTAACACACTTCTACTCTTAGTGAATTCATGACATTTTCAAGAACATGAATGAAACTCTACTAGTAAGCAATTAATTAATGTAAAAGGCGAACGGTAATATAGCAATATTAAGATGTGCTAGCTAGTTTTTCCATAGGCCTACGCAAGTTACTAACTGGTAGCAGTTCTACGAATGGGGTTCATATTTACTACAAACCACACACTGCGCACCCACCGAGGGTGCCAGATGCTAGTACGCGAACTGCTGTCGTGTAATATGCATCTTCCATGGCGGCTCATATAGCGGCTGGTATACCGACTCTTACACCAGGCTTTGTACAAGAAACAAGTACGGCTGCAGGTATCGTGTAATATCGACTTAAGCGAATGCAGGGGGGCAACGCTATGCACACGAACTTTACCTGTTTTATGAAACTTTGTTTGTAAATTATGAATAATTAAGATTAAAAACATTAATTAAACAAAGTTAAGTGCTTAATATAATTTATTTTCTTTTGAAGTGTTTTAAATATTAGTATTAAATACGTAATGTGTTATAGGGAAAGGGAATATTTCGTTCATCAAGTGTGTCGAATTCGCAGACGACATCGTACGATTTTCCAACTCGGCTGGACGTAGGCTGTGATGTATTACACATAAATATGCTTTAATTTCGTTTGCCCCGAATTGGAATAGACGCATGTAAGCTGATAAGAGAGATCAGACACAACTTTGGTTGTTACATGCCTGGAGATTTTGCTCAATGACCATTTTGATGTTTGGCTGCAAGCTATTTACGAACAAGAATTTTCCTCAGTTACTTATAATATCAAGATTGTAAAATAAGCTATGGACAACGTAGTTGACGCTGTCGTGTTTCTTGTGGATTGTAATAAAATCACTATTATAATTTCAATGAATTAATTTTAATAGAGAGTATTTTGTTTGTAAACCACCAAAGACTATTTACGTTTAGCGCTACCTATTAAGTTATTTACGAATTACATTGTTCTAAGCAAATTTTTATAATAAAACTGTGTTTGTGAAGTTTTATTTCATTATAGTCAACTGTAATAATCTAGTAAATTCCTTCAGAATAGCCAGCCTACGTTGCTGCTTAGATAGTTCACAAATTAAAACACAATGGTTTATTGGTGCTTTGAAAATTTTTTCTGAAATATATTTTTATGTTCCTGGAATGTATGAAGGCACTTTACATAACGATTCTCTTCTTTTGCTGTCCCAAAAAAATCAATCTGTTACACACCAGCCAAGTTTTTATAGTAAAACTCGGAAACGAAGGTCCGAAGGGCCTCGTTTTCGTTTCGAGTTTCTTAACGAACAGTGACGTCATACGGACACTTTAATGCGCTTAGAATAACTCCTTTCGTTAGTAGACGTAAATTCGAGTAGTAAAGAATAATTTTGTCGCGAGGAAAAGAAACGAATATCTTAGAATAAGGCCCCAGGTTCACTTTGGTTGGAGGAGAGTCAGACGGCTTCTACATCTCTGCTAAACTCAAAACAAAACCACTTGTTGGTAGGCAGGCAATTCCATCAGCGAGGAGTCGATATGCCATGGCTGTTTGCTCTCGCCCCGAGATTTACACACAGACAGCATTTTTCTAGTGTCCCTAATGCTTCTTTACTGTATCCTCTATGCCGAGGAATTTGTGAATATAATTCTTGTGATAAACTGTGAGGTCGTCTCACTCGCCTTACATTACGCCCTTGGACTTGTTGCTGTTAGAGGATCGTAAAAAATGTGTGTTCCAAACAGCTTTTACAGCTTCCCTGCAAGGACAACACGCCATAAAACTGTGAGTGACTGCTAGCTGGTCCGCACATGACACAAGTGGAGTATCGCTGTGGTGCGCCACACCCTTCAAGTATACACAAACATCGTTTCTTCCAACCATGATTTATGTCGGGAAGTCCAGTGCAGTACAGTGCAATGTTGTGCAGCGCTGCGCTGTGCAGCTACTAAATGCTAAATGTACTGTTAGAATACAGTTATTCCATCGAATACGATATTAAATTCGTCTGATTATGTAATATAAAATTAAAAAATAAACTGCAATTCCTTAAAATCACTGTAAAATCTTTTTTAACTTTTTATAAAAAAGATCTTTGAAAACCCAGGTGCCAAGAAAATACTTTGTAGAACTACAAACAGCTTTCTTGTGTAATGTGCAGAATATATATTTGTAATATTACAAAAGATATGTTTCTATTACAACTTAATATTGAGAAGTGGGCATAATATTTTTCTTCCTCTAGAAAACAAATGTAATTAATTAATAAGAGTAAAAAGGCGAAATAGTTATTTAAAATGTACATCACGCTCTTACCCACAAGACCAACTTGATTTAAGTTTTACAGTTATATTTGTTCCTAATATACTAAGAAATATATGCAAAATAATATTGAAGCTATCCTGTAAAAAATAAGTCATTTATATCACTTAAGTGTCCTGCGGGGATAGTGAAACCATACGCGTTTTTTAAATTGTAATTTTATCATAATTATTTGAGTTTTTAAGTGTTGTACGTTATTCAACCTTGAAACAGAGGAATGGTTATGTCGGTTCGAGCACAACAGCCTCTGGCATAGGAGCTAGCCGCCGGCCAGCGGCCAGGTTGTGGCGTCTCTGTCCGCCATCATGGAAGCCATTGCACTGTAACGTTTGACCCTTGATCTCAGACTCCAGAAAACACCAAAAAAATTCTTATCAAGAATTATTAAACAATTATCAAGAAATTAAAAAAATTTCTTAATTCAATATTATTAAAATATTATTTTAAAAATAATTTAAAAGTATTGGTTCCCTAGCGGGCATTTTCCCTAACAATTAATATTTTTTCTTAAATTTTCCCTAAGAATTTTCATTTTTCCGTATAAATTTCCGTTTTTTCCTTAGAAATTTACCATTTCGCCTCTTCTTCCTTTAAAATTTCCCCTTTTCCTTAAAAAACGGAAAAAAAACCACAGTAAAATCATCAAAGTCAACAAGCATATTACGTTACAGACTACTACCTCCATATTGGATCAGGTAACCTTGACCCTGACCCCATAACTTGGAATGACCTTGAAAACAAAAACTTGAGGGGAAAATGCACAAAAGTCAGTAGGCATATTATGTACTGACTAATACCGTCATATTGGATGAGGTAACCTTAACCTTGATCCCATGACTTAAATGACCTTGAAAACAAAACTCGGAAATGTTACAAGAGACCTGCTTGCAATAAACCTGGTACCGAGGTACTGAAGTACTGAACGATTGGTATGCACTACACTTTTACAGGTATTTGCATGCCTAATTAAACTGTCGCTAATACTGAACTGCTTAACGTACCTGTCACACAAATATGACATACGACAGGTATTCGTGGCACAATTAAGGCACCCATGTCGCCGTACAATATGGTCGAAAGTAACTGCCTTATCACAAATGTAACTCTGATGATGATGTAGTGGTTCAGACAAAGACTAGGGCAAGCCTGGTGGAGAATTAGGTGCTGGAGCTAGAGAAACAAATAACTTTTAAGGTACCATTCCCGAAGAAGTATATGACACTGGCGTAGCTACCATTAACTGTGGAGTGCCCGAGGACATGGCAGATGCAGAATAAGACTTTAATATGGAGATACAGAAGCTAGCCGAGACGATCCACCTTTCACTGCAGCTGCAGTCAAACTAAGCATCCCAGCTTACATCCTTACTGCTTGTAATATAAGAGTATGCAAGCAACATGACATCATATTGACTCTGAACCAACCGTACATCACCATTAATAAATTGTGCAGACACCGACCAACCAATCACTGGGTTGCCATATAGTACAAGAGCCAGTGAGAGATCGACTTACACCCATCTGATAACCAGATGAGACATTTTTTTTAAAATTTTATTAATTAATGAACACACCTATGATAGCTTGCCTATTGCAAAGCTGTCATGACTATTTTTAATTAAATTAATTTTAATTACTTTTTTTTCATCACCTTCTCTCTATTGATAACCAACCAAATTTAGTCCCAAATGTTAATTTTCTATATGGAGAATATGCCAAGGTAGGCTTGCTTACTTATTTCCGGTCATAGCTACCTGGCAAGCAGGTATGAACAGGTAAATCAATATAGGCAACTACACCGAGCTGATAACCAATCGAAATTGGTATCAAAATAAAGATTATTTAATAACAAATATAATGGTATAGGCTTGCCTGCGAAAAATCGGTCATAGAATATTATTGCCGTGCGTTAAAGTTTTAAAATCGGAGCAATTAAATATGTGCGAGAGAGAGAGAGAGAGAGAGAGAGAGAGAGAGAGAGAGAGAGAGTAGAGCGCCCGAAGTCTGTGCGATAGAATATAGACGTGGAAATAATAGATGGTTTTTATTATTTGTATTTAATCGGAGCCTCGATGCCACAAAGTTTTGAAAAAATTGCCGAGTCCATGCTTGTAAAAATTTGCTCAACGAACGCTGCAGAGGTGCATTTAGTTTTTGATCGTCACATGACGCCATCTATAAAAGATAGTGAACGTCAAAACCGTGAAGAGTTTGATATTCCTTTCAATATTTCTGGACCTCAACAAAGTAGGCCGCCAGATTTTTTACGTAGTTTAAACAATTATCGATTCAAAGAGGCTTTAGTTCAGTTTTTATCTACTTATTGGGAACATGACCATTTAGAAACGATTATTCAAAACAAAAAAATATTTTTAACTGTTCAGAATTATTGTTACTCCTACCAAGCGCAGCAAAATCAGATGATAAAAACTGAAGAGATTGCCTACATGTGTGATCATGAAGAGGCGGATACCAGGATTATTTTTCACGCATCCGGAGTAACACCAGGATCAAAAATTCTAATAAAATCTTCAGATACTGATGTAATGATTATTTTACTTGGAAATATCCACAAAATTGAGCAATCAGAAGTTTGGCTAGCAAGTTCAGCGAACAAGAAGAAAAATACTCAAGACCTTGATTGCATCAATTGTACAGATTTAGCTAAAAAATTAGGTACAACACTATGTCAAAGCCTGCCAGCTTTCCACGCGTTTACTGGCTGTGACTATACGGCAGCTTTTTACCTGAAAGGTAAAGTTAGACCGTACAAACAATTCTCTAAGAATGAAACATACCAAAATATTTTTGCATCATTAATTGACAAAGCTGATATTTTCATAAATGAAAAGATGAACGCGGTTCAGGAGTTTACCGCTAATATGTATAGTATTAAGCACTGCACTAGTGTGAATGATGCCAGATATCGTATTTTCCAGAAAAGTTACTCCTCAAAAGAAGACACTGAACAATTTTTTAAAAAAGTTAAGAGTTTTGACTCTAACACCATGCCACCGTGTTGGTCTTCTTTAATGCAAAAAATTTTGCGAACAATATACGTAAATTCGATGAGACTTCACGCAACCGATCCAGATTGTATTAAATTGCGTCCTGAAAATTGCGGTTGGGTTTTAGAAAATAAGTATTTGAAACCAATTGGATTTGTTGGAGACAAAACTCCTCTGAAGATAGATGACATCGTGCAAGTGATGGAAAATTCAAGTGAAGAAGAATTATTAGAGCCTGATAATCACGAAGTAGAATCAGGTGATTCAGATAATGAGTAATGATTAAGAATTTTATAATGTGATTTTCCTATGTAGTCTATTTAGTTTTGTAATAAACGTTTTTTATATCATAATGTATGAAATATAATTTTTCTGTGTTAATTAATTATTTTCCTTTTACTCTACTTACATTTTCGAACTTAATATTCACTTTAAATAATTCTGTATGCATAGTTTTTTATGTATTTATTTAATTAATTATTCTGAAATTAGTAGACTTCTAAAAATATTTTGGATTAATATGAAAAATAAATTATAATCTAAACATGTTTTTAAAAAAATTATGGTTGTATCTTCTTGAAATTTCTAAATGTGACAAAATTTCTAAAAAAAATTTCTCACAATAATTTTTTTATTTAAAAAAATTTTTAATTTGTCCGATGTCTGTTAATTTCTGCATTAATGATTATTATATACCTATCAATAAATTTATTTTATATTAATGTGATGATTATATTCTAAATAAAGTTTACTATTCGTGACTCCAAATTCATTTTTGACAGTAAATAAACGTTGTCTCCCTTAATCGCATGTAAAAGAGCATGCGCACTCGGGTACATTCAACAGACACGTCTCGCACAGCTGCTATGTTGTATCCTCTTCTATCGCACAGACTTCGGGCGCTCTACTCTCTCTCGCTCTCTCTCTCTCTCTCTCTCTCTCTCCTCTCTCTCTCTCTCTCTCTCGCACATATTTAATTGCTCCGATTTTAAAACTTTAACGCACGGCAATAATGTTCTATGACCGATTTTTCGCAGGCAAGCCTATACCATTATATTTGTTATTAAATAATCTTTATTTTGATACCAATTTCGATTGGTTATCAGCTCGGTGTAGTTGCCTATATTGATTTACCTGTTCATACCTGCTTGCCAGGTAGCTATGACCGGAAATAAGTAAGCAAGCCTACCTTGGCATATTCTCCATATAGAAAATTAACATTTGGGACTAAATTTGGTTGGTTATCAATAGAGAGAAGGTGATGAAAAAAAGTAATTAAAATTAATTTAATTAAAAATAGTCATGACAGCTTTGCAATAGGCAAGCTATCATAGGTGTGTTCATTAATTAATAAAATTTAAAAAAAAATGCCTCATCTGGTTATCAGATGGGTGTAAGTCGATCTCTCACCGGCTCTTAGACTAATATGATTGCAGCTGATCAATCGCATAAAGCCATTGAAATATCATACACAGGCAGCTAGACAAGCTTTAGATGCTAGTTCATTGATCACATTATTATGTACTTATATCAAAAGCTTCTTCCAGACAAGTCTTTCGCTCAGTTTTAAATCATGCTCACACTTAAAGCAGACAATTGGCTCCGGAACAGTGGGTCAGGAACACAGGCTCCAGAACACTGGCTTCGAAACGACTACTGACTGCACTGCAGTTACAGTACTGATTGCTGTTCTGATTGTGTTTCTAAGTGCGGTGCTAAGTGCGGTGCTAAGTGGTGTGTGTGTGTGTGTGTGTAGGTAGTAAGTTGAAATAATTTTTTTTGTATTTTAAAATTACATTATGTAGTCCTATCTCCAAAGCTGAAAAGTGTATATTAAATTTCAAAATTTCGCTTTAAAAAGTATATATCCACGTGTTTTCTTATAGACCAACAAGTTTTGGGGTTTTCTCAAAGTGCTCGCGTATCACGAAGATGAATTCTGAATACAAAGGCCTGTCTTTGACCTCGACGATCATGGAGCCGCAACCTACAGCATCGCTAACTGGCTGACGCCAGTGCCCATTCTGCGATAGAATTATCACATATGTTATAAATGCTCGTCGGCATGAGAGAGCGGTCTGTACGAAGTCATTTTCCTGCGATTGAGCATTGGCTCAATGCATTTTTTACAAGCCGATTCATTAAAAGAACATACTAAGATCGGCATTAGGAAGCATGGTGGTGGCCTGTCGTGGTGCTGCATTGTTCACTACAAAGTACAAATTGTGCATCGACCAATGGCGAATCATGGGGGGGGGGGGGGATCCTGCTGTAATTCTATGCACTTTCATTGCAAAGTGCAAATGTAGTTTACCCAGTAAGTGACTAAACGCCCTGAGAGATCTGAACATATACTTTTTAATGCGAAATTATTTTTAAAGAAATGTCCACATTTTGGCTTTAGAGGTAGATCTACAAAATTTAATTTTTAAATACGGGGAATTTGTTTCAACTGGTGACTTATACACATGCGCATCGCACTTATCACCGCAATCAGCTCCGCAATCAGCTCTGCAACCAGCATCGCAACCAGCTCTGCAATCAGCTCCGCAACCAGTAACGCAACCAGTAACGCTATCAGCTCCGCAACCAGTAACGCAATCAGTACCACAATCAGCTCCGCAATTAGCACCGCAATCAACACCGCATCCAGCTCTGCAATCAGCACCGTAACCAGCACCGCAACCGGCTCTGCAACCAGCACCGCAACCAGCTCTGCAACCAGCACCGCAATCAGCTCTGCAACCAGCATCGCAACCAGCACCGCAATCAGCTCTGCAATTAGCTCTGCAATCAGCTCTGAAATCAGCACCGCAATAGCAATTAGCACTTCAATCGCAATCAGTAAACCACAAAATTTTACTTTATAAGTTATAAATGGCTGGGATAAGGGGGAAAGCTTCAGATTGGTTTACCAGTTACCTGAGTGGAAGGAAATAGTATGTGTGTCTAGGGGACTAAAAGTACTGAATCAGCAATCACATGTGGTGTTCCCCAAGGCTAGGTACAAGGGCCAACTCTATTCTTGAGGTATATAAATGACTTGGCAACAATCAATCTCAAAGGGTGCTTTAACTTATACGCTGATGATACAGCAATACTATATGAAGGAACAGATATTGGAAAAATAATGGAGGATACGCAAGAGGATATAAATATCTTAACTAATTGGCTGCAAAAAAATATGACACTTAATGAGAATAAAACTAACTATATGATATTTAATAAACCTAACAAAAAGATAACCTCAGAGTATGTATTGTCAGATAATAATAAAAAATATTGAAAAAGTCTCCAAAGTGAAATATTAAGGTCTCATCATAAATTAAATATTACAATGGCAGGATCATATGAAGCATATTTCAAAGAAAATAACCCCAGCCATTGGAGCACTCTATAGATTAAGAGATTTTGTGCCACATAGATGTAGACTACAACTATATTACAGTCTAATACATTCCCATTTAAGTTAACTTAGTATAGCATGTATAAACTATAGTAAAACCCAACTGCATGAATTAGAAAAAACTACAAAATAGAGCAATAAGAAATGTTTTCAAATTTCCTCCTAATACCAATACAAAAAGTTATACATAGAAATAAGCATTATGCCCATAAAATTATGCGCAGATATGAACTCCATCATATTATAAAACAAAAAAAAATTAAAGATAACCTCCTTTTGCGCAATCTAAAATTCACATCAACAGAGAGAATCCACCAGCACTACACCAGACATGCAAAAAATCTGGAATTATCACGTATATCTTCGGTTAAATATGAATACAAAACTTTTCGTTTCCTGGCATTACGAAAATTTAACAAACTGCCAAAAATGTAACGTATTGTACCAGCCAATTAGAAATCAAAACAAAACTAAAAGAATTACTTTGGGATAGGTACAAAAATGATGAGTAAATATTTATGTAAGTTTAATTTTTCCCTTCTGTATCTGTATTATATTAACTTGTTCTTATTGCAATTTATAGCAGCAAAATGACTTAAAATATTTTTTCAAATAATTTCTCACCTGATATCAAATAATTCTTTTTTTTGCAACTGTAGTCAATATTTTTATTTCTGTTATGTTAAATGTATTTGTATTGTATGTTTTGAAAGACCTATTATAATCTCTTTATTTTATCTTTTTTAATACTGTATGTTATTGTATGTTTTTGTACGTTACTTAAGTACTTATGCATTACAAACTGCCAATTTTATTGGTATACCATCTCACTTGCTATTTTTCTTAATGTAATTAATAAGAGAACCATTAAAAAACGGGTTTGAATAATTTCTACCCTATTATCAAATAATTCAGTTTTATTTGAAATTGTTGTCAATCTTTCTCTTTCTACTGAAGAAAAATGTAATTGTACTGTATTTCTGAAATGCCTACTTTAACTCTCTTTTATCTTGTTTAATACTGTGTGTTATTATGTATGTATTGCATGTTACTATGTATGCAATCACAAATTGCTGTGATGTTTTTTGTGTACCATTTCCCATTTATGAACAGGGTTGTTCAGGGAAATTGCAACAAATAAATTAACAATAAACAATAAGCTTTCAGCAACGCAATCATAATCAGGAGACATTTGGAGTCATTGTGAATCATTTGGAGATATTATGAGTCATGAGACATTATCTAGTTTATTCGGAGTCATTTTCGAAATACTATGGAGTCAGTTTGGAGTAATTTCGGAGTCATTTTGTAATCAGTCTGCTTGAGTAAGTCTGTGGGAGTCCGTTGCCTGCTTTAAGTGTGACCATTGTTTAAAGATAAGCGAATAACTTGTCTGGAATAAACAGTTGAAGGTATAACGGCATGGCAATATGATCAAGGAACTAGCTTCTAAAGCCAGTCTACCTGCCTGTGTGTGATGTCTCAAGGCCTTTACGCGATTGGTCAGCTACAATCATGTTGCAACCCTGTGATTACCTGATCAGTGTGCTGACAATTTATTAATGTTGCAGTATGATTAGTTCAAAGTTAATATGACTTCATAGGGCTTCCATACTTGTATATTATAAACAGTAGGAATATAAGCTGAGAAAACTTGTTTGATAACAGTTGCAGATATAGGAGTATCGCCTCGGCCATCTTTTGTCTCTTCGCATCTAAGTGTTATTCTGCATCTGCGATGTCTTCGGGCACTCCAGAGTTAATGGTAGATACTGTAGTGTCATCGACTTCTTCGGGAGTGATACCTAGAACATCATTGTTGGCATTACCTCCTTCCTTAGCTGCAGCACCTACATCTCCAACAAGTTTGCCCGAGTCCTTGCCTGAACCACTATGTTATCATCAGGGTCACTTTGGCGGAGAAGCATTTATTTTCGACTATAATGTACGAAGACACGAGTGTTTGAATTGTGTCAAAAATCCCTGTTGTATGTCGTATTTGTGTGAGAGGTACGGAAAGCAGTTCATTCGTAGCGACAATTTACTTAAACATGCTAAAACCTGTAAAGGTGAAGTGCATTTCTCGTTCAGTACCTCGGTACCAGGTTTACTGTAAGCAGGTCTCTTCTGACTTCTTTCGAGTTTATGTTTTCAAGTTCATTCAAGCTAATTAAGTCAAGGTCGTCACTGGCCTCCAATATGGTGGCACGTGTCTGTAATTTAATACGCCTGCTGCCTTGTATGTATTTCACTCGAGGTTTGGTTATCAATGTCATTCCAGGTTATGGGGTCAAAGTCACTGGCTTCCAATATGGTGGTAGTAATATATATAGTGTATTATGCATGTTGACTTTTATGGGTTTATTGCTTTTTTTTTTGGAATTTCTAGAGAAAAAGGGAAATATTAAGGGAAAAGGGAAATTTTAGGGCGAAAAGGACATTCTAAGTAAAAAGGGAAATTATTAGGTAAAAATGGCCACTAGGAACCAGAATTGCTAAACAGCTTTTGATTAATTTTAATAATTTAAAAATATTTTCAAATAAGTTTTCAATAATTTTCAATAGTTTTTAATAATTTTCAATAAGTATTTGGGATTTTTTTTTTATTTTTTTTTTTTTCATTTTGTGGTCAAAGATCAAAGGGTAAGGGGTCAAGGTTCAAAGGTCAATACAGGTTTCCAAGATGGCGGATGCGATGCCACAACATGACCGCTGGCCTGCACCCAGCTTCTATGCGAGATGCCGTTGCACCAAAACCTGCATAATAATTCTACTTGAAATACATTTGTTTTTGCACGCAACTACATTTTAATCACCCGTAGTTTTTGTACAACCAGTCATATAAGGTTTTGTGTTGCTGAGTGTCAGCCATTTTGCTTGAGCCCGCGTATACAGGTCAGTATAGTACAAACACATCTTGAGATGTGTTACAAACGTGGTTTTTGTAGTATTACAAACGAATAATTGACTAAAACCACGTTAATTACACGACAATAAATGCTTTGGCACATCACGTCTACCACAGGAGCTTTGAAAAGTTATGTTAACGTGTTTATATGTTCTTTGAATGATGCTTGCAATGGGGGTAAGTGATTAAATGAAACATTTATTAGGATATACGCCATTGCAGGGCTAATATGCCAAGAAAAGCAGAGTGAGTCTCAAATTGTGTACAAGCCAAGCCTCTGTGTTGCCAACAGATATTTAAAACATTAAAACTATTCTACGGGAATTAATTGAAGAGTTGTAACAAAAGAAAGTAAACAATACAGGATTTATAACAAACGGACGAGCAAAGTAATATACTAATACTAAATGATAGACGACCCAATAAAGTCAACACAGGTGAACACTGAGGCGAAGACAAATATGTAAGCTCAGAACCTGGCACAACAAAGACAACACTAAAGAACACACACGTACTTGACATGTGGATCTGGTTGAAAACATGCGTAAGAATTTTTTTTCCATTATCAGTCTGCCTCGCCACATCATACATAGAAGGCAGACAGATTTCGTACGTGACGTGACGATCTCGGAGATGTTTAACATGTCGTGCAGCAGTCATCACTAATATCCGGTTGCACAAACGTGGTTCGAAACTAGATCCGAGATTGGATCTAAGATCGATACAGAAAACTGTTGCACCATTCGAGTTCCAAGCTGGACTGGATATAGAGATGAAGTTCATTTCGAACCGCCGAAATTTGAGGTTCGAAATCTCGATACGAGATCAGCAGCCATCGTCGACAAATGTAAGTTAGTTTGAAAATACGCCAACTGATAGAACTACGTTCGATTGTTTTCTTGGGAAATTAAAACAACATTATATGCACTTGAATATTATTCAGTAATATTCTTACAACAATAATTCATTTATAACAGGTAAAACATCGCACATCTAGTTCTATTTATGTTGAAAAATACACCTACTTCCATGATGTAATATATTACAAACCAATAGCAAAATTTGTCTTATAATTAATATCGATCTCTCATTTTGAAACCCAAATGGATGAATCGGAGATCCAGAATCATAAAATTTCGTTGGTGCAACACTTTTACATTGGAACCAAGATCATACTGGAACTTGGTTAAGAACTAGGATCATTCGATCTCGGATCGGGGAAGATGCTCGTGCAACCGGGTATTAGTTGCTTGAAGATGAACTGATGGTGAAGGTACATGCATATGGGGCCAGCTACAACACAACGTAATGGCGTAAGATGGAGGCCTGCTCGCGGTAGAGGCGTAAAGAGGATTGAATATTTTCAATTCTCGAACGTTGAGTTCAACGCCGGCCAATCACAAGACAGCATTTCCGACCACGAGTGTCAGTGAAATGCAAGCTTATAACAAGAACATGGTAATTAAATGAATTTTGCAGTACAGTTCAGATTTCTGTTTATTTAAATAGTCAACGAAATTATTAACATGTGTACCACACTTTAAATGTCCCGAAACACGATTCCCGCGAAACTTTTAACATCCCATGAAGATTAACAAAAATAAATGTCAGGTTAGCCAACACACTGTTTGTAAATATCTGTGATACATGTACATTGTACAGCCTGTCTTTTTTTTTGTGCTTGTTTCTCATTAGTCATGTAACAGTTTTCTTACTGCAGTCGTGGCCAGTTCATTTTCATACTTCCACGGTAACGCCACTGATATTTTGTTACGGGAACGCTACGGTGATTGTAGCGTATGCTTTACGAAGGTAACGTTTGTAAAGGCTGTTCACAATAAAGTGAGCACTATAAAAAATGAACCTATAAACAAAGTCACTGCTCCTACTTGCATATATCGTAACGGGCAGACTGAGTGACATGCGCCCAGTAAAGTTGATAACAATGGAGGGAAAGTAGTTCCATATCTTAACATTGAATAAAAAGTGTTAGGTAACCACTTGTGATAGCTTAAATTATTTATTTCGCTTTCTGTTAATTTTAATACGTGGTTTGTTGATCAAAGTGAAGAGAGCAGCAGGGTAAACGACAGACAAAAGAACAGGATAGAGATATTTGGGTGGCTCTTAACATCGAACTGTTCAGAGCCGATGACGGTGAAGTGAAACGAGTATGGAGCAACACCGGAATACAAGGGCGGGGTTAACTGAAGATCTCCGAGAAAACCCACCGATCGTCCGGCACTATTCTCACATGAGATAATCCCGTAAGGGCCCCGCAAACGAACCGAATCCGGTTAGTTTACGTGAGAAGTGCGTAATGTGACCAATACACCCTCGCCGCATCTCAGGAACAGAAATTCATATATTTCCACTTAGCTCATTATATGAGGATAGAGATGTGACTGTAGCTTTTTATGTGAAACTCGTATCTCTGTTGCGGCACAGTGAGCTTAACATGGCTATTATTAAATACAGATGGCTAAACCAAACAATGCAGCACTTATTTCAATTTCTTTAACACTGCAAAATGTTGTACATAATTATGAAATTTTTATTTTAATTTTTAGTATTTCTTTCAAAACTAACTGCCTATAGAAAAGTAAACAACCAACGTAAAATCACAACCGTTTGGCACAAAATGCCACGATATTGTAATACAAGATCGCTTCTGAAATGGACAAGAAAATTATTTATGACTAACTTGCAAACGATTAAGTTGCACTAAACGGCTAAACTTCGACAAACTGACCTAAACCAGCTGGTCGAAACATTGGTATCACAAGTCATACTAAACAATAGATAAAGGCAACTCCAGGTAAACCTATAATTCTTCTCTCTAAGGTTGTGCCATAGGAAGTCGTGTGCCATTTAATGGCGCGGTAAGCGTTTAGCTTATGATTCTTTTATTTTTATTACATTTTGAGTTTTTGCCTTTGTGGGCAAACAATTTTTTTTGGCAAAGTATGTTACTTGATTTGCCATTGCAATCAATTATCACCTTTTGGAACACTAGTAACTGTTATTCAAATTATGTTTGCATCAATAAATTTATTATGTATGTTAAATGGTGTTAATAGGAGAAAAGAACTAATATCTGTAAATCTTCAAATTTTATATCCCACTAATTTCTGTTAATGTATTTAACGAATATTTTCGTTAAACTTATATTTCTGCTGTTCATTTCGTTATAGATGGCACCACTTTTAGTAATGTCATTTGAAATATAACTGTATCATCTTTAAGTTTATAGATGGCACCACTTTTAGTAATGTCATTAAAAATATAACTGTATCATCTTTAAGGTTATAGAGGGCAGCACTTTTAGTAATGTCATTTATAATATAACTGTATCATCTTTAAGGTTATAGAAGGCAGCACTTTTAGTAATGTCATTTAAAATATAACTGTATCATCTTTAAGGTTATAGAGGGCAGCACTTTTAGTAATGTCATTTAAAATATAACTGTATCATCTTTAAGGTTATAGAGGGCAGCACTTTTAGAAATGTCATTTAAAATATAACTGTATCATCTTTAAGGTTATAGAGGGCAGCACTTTCGGTAAATCACTTTATTTCTACTTTTAAAATGTTGTTATTAATGTCAATATTTGCTGCCGTAAAATTTACTGACTTAATTATTTAGAAACTTTGTTTTGAGTAATTAATTTTTTGAACATATCTGTTTCTGAAAGCAAGTATAGCGATAGAAATATCGATACTGCTATCGATATGTATCATGTAAAGGAGTGCTGGCGGGATATTCTTTCTTCTTCTTCTCGACATCTTGAAAATGTGAGACGTTCTTTGGTGACTACTGATATTATCCCGTAACATTATGTAATATCATTTCCGCCTCATTCGGTAAGTTTAAAGTGTTACTTACTTTCCTGGCGATGTTTTGATGTAATTTTTAAACCCGCGGGATTTTTATTTTGTCCTTAAAACTTTGTTTAGTGCGGTCGCAGTTTACTGTGCCGTACACCATAGAGCCAATGTAGTTTCAGCCATATTCACCTTGTGAACGATGCGATGTGTCCTTGTTGTTCGTAATTGTGTGAACCGCCTTCAGGAGAAGGCAAAAGAAAGGCTTGCGTCTGCACTACCTAAATCAGGAAAGAAAAAATATATGTATTCTAAAGCATGAAGTAAATTTGTGCCGGTGTGGCTATCCAGCCATTATGATTCTCAAGCATGAAGTAAATTTGTGCCGGTGTGGCTATCCAGCCATTATGATTCTCAAGCATGAAGTAAATTTGTGCCGGTGTGGCTATCCAGCCATTATGATTCTCAAGCATGAAGCAAATTTGTGCCGGTGTGGCTATCCAGCCATTATGATTCTCAAGCATGAAGATTCTTCTTCCTAATTAAAATCAAGAATAAAACAACACCTTGTGGTACTCCCACCAAAACATGAAGTTATTCTTAAAATTAATGAATTTGCTCGTTTTGCGAGGTGCACCTCTATTGCAATAAGTTTACCCCACTTTTAATAAATGTTACCTGTTGTAATGTATATTCAATTAAGCCTACCTTAATGTTTGTTGCCATCGTGTTAATTAAAATAACCTTCCAAGGTTTATTTTTGTGCTGAAAAATATGCACTCTGATATTATGCAAGGGAAAAGCTAGTACTCAAATATGTAACAAAAGAATTAAGTTATTTATTGAAATATTTACATGAAACATATTTTATAACGAAGTCATCACTAAATATATTTGTGGGCCACAGAATTTGTGTACAGTGTTGTTCTTTTATAATATAATTTCCCCTTATTCAGTCTTTTTTTTATATAAAGTTTTCTGCAATGATAGCAAAATTACTTTACTGTTTTTTATGTGCATGATTGATTGCATGGTAATGATAACTATTAATTTAATACTCGGCCTAAGTCGTTTTTAACTTCTCGTTACAAAACACAGGTAAGAGCAACCGGATCATTGAGTAAAGATATACTCCAGAGTGGCCATGGGATTGGAAAAAGTCTGAACAGTTTTATGTGTTAGTTCCGCGAATGATTCAGAGGAGCGATAGTGTTCTCGACGACGTCATCCGCGCGGTGTTGCCAGTTCCGCAGCCGGTAAGAGTATGTCATAACCCTGGCCTCAGCTCACCCACGTGTTCGTTCAAGTTCTGCCAGAGGCGAGCCTGTCACACGCGAGTTACCAGCGTTCGTTGCAGCTGTGAATACCCAACTCATGATTTACTAGTGGCGACCATGGCATGTGTTTTGTTTATGTCGTAGAATTACGTGTTTGCGGAAATATGCAGCGATATCAACTACTGTATATAACGATCATTGGTTCTAATTATAATTTATTATTTTACTATAATTAGTTTAGGTGTTCATGATAAAATAAGAGTACTGTTAGCACTTACAATAACAAACGTCATATTAATCATTAATGATGCCATACATCATAGTAAACTTTTCGTTGCGTTCTTAGGTGAAAGGAAATGTACAGGAAATACATTGTTCAATAATGGAGAAATATATGTCAGACCCACGACGGTCTACAATTGAACACAATATTTACAGTTTGGGGTTGTGACCTACTACATAGGTGACTGTTCGTATAAATTATCAGTACGTTCAATATGTCGATTTGAGTGTCATTAAGGCTGTGTCCGAACCTAGGAATGCACTTATGTCATATGTGAATGCCCATATGGGCATATGGGCCCATATGGGCATACTCCACTCGATGCGATACGTGATACATTCCAATACACATACTTATTTGCATTCTTTACAGCAACTAATTAGCTGATAGAATTCTGAACAAGCATTTTGACGGAAAACACTTACTGAATAAGAGCTGGAACGTAGGCGCATAGCTTTAGAATTATCAATCCATTAGGAGCTGTAGCTGGAAAACACATGACAATGAAAGTTTTCCTATTAACCAATCATAGACTACAAGAAAGGAATGAATATATATTTGAGTCAGTAAACGCAGTTATCGATCATGTATTACAAACTGGTAACAACTAGAGGTAAAATTCCTTTTAACACTAATATTGGTATTAATAAAAATTAAATGTCGGATATTGATATAACGTTTTCACTCGTGCGTGCCTTGCCTTGTAAAAACATTGGCAGTGTTATCACTGCTCTGCATATTAACTATAAATTAAATGTCACGCCCGGTTTATAACAAATCACGACGAAAACTGGCTATATTTATCGCGGCTCTTCTACATCATTAAAGGTTAAGGAGTATACATAGTTAAGAACTTTGCTCAGTGGCGTTTCTCAAAAGGCAATGCCTCCATTCTACTCTTTATAAGAATAAATATTAGGAATAAAAGTTATGAACTGCATACAAATCGATTGTCAAAACAATAGCTTATAGGATGTAAGGACGCGAGACGTACACACATTCGTTTACCCCTGTACATTCGTACGTAATTTCCCGAAATATGTAAAACATTTACATACGTAGACGAATGCGAACGATGTATGAGCGTGTATCTCATTAAGCAGAAAACCTTATGGACAATGCGGGAAAAGGGCATTAATGATAACGTTTAAGGCTCAACTCTAACAGATGTTTGTTTTAATGCGACAATACAACTGTCGTCTCTGTAAGATCCAAGTTTACAATAATGATGTGCATTAGTGGATATTGTCTGAAAAGTTGGCAGCTGTGTGCGTTTACAATAATGATGTGCATTAGTGGATATTGTCTGAAAAGTTGGCAGCTGTATGTGTTTACATTTGCACGAGTGTAACACAGTACACCATTGTATATTGTACACTGAAACCTCGGACTTATAACAATACGAGAAACGTTGACATTGAAGTGTTTATTAGTAGTGTTAACACTAACGAACGAATATAAACTAGACATAACAAAGAGAGTCGCAGTATTCTACTTCAGACTACGTACATTATAAAATATAACTATTTCTGCATTAAACATCGGTTGAATGCAATGACTCGGTGCCAATCACTAATAGTCAAGCTAAGGCCGTGTCGTAAGGACCAATTAGTTATTTTGTAATTAGTTATTTTGTAATTAGTTATTTCGTAGGTTTCAATCCGGACGTTGTCGACAGTCACTTGTTTAGCACTCGCAGCAACACACTTATTTTAACAGTGAAAATATGTTTTATATAAATTAAATGCTTAAAATTGACGTAATATTTCTACAATCATCACTGGAATTCTGCGAATATGTTAATAAACAAGACAATAATATAATATACAATAACGACTTAAAATAAAACATGTGTTGCGAAATATATAAAAGCGCAACACTTAGTTGCTTTTTTAAGTATTTCTACTGTCTTTTATGAACAGTTATTTGTTTTGAAAAAAAAAAACCATTTTAAGTACGCATTCTCGCATGCGTTTTGAATGTCAAAACCAACATGGCGCTGATTTTATCATTTTATATTTTTGCTAATATCCGCTGTATACAAGATACGAAATAATAATTTACCAAATACGTGATAATGTTTGTATAAAATATCGAGTCACATGATCATTTTGTCAACGCAATCTGCCATTTCGGACACGGCCTGCGTTAACAATAAAAACCTAATGCATTTAGAATTATGCAATAGGTGCTTCTCTGTCATACAGAAAGACTTCTTCTGTATTTGCGGTTTCCCATTCATGTTTTAATTCTTAATTCCAGTGAGTTTAAACACGCAGCAAGCCTGTCATGTTTACTTTTGTTGCTAACACCTCGTATAAAACAACCATAATGAAGCAGATCGTACTTCAAAGCCGACATTTGCTATCAGAGAAGTTTATTATTTGTGAACAAGTATAATCGTCAACATGTGCACATACACGCCATTGTCATATTGTTTAGTTCTTTCATTACTGTAAATAACAGTTTCCCGCCAACACCGATTGCTCTGTACTGATTGGTCGTAGCCTCAACATTTTTTCTAAAGATATAAAATACAACTATTTATTTCAATGCTTAAGGAAATCCCACTAACGCACACGACCTGATACGTTCCACTCGGAAACAAAACATAAGAGAACACACATTCCTTTCTTCTGCACACATCTTAACGCATAATGAAATGCTTAAATATTTATATTGTTAATCCAGTTTTACTTCTGACATCGCAGCTTATGCTGCAATACGGTGTGCATGTGTGTTTAAACGCAGTAGAATCAATACATTTCTCAGCTCATGGTGTATAGTTGTTACCAAGAATAACCTAAATATTATTTAATATCTTAACTGTGTCAAAAGTTTTTCATGTATTCTGGAATGTTTAAAGTCCCCTAGCCTACAAATGGATAATGACAAAAATTTACGAACACGATGTACAAATTGAAATAATTTGTGACAGTAGGGCATTTTTGTGTGTTGACTTTGTGGCATATTTACATAATCTGCTTTTCCTAAAGTAGTTATGTTCTGTGTGTCACATGTTTTGTTGAATGAATAAATACTTGTTTTTGTTAACGACCACTCATTTTGTTTGCACAATTATACTATACTAACGAAATATTTTTATAACATGTACGATCATCGTCTTAACAAGGAGTGTTAATTCATACAGCAAGGGTAGATTACGTTCATTTATCGTGGGTATTTTCTCCTCTTTACTAGCATTTCCCTACTACTTAACAATGTTAATTGTAATATGTTAGTATAATACCAGATGTATGTAGTGTATCAAATTTTCAAAACAGTTTTTCTTCCGATATTTAAAAAGCATTTAAAAAGTTTCTGGTGCCTAAATTCTGCGAGAAGCGTGAGTCGTTTCAGCCGGCCTTACACGATCCCCAAGTTCTGCTACTTTCTGTTATACTCATGGGCACAACAGAAGGCATACAAGTTTCTATAGCAGAAGGAATAAAAAACGCATCCGTTCATACCCACGCGTTATATAAAGAGCTAATTGAAACTTGTAAATGGCAGGCAAACAACTCGCAGGGGACAGGGGTACAAATGCTGGTATTTCGGTTGCTGGAGCGATTAGGAATAAACTTAGATATTCTAGAACCAAAGGCCATTTGGTTCCTGCAGCAGGCTCAGTAGGAAGCACGTCTTGCCACAACCTTACGGCCCACAAATCAGGCCTCGTACGCTAGTGGCGTGATTAGCAAGAAATGCCTTCATCTTCAGCGTGAATGTGTATGGGTAGAGTAACAGCACGCTTGATAATACGCATGTTAGCATCACTATCTTGCGGAGCTAAGTACGTTGCTATGTGCGGTGAGTGCGGAGCAAAGGGTGGTGCGGAGTGCGGAGTCGATTACGTAGCATGCCGAGCCAATAGTGGAGTGCGCCATGCTGAGTGCGGAGCAAAGGGTGGTGCTGAGTGCGGAGTCGATTACGGAGCATGCCGACCCAATAGTGGAGTGCGCCATGCTGAGTGCGGAGGTTGAAGTGGAGACTGAGCTGATTGTAGTTGCAGAGAAACATTGCTAAAATTTATATGCGTATTGATCCGAATCTGGACTGATATTGAAACAAAAACGTATAAAAGAGGAATGTGTATCGTTTGCAGGCCAGTTTAATTCGATTCGCCGTAAGATAAAGACAGTGAAATATGGTCGTAGGATCATCATCCATTCCAGGTTCTGTCGAACCAAGCTAGAGCAATGACAGTCATCAATACACTGGACGAGGTGTGAGCAACACACAACATTACGTACTCCCTAAACAAGTATCTGGACACTAGGCAGATTCCTGAACCGACATCATGAAAGCAAATGTGAAACTAGACATTACATTACGTACAAACAAAGGGCCTTCGCAGAACACCCGAAGGATCGAAAGGAAAGGATATAACCAGGTAGGCCTGGGTGGGTTCCTACATGCACTTATACCTGCAGTCGGCGTTCTGTCCGGCTTTGCCGGGGCAGTCACAAATATCATGAGCGCCGTGAAGCGGGTATCGAACAATCAAAAACAGGTAGAGGAAACTCGCCGCCTTAACAGAACTTGGGAAGCTATCGCCCCGTATCAGGAAAGAGGAAGACAATCAAATGCTAGGGGAAAAAAAAAGGAAAAAATTGATGGAGGAAATCAAAGTGACGCTGCCTAGACGATAACTGACGAACGTGGGTTTGGAACTGTTGGCGCACAAATTGAAGTGACCTCATTTCCGTGAAGTGTTTCCGAGAGATGCTTTGCCACCTAAATCAAAAAGAGACGAATGTGCCATAATTAATTTAGACATGACAGCCGGGACTGGTATGCACTGGGTAGCTTATGTAATACATTGCAAACGTGCAATATACTGACAGTTTTGGGAATTTGCGTCCTCCACCCGAACTGCGCGAGTAACTGAACAATTGCAAACTTACTTACAACTACGAAGCGGAACAGATTCCCAACACATAGAACTGTGGACACTTGTGTCTGTGATTGTTAAGCAGGGTGTACAAGGGCTGTGTCAGCTATACCGATCTCATCATTATGTTGGTGTCTTATCATTCCGAGTTTATGGCTAACTTTTACCCTCCCTTGGAGCTGGAGGGTGAATGGCTGTGTGGGACTAGTGGTGTTTTAAATTTACAACTCCTTATACAACATAGAAGAAACTGTGGATTCCACATTCCTGTACATAGTGGCAGGAGATGCGAAATAAATCAGCATTCCCACAGGGGTGTACGTGCTGAAGGATATGGAATACTTCATTTAAAAAATTGCTACCGCACGACATTGTATTCTAACTGCATGGGAATCCAAATACTTTAAAGACTGAAATGTTTTGCACCGCAGATGTAGATTTCACAGAACTGGATACCATCGGGTCTATGCTGGAGTTTGAACCCAGAGTGTACGAAGCAGGAAGCAGTAATGAAACACTAGTCGTCACACGGGCTGTAAACATCTTTACGGTCAATGTCATACGCAAAAACTGTAACTTGGCAAGTTGCAGTCACGTGAATGAGAAACCGAGCAGTACTATTTACGGATTTGCGCCAACCGTAGGTCCTGAATATAAAATCTTAAAATCTCTGAGAATGCTCATTTACGTACTGATCATTGCAACAAGCGTCCAGGAAGTATCCATTTCGATTGTTGACCAAAACGAGGAACTGATAAATTTCCGAAACCAATAAATTACTCTATGTTTATACCTAAAACGATGGGACTAAATTTCGTTGGGAATACAAAAACCTATAAATGCCTGCAGTGCATCGAGCCCGAGATCAGTAAGCTGCGAGTAAATGTTGCGCTAACACCTGAAAATGCAAAGATTCTCATTGTACTTGGTTTAAAAGTAAATCGACAAGGCAGACGAAATTATCGGCGTCCATCAGTGCCTAGAATTTGATAATAAACTGGAAATGCACTGTTTCGAACCCTATCTTGCAGGACCTTTTGCTCTCAGAAGGGAGGATAGAATACCTATACAGCGACAAGATATTTACACCTTGCCTAGCCAGTTCATCGTGTGCAATAGACGCAGGCTAACGAAGGAGGATGGGACCCACCCGACCACCACCAAGTTGGTGCGAAATGGGATTCTGCACCTTGTCGAGCGAGTAATGCACGAGATTAATGGCGTCGCAATCAATCCGTCGCGAGATGTGGGCATAAACTAATCGATAAAAATTTACCTATCGCTCACATTCAATCATCTTTCCGCAGTCACGATGACAGGCTGGATAATCTATGATGCCTACAGTGTTCCCATTTACGGTGGAGGTAGGTTCAAAGTGTGAGTTCCGTTTTACATTCTACTGAAATTTGCCGAAGGTTTTAAGAACATGATAACAGGGGCGAGGCACGAGCTAGCAACATCGCATTTGGAAGCCGTGTTGGGAGTAGAGAGAAAACCCGCAGCCCATCTCTCTTTGTACACAATAGAATGACTCGTCCCTCACATAACCCTGAACACTCGCAAACGTGTCAAGCTGTTAGAAAAAGTGATCGAAATAGCATTCAGGAGTTGGAACCTGGTCACCTGCCTGGCCCTGCCCGTCACTACGAGAAATCACTGGGCCGTGAAGACGTCTTCAAACACGGGAAAACCATACTACATCTTACTGGGGCTTCAGACGAACAGACAGCATAGTATCAGAGCCGACAAGTCTACGTTCGACCACTGCAAGGTTGAAAACGCAAAGATATTTCTGAATAGCGAAAGCTACCCGTACGCAGATTTGAACGCGAACTTTGAAAATGGACAGTATGTGCTGGCATATTATATGTATTCACAATTCCAATCTTCGTATTACGGACGCGACGTGCATCCCGTTACGAGGCCCGAAAATTTCCGAGATATGGCACCTTTGCTAGTATTCGATAAGTAGAAGAAAAATGAGCGCGTGCAGAATAGTACTGTCGACTGCCGGATCGAGATAATCGCCAAGGAAAATGAGCGCGTGCAGAATAGCACTGTCGACTGCCGGATCGAGATAATCACCAAGGAAAATTAGCGCGTGCAGAATAGCACTGTCGACTGCCGGATCGAGATAATCACCAAGGAAAATGTTGCCGTAAACATTGTTGCGTACTGCTTGATACTCCACGACAGGATTGTTCAGTACGATTGTTTTTCCGGCCTGGTAAAAATAATGAGTTTATTGCTTACGTGTCTGTGTATGTGTATGTATATAAACTATGACTTCATTCCACAACGCGAAAAACATGTATATAAATAGAAGCCTAAAATAAATTAGACTCCAGTAGAATACGAGTCACCATGGGAGCAAGATGACGCCCTTTTATCCGCAGAACTTTTACGTCCTGTCACTCCCAGATGACTCTAAAATCACCTATTCGTTCTGGGATACTGGATCGCTACATACCTACGAAGAAAAAATGTGATAAATGGGAATACTGGCTATGTTCGGTGACTTCGGGCGAACCTATGCAACAGTTAATAACTTGTTGCACTCCCGAGAATTACTCTGTTCATCATATGAAGTGGGATACGCCTCTTCCTGCAATAGTGGATCAGGTTTTGTAATTCGCAGCAACTTTGAGTTGAGGCGACTCCACAAGCACCGAAATGCACGCCCCTGACTGCTCCACCCAGATCTGCTCCACACAGAATTTTGTATGTTGGGGAAAAAAATAATACCAGTGAGGCTTTGACTCAAAAACCCCCTCCCCCCCCCCCCCCCGGCGTACCGTTGACCGTTGTGCTATACTTTCGACGCCACGATGTATAGGGAAAAAAATGTCCAGGGGACCTGCATCAGACTGTGAAGTGCGCCTCCGCAATCGTCCATGTGTGACGTTATCTACTATAATTATCGCCGACATGGGTTTGTCCACAGCTGACCTCAACTTGGAAGAAGATATTCCGAAGATTTCAGTTCTACTACGCCGGATCGAACGTCAATGACCGTTTATAATTTTTTACCAAAGTATTTTGACTGGAAGATTCAATTTTTTAAAAGATTGCCGCATTTATAGTTTGTGTGTTATTTGTGTAAAGAAATACACCTGTATATAACTGACAAGGTTGCGAATTTTTAATTTATGTATTCTGTTTACTTTTCACTTGGAGAATTGACAAGTACGCGCAATAGTTTTTTTTAGTAAACACCTGTTTATTACGCTTTATTTTAACTTGGTTAAGGAGCAAGTACGTGCAATACCTATTTATAACAGGTCCTTGCCAACAATATTATCCAAACTTTCATTTGACGTACCTTTTTTAACCTTCTTTCTTTATTATAACAAAAAATAACTAGTACGATGTTATTAGAAAATACCAATTTAATCAAAAGTAATTTCTTACAAAAAAATAAAAAACATGCACACTGCAAGATAAAACTGTTCCTGGTCTATATTAACTAGCACTAGAAATTGGGTGTGATGACTAAAGGAAGTAGGCAAGAATACTGATGGAGAGAGGAAGTGCATGCGTGGCGACCTTCATTCTGCCACACCAAGCAAGGACGACACACACACACACACACACACACACACACACACATTATATATATATATATGTGTGTGTGTGTGTGTGTGTGTGTGTCGCCCTCACGCAGCAGCACAGATACCTCACCAAGTTTAACATGATTTTATAACAAATTAAAATATATTACTCAAGTACTTTTACGATAAAAATATTTATTTTGCATTGTATACAGATTCATTAGTATTGAAAAAACACCATTAAAGAAAATTACATATATACACACATATGCACACATATACATATATATATATACATATATAAACACATATACATACAAATACATACATATACATATATAGATATACGTATATAGATATACATACATATATATACATATATATACATATATATATATATATATATATATATATATATATATATATATATATATACATATATATATATATATATATATATATATATATACATATATATATATACATATATATATATATACATAACACATGTAACGCATATATACATATAACACATGTAACGCATATATACATATAACACATGTAACACATATATACATATAACGCATGTAACACATATATATACATACATCGTATTTACATACAAAGTACATGAAAAGAAAATATTTTAATATATATATATATATATATAATGAATAGCATCATTAACACAACATGTGAAAGAAAACATTTTACAAAAAAAAACATTAAGAAAATATTTTCACTTTAAACATATTTACTGAAAAAATTCGTAAAAACATTTTTAAGATAAATATAAGTTTAACGAAGAAATTAGTTATTTTCTCATTAAAGTAAAAATTATGAGATAATGATTTTCCTTATGCCTAAGATCCTTTTCTTTCCCCATCCATATTATTAAACACGTACGTTGATATGTTTTTTTATTCAGAGTGTGTTCCAACTACACAAAAAATGACATGTGTAATTGGAGGTTTTCATCATCTGGGTTTTCTATAAATAGAACAAATCTCATATGTCCAAGCACACGCAAGCACTTATGGCGATGGGTTCGAAGGTGTTTTAACCTTCACACTGAGTCAAGCACTTTCATGTCGGTCCGAGCATATGTTAAAAGAGTCTGTCACTTTTTTTTAATGTCGTGATTAATTTCGCAATTTTCCCTGTCGTAGATGGAGGACTGTCTTTCGTCCGCAAATTATTATTTTTATATTTCCCAATGTTAGTGGGGAACTAATCGTCATTATCGCACTCTTGCACTGTTAATTCAAACGCCCTACCATAGATGATTCTCCTTTCGAGGAGGAGGAAATGAAAATGTTCGTCACATCGCTCCACTGTCACAGTAACTGACGGCTGGTCCTTGTAGGTTACGTCGTGCAGTAGAGGAGATATACTTGTGTATTTTCTCTGGATTGAACTTGCCGTCGGGACATGCTCAGTCGTTGCGAGAAGACTTGGTGAACAGTCTCAGCCTCGTGCCTAGGTACACTTCGCACACAAATTCTTGCCTTTTCATGATGTGGTTATATCCATCGCATTTCTTTAGCCATTTACGAACCGAATTATTTTTATTTTCTCGTAAAAGTTCGTACGGTACACATTCGTACGTTCTTTCCTTGCTTACGTGAATATATCAATTTTTTTTTACCAATTCCAGCGAACAGGGAAGCATAGAGTCGGGACGTAAATTGTGCACGTAACAGTTTTTGTATTCAGCCTTTGAGCTCGTCACAGCAGCACAGCCAGTGAATTCCACCGTCACGAAATTCAGTTTGCAGAATGCCTCTAGCATCTGGAAAACTCGCGCGTCAGTACCCCCAATTCAGTTCACTGTAGTTGTTCTCGTCCTCTGATCTGAATGGAGAAATATCGGTGACGGCCACTTTGGATGTCGCGGTTTTTGAAGTCGGAGCTGATGGGACTATGTGAAGCTAGGTGAGAATACACTGTATTCCAGGGGCTTGTACGCGTTGTCTGATGGGACTATGTGAAGCTAGGTGAGAATACACTGTATTCCAGGGGCTTGTACGCGTTGTCTGATGGGACTATGTGAAGCTGGGTGAGAATACACTGTATTCCAGGGGCTTGTACGCGTTGTCTGATGGGACTATGTGAAGCTAGGTGAGAATACACTGTATTCCAGGGGCTTGTACGCGTTGTCTGATGGGACTATGTGAAGCTGGGTGAGAATACACTGTATTCCAGGGGCTTGTACGCGTTGTCTGATAGGACTATGTGAAGCTGGGTGAGAATACACTGTATTCCAGGGGCTTGTACGCGTTGTCTGATAGGACTATGTGAAGCTGGGTGAGAATACACTGTATTCCAGGGGCTTGTACGCGTTGTCTGATAGGACTATGTGAAGCTGGGTGAGAATACACTGTATTCCAGGGGCTTGTACGCGTTGTCTGATAGGACTATGTGAAGCTAGGTGAGAATACACTGTATTCCAGGGGCTTGTACGCGTTGTCTGATAGGACTATGTGAAGCTGGGTGAGAATACACTGTATTCCAGGGGCTTGTACGCGTTGTCTGATAGGACTATGTGAAGCTAGGTGAGAATACACTGTATTCCAGGGGCTTGTACGCGTTGTCTGATAGGACTATGTGAAGCTGGGTGAGAATACACTGTATTCCAGGGCTTGGACGCGTTGTCTGATGGGACTATGTGAAGCTAGGTGAGAATACACTGTATTCCAGGGGCTTGTACGCGTTGTCTGATGGGACTATGTGAAGCTAGGTGAGAATACACTGTATTCCAGGGCTTGTACGCGTTGTCTGATGGGACTATGTGAAGCTAGGTGAGAATACACTGTATTCCAGGGCTTGTACGCGTTGTCTGATGGATGCGGGTTGACTGACAGTAGCGGGTTGTATGATCGTTGTGTGTTCGTGCCAGTTGGCATTCCTCCTCGTGCCAATATCGTATGGTTGAGCTGAAGAATATTGTCTCCGGTGTCTTCTGCTTTGCCATTGGCTTCTTCTGTACTCGACGACATGGCAACTGTGTAAAAGACGTTTGAAACAAAATGATCACCGGGCTCTCTTCTCGAAGTAGGTAGGTACAACTTTTTCTCAGAAGCCTTCAAGGGAAGCTTCTTATAGAGCCAATCGAAGAGTTTGGATGGGGTCTACAGGAGGTGAGAAATTAGTAGAACGGAGGTGGTGGATGCCTGCCGACTAAACACTAGATTGGTCGGGTGGAACGGACGTGGATAGTTAGCCAATGAGAAACATTGGCTGGATGCAGGCTTGCCGACTAAACAATAACTAGACAATGAGATACAATGGTGGTATGTAGGTTTCCGAAGACACCCGAGTAATCAGCCAATGGGAAAATAAGGGATCCAACGAAAGAGAGTAATTAGCCAATCGAAAGCATTGGCGTGGTAGAACGAATAGAGGGGGTAATTGGGCACTTAAATACATTGCAAGGGCTGGAGCAAAGGTGACTAATTAGGAGCGGTGGGGTGTGGTAGAGGGAACCAACAATCAAACAGAGGTGTATAATTAACCAATTAGAAGCATTGGCGTGGTAACTAACCAATGAGACTTATAGGTGGATATAGGGCGAATGCTACTAATTAGCCAAGGTCAATGGCGGAGGTTAGTCGAACGAAAGTGTGAGAGAATCTCTAAAAACAAATGACGAACAAAAAGAAGATAGCTGCCTCCAGTAACACAAACTACGAACGAAAAATCCAATTACGCTTACCAAGATTGCAGTGGAGCGAATGCGACTAATAGGCCATGGCGAAACGTTTTTAAATAATTTTATTTATAAGATTTTTAGAAAAAAGTTTTAATAAAATGAGAGCATACCAATATGGCGGCCTCCGGTATCATGTAAACCAATGATGAACGAAAAATCATGATGGTGGCCTAGTGAAACTGAGAGACAATCTCCAGTAGCATACATCGGTTTTTTAAATAAATTTTTGTAGGGAAATTTTAAGGGAAAAAGGGAAATAGTTAAATAAAATGACCGCGGGGAAAGAACAATAAATACAATTTTTTAACTATCTTTAAATAATTAATTGTTTACCAATTTTGTTACTTAAATATTTTTGTAACAAATTTTTTGTATATTTATTAAAACATTTTTTAATTTTAAACAATTTTTTTTATAAAATTTTAATGATTTTATTTTAGAATTTTTTTTCACTATTTTTTGGGTTTGTGGGGTCAGAGGTCCCCGGGGTGAAGGTCATGGTCAGGGGCAATGATATCCAAGATGGCGGATGCGTGACGTAACAACATGGCGGCCGGCCGAATCCCACACCCTTGGCTGTCATTCGGTCAAATCCTATTACTTACATACATGTCAGGTTCCTCCTTAGTTGTTCAGTGGATATCTTTGTAAACAGCAGGTGTGTATATTCTAATGTTAATATTTCATTGAAAAACTTTTTTCAGAAGAGAAGTAATTTGTTGCCAATTTATGTGTTTGGTTATTAAAACATAAATGTGGTCGTTGAAAAGTATCGGTCAGCAAAAGTTACTGTCAGTAGCCAGGCTCTGTTTGCGACATGTATTCTTCTGTAGAAAAATGTTTCAAAGCTATGCCAAAGTTTTTTTTCAGAAGAGATTGCTTAAATGCTGAGAAAGGAGAACAACACGAAGCTTCTTAAGTCCAGCCTTCACCATGCATGCGCGTATAGGGAATTGAATGCTAAATTCGGACAAAGATATCTCAGTCGTTTTCTATGGTAGTATTTACAAGTAAAGATTTTTTGTTATATAATGAATGCATCTAGATTTTTAAACCTTCCAAATTTAAATTTTTTAATTTTAAATGCACTTTTTATAACATTGTTACATTTCATAAATAATAAAAAAGTAAATTTAAAATAAAAACATTAATATTAAAACGGTTTAAAAATCTACATGCGTTCAAACTAACAAAATATCTTTAGTTGAAAATAATACCACAAAAATTAACTGTGAGATCTTTGTCCGAATTTAGCATTTAATTCCCTATACGCCCATGCATGGTGAAGCTGACCTTAATGATATTTTCCTTCGGCATCGCAATGCTTGCTTACGGTTGGATGTGATGTGAATATTCGCTCCTGTCTTCCTGCCCCTTGAACTGCGTCGCTATGTCTTTCAAATACTCGTTTGTTCTACGAGCATATTTAGCATGCCTTCAATGTGGTCTTCTACGATAATACACACATTCTTTAGGTGAGGGCTGTTGAGTACTTTCAAGAAGTCGCGCATTCCAGAAACACCATTTCACGGTACACCATAGAGGCTAAAAACAGCATTTCCAAAGCACTGCACCCTAAAATATACGCGTCAGATGCATTCGAACCTACTCAAGGGCCCTGCATAGAATTATCCATCGATTTTGAACCAATAAAATAATATGGTTACCGCTGGAAGTCGCGTATGTACAAGACGCAGTGTGAAGAGAGCTCAGCACACCAGTTGAGAAGCTCAAACCTGGCGGCAATGCGCTCCTCTCTTCGAACGTCGAGAAGAGCTCCAGCTGGACGGGAGCCATAAGTGGTAGTACATATAGTCTATTCACGGTCTCTTCACGCACTTTGAATCAAACCTTTGAAAAATCACCACATGTACAACGTGTTCAGTATTTTCCAAATATGCCATGTATCCCTATGTAGCAAACCACATATAGCACATTGATGGTTTACAATTGGTTGCCAAACCGGCAAACAGTTGGCCAACAGCTGGCATGTACCCGGCATGTTCCGAAGTGACATCACTGACTAGCCATAGTCTGCCCATAACTGACCCAGGTGTGGTGAACACAAATCATGGCCCATACGTTTACAACAGCAATGGCCCATCGATGTACCATTTCACAGCCATCAGATGGCCTACTGATGGCTAGCCATGCTCTCTCTTAAAAATTATTATTATTACTATCGATATCAACTTTTCTTTATCTTTAATTTCGTTTACTATACTATTAAACCAAATTATACGACATTAAATCGTATGCTTACCATTGCAGGAGAGGGGCACGAACTTACGCCCCTTGCTTTGACAGCCCAGAATGCTAACCATTACTCCACTGTGTATTTTTTTTACATATATAAAAATAGATTTATTATCACACACGATATACAGAGGCGTTTACCCTTAACATATTATATACAGTACACATTCAACCCACAATATAAACAATAACAAAATACTCAATAAAATATCAACACAATTCTTACATAGGGGCACAAAACGATATGAACATTTGGTGAACTGGTTTTACTGACAATTCGTACATTTAGATTAACTATTTTAGAATATATATGTATTTGAATTGTCAACAAACGCTAATATAATATTAATTACACCAATTATTCCATAGCCTAAAAATGTACCATGCCAACAAATCAGTTTTTAAAAAGATGCAGATAAATAATTTTGCCGTTGAGAGAAATTCTCCTACGCGAATCACTATGTTAACCCAAAAACTTGCCTTCAATTTAATCTTCCGCAGTACGTATGTCACGTGTATGCTATTCATCTGTTTTTAAATACAGTCGTCAGTTACGAATATTTTGGTAATGTGAAACAACAAAAAAACTTCAATGTTAATCTCCAAAAGGTGGTAATATATTGTTTTTTTACCTCTTATTTTAGTTATATGTAGTCATTCATTTAAAACATTACATATGTCAAATTATTCAATACCAGTCTCAAAGTCACACCTAATACTGTATTTACAGCATTTTGCTATAGAGATTTCCATCACTATAAATTTACAAATAATCTACTCGTATCATATGATATATAATTGTATTAGACACACACATATATAGCCTACATATACAAGTATATGTATTTTGAAGAAGCTATCTGCAAAAAATGAGAGCCATAAAAATGCCCATAATAAGCCAAATTGCACCAGCAATGGTAAATCTATGTTCCACTTCACAGCCATCAGATGGCCTATAGATGGCTACCCATAATTTTACCAGCAATAAGTATAGGTTATGTGTGACCATTGCTGGAATACAGTTCGTGTGCTATTTATGGGTCATTTCCATCAACATTCCATCAGTGGGACATAAAAGACGTGCTAAGTGCCTTGGTGCCAGCAGTTAACCATAGTTAGTGCCAGTTTTGTAGACCTATAAGTTTTTGGGCCAGCAGTAATCCAGCAATGATATCAGTAAAACCAGACCGCCGACTGTTGCATGCTACATGGGTCACTAGCGTTTTATAACTCTGTTAGCATAAAAGTAGCTTATTTGAAGTTCAATTGAAGTTTAACCAATATTTTATTTATAAATTATAATATTTACTTTATAATAAATACGCATAAAAGCAGTGAGAAAACATGTATGTTGGTAGCACCTAGAAAGAAATATTTCTCACACAAAATATAATTACAACCGAGTGCCCACAAACTCGGTTCGTTGCCGTTTTGTGTAATTTTCTATACGTATTAAACCTTAGTTTGCCCGTGGCATATGAATATCCTGGAAGCAGAACTTAAGCAATGCTTCAGGAAAGTATGAAGTAACAGTGAATGGATTATACACATTAAAAAATAATGGGAAAATTACCTGACAAGTACAAAGTAATATACGCAAACTTGTAGGGAAAACGTCGTTTTTCTTACAGATAAGGTAAAATTACCGCACTTTGGAGTAAAATTCACGTACTTGGTAGCGGAAAATCCCATACATGGATGGGAAAATAACCTTACGACGCGTGCATCTCTTCATCATTCTCAACAGCTAAGTGGGGAGAAGGGCGGAAGAAATAATCCTGTAGCACGCTAATATTCACTGACATAGATACTCCGTCGTAGTGGTGTAATGGATAGCGCATCGGCATATCGTGATAGAGGATCATAGTTCGCGCCCAGCCACCAGCAAGAGTCGAGCAATTTAGTGTTGAGGTTTCGGTTACTATTCGTCAGAGTAAATTAATAGTACTAATACGCCAACATTTTTAATCTAATTTTATTATAAAATATTGTTAATTTTCCCGCACTTGTATTGAATTTCCCCCCCCCCCCCCACTTTTATCACGTACATTTTTCCCTACGATAAGGAGAATAATACTTCAGTTCTGTAAATTTTCTCTACATTTAAGTCTCGCCTCCCACCAAGACGAACCGGGTTCAATATCCGGCCGTGTCACCGGATTTTCGCTAAATTTCCCCCCCCCCCCCCATCATTCCGGCGCCGCTCCATATTCGCTTCAGTCACTCTCATCGGCTCTCAAGACCTCGCTTTTATGAGTCTCCCAAATCTCTTCACTCACTCACTCTACATTTAAGAGGTAATTTTACCTTACACGCAGAGGTAATTAGCTTCCCTTACATGTAAGGGAATTTTACCTCAATTTTTTACAGTGTAGTTAAGGTCAGGCTTCACCATGCACGGGCGTATAGGTATCAAAGGCTAAATTCTGGCAAAGATCTCTCAGTCGTTTTTTGTGATAGTATTTTCAACTAAAAATTTGTTAGAGACTGAACTCATCTAAATTTGTAAACCTTACAAATTTTAATTTTTTAATTTCAAATGAACGTTTTAATTATTGGTAAAACTGCGACTTTTATAAGATAATTAAAAACTGCACTTAAAATTGTTAAATAAATTAAATTAAACGGTTTACAAATCTAGATGCATCCAATCTCTAACTAAATATCTGTAAAGGCTGTCACGATAAAGTGAGCACTTTTGAAATCAACCTTAGAAAAATGTCATTGCCCCAGCCTGCACATGTTTTAAAGGGCACAGTGAGTAACATGTGCCCGGTAAAGTTGGTAACTATGGATGTAAAGTAGTTTCATATGTTAACGTCAAATAAAAAGCGTCAGGTAACAATATTTGATAGTTAAAATTATTTCTTACGATTTATATTTTTTAACGCCTCGGTATGTAAAATTTTCTCCATTTATAAAATATTTACTTTTCTAATAATTTCACAGATTCACTTGATCGACGCATGAATAAAGTTATAAGGCCCATGGCAATGTTAATTTTTCATAAGATGGAAGAATACACAACGTGCATACAAATAGTTGTCCGAATGAAGCCTTTGATTCTCTACATGCCCATGCATGGTGAAGCCTGACCTTAAGAGTGAGAAGACTGGACAAGAGGCAGAGTGTTGCTGGTGCGTACAGCCGGCATGGCAGGTGTGTGGTCCTGTCGAAAGCCGCGGGCTAGGGCCGCTAACCTGAGGTGACCCTCGCGGCGTACTGCGGGCTGCCTGCATACAGGCGCAATCCGCCCACACATCTACAACAACACTATACACGTCATCAGTGGTCGAGGCGCCTTCCTACCCGGCTTACCAGCGTCTTTGCACTCTCTATGGAATACACGTTTATAATCCATTCACGGTTACTTCAGCCTTTTCTGAAGCCCTGCTAATGTTCTACTTCCAGGATATTCCTCCGCCTCGTACAAACTAAGCTTAACAAGTCTGGAGAATTACACCAGGGGGACAACGCACCACATTCGTGCGCACTCAGTTGTATTTATATTTTGTATGAGAACAGTTTCTCACTAGACATTACCAACATACCTATTTTCTCCCTGCTCCTTATTATAATTATTTATCAATGAAGCATTATAATCTATAGACAAGATATTAATAACATTTCAATTTAACAAGACAAAAAAAGTAACTTTTATGAACACAAGTATAAAATGCTTGTGATACAGGGCGTATTTAGGAAATAACTAACACGTCATACATGGGGAGATTTTCCAAAGGTTTGATTCAAAAAGGCTGAAGAAACCGAAAATGGACTACATAAAACTAACTGTTTCACGCGTGCACAGTTTGTTTGCACACGTGAAACAACAACACTTCACGCTAGGCCGGAATACAACATTCACCATACTACATTTAAGTCCGTTCGCGGTTTCACCATCAAACCTTTGAATAAACACTATATGTATGACGTCTTTGGTTACTTCTTGAATATGATTTATTGTAAGCTTTGTATAGTTTCGTTAATATAAAACTACCTTTTTTAGGTTTAGTTAGACGTTTACCTACATTGCAAAAAATCGAAGTAAAATTCCCTTTCATGTAAGGTAAGCTAACCTCAACATGTAAGGTAAAATTACATCTTAAATGTAGAGTAAATATACATAACAAGTCAGATACTATTCCCTAATCGTACGGGAAAAGTACCTAACGAAAGTGGGGGGGAAATGCCATACAAGAAAGGGAAAATTAACTATATTGTGCAATAAAATTATATTTAATATACTCCGGAGTATTAGTACGCTTAATTATTTAATTACGTTTATCCTCTGACGAATAGTAACCGAAACCTCAACACTCATATCCTCGACACTTGCTGGTGGATGAGCTCGAACCATGGCTCTCTATCACGATAGGCCGATGTGTAATCCATTACACCACGACGACAACAACGTGATAGCATGTGTGAATATTAGTGTGTTAAAGGATTGTTTCTTCTGCCCGTCCTCCCACTTAGCTGCTGAGACAATGCTGAAGAGATGCACGCGTTTGTAATGCAACTTTCTCATTCATGTATGTGATTTTCCACTACCATGTAAATGAATTTTACTCCAGAGTGCGGTAATTTTACCTGGAAAACTATGTTTCTCCCACAAGTTTGCGAATATTACCTTACACTTGTCAGGTTATTTCCCCATTATATTTTACAGTGTATATTCTATCGGTAAATTAAAGGTAACATTTCATTTATAACTAATATGAACGAGGACAAAAGAAACATGTGTGTTGGTAACACCTAGTAATAAATAGTTCTTGTGGAAAATATGATTGGATTGAGCGCGCAGGAATGCGGTACGTCGTCCTTCTGGTGTCAATGTGTAAGCTTTGTTTCCATGAGGCAGACGAAAGTCCTGAAATAGGTCGTCAGAAAAGTTGCAAGTTACCGCGTGAATGGACTACATCTTAAAATAGACGTCAATTACCTGTTTTAGCACTTTCAAATTTTTTAAAAAGTACGCAATATAAGCGGAAATAAAAAAACAATAACTACCTTTCGGAGGTTAAACATTTGTAAAGGGTTTTCACGATGAAGTGAGCATTATATAAATCAACCTTAGAAATAAGTCTCTGTCCCTACCGGTATATCTTAACTGGCGCGCCAAGTGACATGCGCCTAGTAAAGTTGGTAATGATGATTGGAAAGTAGTTCCACATCTCTCAAAGTCGAATAAAAAGTGTCAGGTAACCATTTGTGATGTCTTAAATTATTTATCTGGCTTTGTTTTTTTAATGCACGGAAGTGTAAAAATTACAAGTTTAGTGTAATAATTATTTTTCTACTAATTCCACAGATTCACGGGACCGACGCATGGATAAAGTGATGAGGCCTATGGCAATGTTAATCTTACATAAGGCAGACTGCTCATCATTCAACAGTAGTAAGAGAGAACCTGAATTAGGTGCAGGTAGGGACTGTCCCGTTAGGCTTAAATGCCAGGGCTTTGAGACGATCAGTACTCTGTAGGTCAATATAATTAGTAATACAGAAATGAGAGATTTAACGAAGACTAGTAGAAGAATTAATTGTTAAACTAATTAATGTATTGGTATTTGTGATTCAATAGATAGTGTCTCCAGTCTTGTATGTTAGTTTGCTGTTTGACTCAACCTCTAGTTACATTCCCCATAGCTAACTTCTTGTCTGGTGCCAGTCCTTAGTAGGACGGACCATAACAACTGGTGGAGGAACCAGCCTTTCCAAACTCTCACAAACCATTGCATAGTTAGCAGTTGTTAAAGAACAACTTTACATACACTGAACATTGAGTAAAGAATTAGCTTCGCCTGAAATATAACTATTAGATATTAAAATTCCAACAGCCGAATTAAACTACAAATACCAACTCGTGTTTTTTTCCTTGAAGTCAATGGAACTGCGCAGGAAAAGTCTACAATAGTTATTTTCTACCACTTTCACCAATATTTTTGGTTTAAATTTTATTTTATTGCTTAAATGTTAACCGGTAGCTGTATAAAATAGTTTTGTGCCTTTCGCAGAAGAAAGTTGTATTCCCAGGATAGGTATATACCGAGATACACGTGTGTGTGCAAGAAATGGGTTAACAGACACTGTTTTGCAGGGGAACTCTCTCAAGTGATAGAGACGCGAACATTTCGCGGATTGATTTCGCATCAGTCTAGACTTCAAAGTCCTCTATACGCTCGAGACACTATCGTTTGCTTATTGGTGGCTTCGATCAAGTGAGGCCTCTGTACAGCACTGTTCTATGCCAACTCACCCTGCTTACTGCTTCATGCTTATTGTCCATTTCAGATAAGTGGTCTCAAATTCGACAGACAATGTGACCAACATACACATTATGTAAACAGTAAATGCTCTCGCTCCTACAGTATTGTGTCAGCTGATGAACTGCTGCGGGATCCGTGTTGTTAGGTTGGCTATTTTGATGATGGATTCGGAAAAAATAGTACTCGGAACTAAAAGTTGTAATTTGATATTCTTAATTATACTTACAACATTTATGGTTTGAATTATGTTTCTAAAGCAATATTAGATTTTCTTGGCTATTAGTAACGGGGCTTAAAAATCACGTTCAGCATTTATGACAGCGTATGTCGACACATACGAACAGTAAACGTTTCCAGTCAATGGCTAGACATGTTTATGTTTCCAGCCTGGTGAAGGCAGTTGTGCGTGCGCTTTTTTTGTCATCATGTTTATTATACGAATATCGTATTGGTGTTGTCGGAATATTTAATCGGTAGTTAATTATTTTTTATTTGCTTTTTCCAAACGTAGTTGGTTGTAGGTACCATTGTAGTGCGTTTTCTTGAGTGAAAAGTAATATTAATCGGCACGTCGTTAAAACTGCTCGGTCCGCCATTTTACTAACCGCCTTCCACAATAAAGTGACACGAATATAATTTCCGTATATAAGTTTAAGTTTGTTCGTATCAGGAAACGTGCGCAGTGTTAATTTTACTGAATGATCTTGGAAATAAATTATTTAATGCCATTGACGAACAAACGTGATTTTAGTGAAGTAAATTCACAAGGATTGCCATAAAAAAACACGTGTTCAAGAGTTTACAACAGTAAGTTTGCGTGTTTTGTAAATGTATGTGTAAACCGTTAATATAATTATTGAAATGTACGTGGCTTGAAAAATGCCACACTTTACACACTTTTGTAGTGAGTGAATAATATTTGTTTGTCTACATTGTAAATTCGAGTGTAAGGTTAACTTCGGTTAAAGTGTGTGAGTGTATATATTGCTGTATCTGTACGAATACGAACAGAGACGTTTTTATCGCATTTTGTATTTTCATTAAAGTTATAAATTTTGGAGTTAAATAATTTGAATGTTATTTCCATACGAGCAAAATTTTCCACTGCTCAATCAAAACAATATGCAACTCAAAATGCCACACACTCATTTGTTCACTCGTTTGTTCGGGCGACCTGAGCTTTTTCCTCTCGAGAGCAAGTTGAGAATTTCTGAGAGCAGGAAAGAGAAAAAAGGGCACTGTTCTATTCTGTACCAATCGAACGACAAATGTCACGGAATTGTTTGCTACTAATCAGCCGATCACAACATCGTCACTCTGTAATTTTCAACATGACTGAGTACGGCATTATAGGGAGACGGACAGTTTCGAGGCGGCAAAAAAAGGGCATGTCCAGTTAAAAGAGGATGCTTGGTAATCCCACTATAGGCTATTCACGGTAAAGTGAGCACTTTGTAAGTCCCTGCTAAATTTTTCCTTTCAATCAATTTCTACCTTTCCACCACTTTCCAATATAAACATCGCAATATGATTAATAAACATAGTGTATATATTTCATCACGCTCAATAGTTAACGTCTGAGACTGCAATAAAATATATTTATTAGGGGTTAATGCCTTTTGGAGGGCCTTAATAAAGTGCTCACTTTATCGTGAACAACCTATAGAATCAAATATTGTAAAATGGGTTATGCAATGACAGTTGTAATTTCGACATAACCCTAACCTTACGACGCCTGATAAAACAAAAACTAAGTTATTGCCATTGTTATTGGTTACTAGACACAATTCAGCATCAGTTTTATTACTTACCACATTAAAGTGGCCTGTGACTGGTAATGACAAGTATTTAATAATAACTGCGACTGTCATTTTAACACTTGCATTCAAGGATAAACGTAATATTTTTTATCATTATCTACAGTAACATTTACATGCCCTACAGCAGTTCTCAAAGGATGGCTAAACATATTCTTAAATAAATAAACGTGACAGAGGAGACTTTGAAGTAAAACTATCACTACGTCGTAGTCCAGACTATAAACACACAAATTCGGCACCTTTTTTCCTTGCTCTCGATCTCACTGCTCCTCTGCTCTTCCTCGACAGCAAGAGCAGGAAGTTCATGCAAGAAGTTCATGCTCATTGGGAGAAAAGGAGCAGTGATCCTGATGCCTGAACAGCCAACCAAAAAAAAAACACTCCCGGTCAATCGAACGCTCCAAATGAGAAAGAGCAAGAAAAGAGCAGAAAAAATAGCAGCAGTCGTAGAAAGCCCAGGTCGCCCGAACAAACCTGACAACATCAAAATAATCCCGTCTCACGAAAGACGACAAACTAAAGACCCCCCACCACTCAGCATACTTATTCCTTTTTGCCTCGAAATAAAATAAATATGATACCCTAATTGGGCCCACATTTCATTGCTATGAACATTTCTCTGTGTTATTATTTATTGAAACTCTAACACTCTGGTTCTGGAGGGTTTCAAAATGTAAAGCTTACTGGTCATACAAACTTGTAAGTTGCATCACTTCTATTTTTTTTTAGCACGTATATAAAATTTGTCAAGCTTGTTACGCAGGGATACTTGTTAGCAAATAAATTTAAAGGTTTTTCCTGTTTTTAAAGGCTGTATTTGAAAGTAACATAATGGCATGTAGGTTTCAACGTTGGAGTCTTTCATAAACGTTTTGAGCATTTTTGTTTTGCAAATTAAAAGCGCTCATATGTTTTAACATACTTGGTTAACAATATTGTAAGAGTAAGAGAAGAAAAATTCAAATAAACAGAATTTACATTGGAAAGACAACTTTTGATATCAGGTAAATTACAACATGCGTATCAAACAAAATTCTTTCAATTTAAGCACCCAACGAAGGTGCTCCAACGTCATAAAGAAGTGTCTCATGCATCAGCAGGAACTACGACATTCCAAAATTTATCGCTAAGGAAAATGAGCTTTATGGTATCTTCAATCTTGGGTAGAGGGAGCATATTTTTAGTGTGTAAGAAACATGTTCCTTTGATATATTGTTACTGTAGGTCGCATCTGCTTCTCTAGAGCACTTTGTAACATCTCTGAACTGAAATGCAGTTTTTCATTAGGTACCCGAGAACAAGCCTAGGGCTGTATTCACAATTTTGAGGAGGGAGGTTGTGCTACTGAACTACAGTGTAAATATCAACATTGAGTTAGTCAGAGATAAGTCTGAACACGTAGGTATTTTAGAAAAGTTATTAAAGTATTTTGTATGTAGATCTGCAATACTTAACTTTTGAGTTACTAAATGAGAGCTATTAAAATTACGGAAATGAAATAACGTTTGCTTAAATATCATTTTGGCTATCTACATACTTTAACATCCTGAGAATTATAACCACCATGAAAGTACCAGGCTATACAGGATTTGTTGCCATATCATACCACAAAGCTGAATTATGTACTTGTCATGCAATAGTAGTCATAGCCTGTATGCAACAATATATACTGTCATTGAAAAGAAGACGGGCGGGGCGGGAGGGGCGGGAGCGGGGAGAGTGATTTCGGTATTTGTGCATTCATGGGGGGGGGGGAGGGGGGTACGATCTTGGTATTTGGTGTTCGTGGAAACCATGGTAAATTTTTATTTTTGCAAGAACTTACTTCAGGTAAGTGTGACAAGATTAGTTGTCATTAATATATTTAGAGTATTCAAAAACAGTAAAATATCTTTTATTCATTTGACGGTTAAAATACAATTTCATTTTCGTGCATCCTGGTTACAAATTTCTTGCAAAGTAAAAAAATATATATATATCAATTTATATATATGGTCTGTCAGTCATTTACATAACATATTTATAAATTAATTAAATTAATTGGATTGTTGCCAATCTGCAACTGTTCACAGCTTCTAAAAGTAATTTGGGAGGAGGCACATGCAGTTTGTTTACAAACACAGGCAGTCATATGTTGTTTGTTTACAAAGACTGGCAGTCACATGGTGTTCGTTTGCAAACAGCCACCTTCAATGACAGTTCAGCTGTGGCGGAAGGATACATAGCCACCCAGATGCCATTGGCATTACTTTCCTAGAACTGTCAAATCTGAGACCACTTATATGAAATGGACAATACTACTGGCTCACAGTTAAACGGGGCGTGTCTAAACAACTTCCGTCCAATTACAATGGAAGGAGGAAAGAACAAGTGATTGAAGTCTATCACGCCACAGAATGAATTCGCGAAATACTCGGGGCTCTACTTATAAATAGGAAGTCTCGCTTTGCGTTAGTTTTTCAAATATATAACCAAGAACAGAATTGAAAATATAGTCCATTCACGGTAATTTCGAAATATTCTACAGTATGGCCAACATTCTTATTCCAAGACATTCCTCCGCAAACAAAGGTTAACCAAGTCTATTAATGTAACATGCGCTTGTTTATGCTTAACAGACTCAATACTGTTTTCCACGTGATTTATTTTATTTTGTGGCAGCAGATGTTTATTTCTTTTGTAACAGAGTCCGTAATATTTATTTTGTATTGCAACAATATTTTTAGCTGCCCGCATAATTGTCTTTCTGTTTTCACATTGTTTACGTGTACTTACAAGGCCATATGACTCTTTGAATTTTTGATCGTTGGATTAGTTTAAGCTACAATATAGGTGAATATTGAATGTAACCCTCATGATTGGCCAGTTTTAAAGAACGTTAGTTTTCAAGGAGAAAGACGGACATCTTGTTACGCGACGACAGGCAGCCAGTCCGAGTGAGCTGTACACTACACTCTAAATCAGTGAGAATTTCACTGCTTCAATCAGTCAAACGTATCTGACCGATACAACAGTCACTTCAGTGAATTTAACTGATGAATCAGTGAAAAATGCCATATTTCCTTCGCTAATTGATTCAGTGAAATTTCCCACTGTTTTTTTTTTTTTTTTTTTTTTTTTTTTTATGGACCAGTGAAACATCTCAACAACTTGCACCATCACAAATTATTTTCGACTGATGTATCAGTGAAACTGCGTGTAAAAATGGCCGTTAAGCAACGTGTATCAAGTGAAGTAACAACGAATAAAGGAATAAAATTAATACAAAATACTTTCTAAAACCGTGCTTCGTTTTTCAAAACACAAATTTACGAGGTTATATGAACACACAGCCTTTCATTCCGTTCTTATGTCTTTCATTTCGTTTCTATGTAATCGTCACAGTGCTCTGTTTGAAGGTTTAAACTATATTTAATGTGGTGAAGAGAGTAATTCTGACGGTACCAATCAATCCGGAAACAATAGTATGAGCATAAAACTTCAAACTACACGATTTCGCAGCAATATTATAAGTCACGTATTTTCCTCCTATCATTTAACTTCGTATGGTAGCTCAGATGGCAAGGCAACGGTGAGCGAGTTCAATCCCGGCCATCGGCAAGACTTTATTACTTTTTTTAATGGCGGTAAATTGCACAATATAAATGGTAAACTATCGTAAAAATATTGTGTCAGAAATGCAAGCATCAGCAGGAGAATTTAGTGGGCGAGCTGCAACCTATCCTGCCAGAAAATCCGCTGGATTTATTATCTGTAGATTTATACGGACCTCTTCCACGCTCCAAGGCCGGAGTTGTTTGCATTTTTCTAATGATGGATATTTTCTCTAAATTAACGAAGCTATTTCCTATCGTGCAAGCTAACGCCAAGACAGTGCTGAATAAATTGGATTTATTCGTGAGAGAAGTTGGAAAACCTAAGTGATAAAGGCTCCCAGTTCACTGGACGAACGTGGCATGAAGGAATACGAGCACTGGAATTGTTCCTACCATGTCATCTGTCCGAAGGCCTCTAAGTAACCCGGTGGAACGACGTATGCGTAGTCTGGGTAATATCCTGCGCATTTAATGCCACTCAGCTCAGCAAAGATGGCGAGAATACGTCCTAAACCATACAGTCCATGATTCAACTTCCTTGACCCCTTGGGAGATATTAACTGGTAAGCTATCGGAGGTTTTCGTCTCTTCTCTGTTACTGGAATTGGCAAGAATGCTCGCAGATAAACCTGTGGATGAAGAGGAACTGAGGCAAGAATTAATTGGAATTGCACGAAAGAAACTTCACTTCGCAGCTGACCAGCGAGTGAGACGCGCCAAGAAATCAAGAATCAACAAACTGGAACCAGGACAGCTTGTTTTAGTTAAAACCAGTCATTTAAGCCGTGATTGGTATTTCGTCATCGCTAAAATGTTCCCGTTATTCCAGGAGCCGTACCAAGTGAGCAAAGAGTTGCATAGAACAACCGAGGTTTTAGGATGGTATAACCTATCAGCGCTGCGAATCTACCACGCAAGAGAAGAAGAAATGCTTGCTAGAACACAGAATAGCGTACAATAAAGTGTTGCTAGAAGAGCATTGAGTACGAAGAGAAATCGGGTACCAGAGTTGTTTTGTTTTGCTTTCATGAAGCCGCAGGAAGTGCGCAGCCAGAGTGCCAATACGCCCCTGATTTGAGCCACGAATTAATTATTAATGTTAAAAGCCTCCCCATATTGCCTAGCCTACTCCACCATGCGAGGGTGCTTGCCATGTCATGTGACCAAGAAGTGGTTTAAGAATGTTACGCGCCTGATCAAGGTTAAAAGCCTAGTAACCTACAAGGGAGGAGTACATGCAAAAACTACCTAAGCACCCGTAACTAAGCTACCTATCGCACACTGCTAGGAGACTCACTCACCCATACTGCAACTCCAAGGCCCGGGAAAAACTATCTGGAACAGTAAGCATACCCAGGCACAAGCCTCAGTCAAGACAAAGCTACTGTGCTCCTTTTTAAACACATCTAGTTACTCTAATACTTTCGTGCCGTGGGTCTGAGGTTGTTGATACTGTTGATCCAGCTGTTGACTAGTTGTTTACTTGATAATAATTATCTTTTTCAGTGCATTGTTGTTTGTTTTCAGGGTTTGTTTAGATGCGAGTTTGTCCTCGGCTATCGTTGCCAGTATTCTTGACGCTATGAGGTATGTATAGTATAAGTTGTATATAATTACTTTTTCTTCATGATTTTCCAGTGTATGTTATTTGTCAATGTGTATTTTCTTGCTGTGGTTTAGCAAGTGTATTTGTTTAAGTCCGGTGAGACACGCCTTAAGTCTTCAGGCGTAACATACTAAGACAGATATGTGTAAGTATAGATTTATAAAGCTATGTTGATGTCTGGATAAAATTTTAATTTATTTATCGATGTATTGTTGGTGTATGACAGATGTAGCATGTGGCACGCAAAATGTACCCAAATTCCAGCTGGCCAGTTATAATGCGTGTGCTAGGAAGCGTGTGTAAACTCAAAGTGACCAGTGCTGTAACTGTTAAGGTGTGTGCCTAGCCAGGATTGGGCCCGCCTGTTTGACGTGCGAACTGTATCCAGGAAGCCTCACCACACGTCACTGCACTCCAACACTGCATCGCGCACACGCCGCTGGAGATGGCCGCATCTCGAACAACGAGGAACCGAGCTAACGTTTGTGGCGATAGAACTGTTTCAGGTATTCCCGCACAGAAACTGTGCACTACAGCGTAAAATTTCTGCAACGATACGCCGGCCGTATCGCCACAGTGTAAGGTAGACCGACACGGGTTTAATTACACGCGCCCATCTCAGCAATACTGCCAGTCTATTCTCGTTGAACTTCATCCGAGGATTCACGAAGTCTGAGCTCACAGGGGGCTAAACGTATTGCGATTCGCTCGTGGTCGAGCGCAACTAGGGTCACGTGATATTCTTGCTGCCAGACGTAAACAGAGGAAATGAAAAAAAAAATAATTATAAAGCAGTAAGAATAAGACATAGATGACCGTTTCTTTGTTAAACGCGAGAGTAAGAATGATGATTGAACTGCCGCCTGCCCAGCCCTCTATCCAAGCAGAAATTATTGCTGATCTCAACATTGGAGTGAAACTGAAAACTGTGGTTTTTATTTTCCTTATATGACTGTGTTTACAGACACGGTCTAATAATAAGTTGTCCTGATATAATGATAGCAACAATATTGATAAGTTATCAGTAGACATTCTGCATTGTTGAGAAAACAAACTTTTATCACAGCCACACATTATTATCTTTTACATTACGAATTTGACCATTTTCTCACAATTCTTTCACACAATAACTGTTTTAAGAAATTTAATAGTGCCTTTCTGTAATGCTAAAATAATGTATTGGGTCAGGCATAATATTAATATATTTTCATGGTAATATTTATATTACACACGTAACACTTTTGCTTGATTATCCTATATGTAAATATAATTTTCATATGCTTTGCACTTATAATATATCACATGGTTTGCATTTTTTTGTACATGTAATATTTCATTTTTATTTGTAATTTTAAAACACGTTAGGGTATTTAAATTTAGTTGCAAGGTGACAAACTTTATTCTGTTTAAGCTAGGATTTAGTTAGGTCATCATATGTTTGTGTTACTTATTTTAACAATTTAGTTGCAAGGTGACAAACTTTATTCTGTTTAAGCTAGGATTTAGTTAGGTCATCATATGTTTGTGTTACTTATTCTAACAATTTTACTAGCTTCCTTTTGGTCTCATTCGTAAGTCATTCTTATTAATTAAATATTGTATATTTTGGTTGGAGACCCGTAATTCTATGTTTGTTAGTCTAGGACGGAGAAAGTGGCACGTACGGGGTTCGTTGACAGTTTTCAGGATCCCATTGGACTACACGTTTGAGCCCTGCCTCCCATTGGCTGAAACCTCTAGGCCCATTGTGCATGTTCCAGCCATATGAGCAAAAAGTGCCCTTCTGATTCGCACTACGCCATCTAGTAAGATGCAGGGTCAGGACTTTCCCCTGCGAGTGGGGCGAATGAAGACATTTTGATTAGAGAATATAGGTTGTTAATTATTTCCCCGACTTTTCTCAGTGTGCCAGCTGACGTGTGAGAGTTTTACGCCCCAACTAGGATCCCTGGGAGTCAGGAGGTAGACATAATTACGTTTGTGTTAGAGCATGCTAGGACTCCGCAACCCCTAGGATGCCCCATCGCCTACATCGCAGCAGAGGTCCTTTCACGTCGTTGATGACCGACCACGAGAGGAGAATATACGTCTACATGAGCTGCGAAGATTTCTAACTTCAGGTCCAGTAACAGTTATTCATATGTGGTACATGGTTCTTCTGATAGCGTCTTTTAAGCAGTGAGACGACGCCATTTTTATTGTGTAACTTTCTTAGCTGACTTTTTGCTTGCGTATAAACTTGAGTAGATTCCTTACTTTACACTGAGCTAGAAAATTAAAATTAAAAATATTTAAAACAGAAGAAACATTTATTTATTTTTGTGTAATTTGTAGTTTTCTTTAAGTAGGCCTACCAACTTAACAACCTTAGTGACAGTCAGCGAACTAAATTTGCAACTACATATAGCCATTGGAAGTTAGGTACGACCACTTTTCCTTCGTCGCTAGGAGGGTATGTGTTAATTTACATTTGCTGTTTGCCATCAGGTTAAATTTAAAGAAACTTAAAATTGATAAAAAAAATTAGTAAATCAACAAAATGACCTTGGACTTTAAACTTATCCTCAGTGGTCGCCTGACGTATTTGTAGCAATTATATGTTGTTTTCAGGGCTACTGCACGCAAGTATTTTTGTTTCATAATTACATACAGGCTATGTTGCTTATTTTTATGATGTTCTTACATCTCGAATTATGTACATGGTTACTGACTTACTTAAGGTGTGGTAATCCTTCCGACTGCCAATAAATCCGTGCAGATAATAATATATTCAACTGTGGCAGTTACACTTGGAAATATCACGTGAAAACCAAACTACACAATTATATCTGAATAAAGTTATAGAAAACTTTTTTTTTTTTTGTTAAACTGTAGAATATTTGGTCTTGTGAGGTGATCTTAAAGATATTATTTTCATATATTTGCCCACACACATCACAACTAAGCATGGGCATAATTAACTTTACATATTTAGCATTTTCAAGACTTTTACATAAAGTGGCTTACGAAAGAAAGAAAGAGTAAATATTCTGCAGTGAGTTTTCTAGCCAGAACAGGCATAGGACTGAATTATTTTATATATTCTTTTAAATTAATTATGTAACCAGGCCGAGCATCAAGGACAACGCAGCAATTACCTTACCACTGATTATGTTCAAGTGCAATATGCCTATATTTAAGTCCGCACGAACTTATAAGCATACACTGTAAAAAAAGTGTAAATATAAATGTACAACATTTTGTTAATTTTACATTTTCTGTGTGTAATTTGTAAAAACAAGTAAAGTACGTGTAAATTTACAGCAATGTACAACTTTATTCACAACATAGTACAATTATATTATAAAAAACACAAATGTATTGGTATATTAACAATAAGAGGGATGTAAATTTACAAATTTGAAAGTACGCGTAAAAATTCACGAACATGAACTATTAAAACCAAAATCTGTGTATTTTTACAACTATGCCAATGTTGAATTGAAACATGTACATCGGTGTAAAAGTACATATTGTTATATTTAATTCAAAAGGTAGTACAATCTTACAGTAAAAAATCATAAATGTACTGGTATATTGACATTTAAAAGGGTGTAAAATTACACTTGCAAAAGTATGTGTAAAAATACACTAATGCAAGGCACTAAAACCCTAAGCTTGTGTGTTTTACAACCACGCTAATGATGTATTAAAACACGTTCATCAATGCAAAAGTACACTTTTTCCTATTTCACTCAAAATGTAGTACCATCTTACAGTAAAAAAAAAAAAAAAACACACACACACACGAATGTACTGGTATATTGAAACTAACAGGGGTGTAAAATTACAGATTCGAAAGGACATGAGCGAATATTTAAACATACAAATTTACGGTAACTTTACATTTATATGTGAAATTTCTTAAAACTAGTACATTATTTGTAATTTTACACTAATGTTCCTGTGAATTTAAATATAACTAGAACTATTTGCTAAACATATGCGATCTAGCGGTAGGGAGAAGAATTACTTCGAACTCCTTTTGTGTTCAAAAGAAAATCTTAACTCCCACTGATGGTATATGCTGGCTTTTGTATATAACTACGTATTTTATACCTGGAGTCAATTGTTATCTACTTTTGGAGATATATTTTTATAACTCTGTTAATGTACAGAATTTTTGTAATCACAATTGCAGTGAATCTGTGATTTTACTCTTTTGTTAGTGAAAAATTACAATTGCGATGTTTGTGTAAATTTACAACATGTGGCAGGAAATCTATAATTTACATAGTCAGATTGCATGCTCGGAGTGCATGTTATTTATCATCATAATAAGTTAAAATTACAAACTGGTATAGTAATATTACACCTACAGTGTACATGTAATTAAGTATGGTGAACATTAAACAGTAACAGAGTGGTGTAGTTTACCATAACAATGATTGTGTTAATTCACAATATGTGGTACAAAATAAGTAGCGAGTATAGTAAAATCACATCTACAGAGTACTTGTGATTTAATGTGATGATTAGTAAAATAAACTAACAGGTATGATAAAATTACACTAGCAAAGTTTGTGTAAATTTACATTATGTGGATTAATATTGGTAACAAAAAACGTAAAATGACACATACAGAGTACGTGTAATTGAACATACTGTTTACCAGAAAGAATAACGAGTATAGAAAAATTACAATGGCATTGTATTTGTAAAAATACATGGGAAACACAGTAAAAGTACAAATACACATGTACGTGTAAAAATACATGAACATGTGTGGAGATTGTGCTGCCACGTACATTCGTGTAAAACTACACGATTTTTTTACAATGTAGTTGACCATAATATTCGTACTTTTTAAGGCATGAACGAATGCTATTGTAGGCACTAGAGACGAAATATAATTAAAAATCAATAACAAAATTTTATTCTCAATATTAAAATTAAAAATCACTTGTTCCAGCACATGGTTTAACTCACACAGATATCCGGGTACGTTGATCTCTACCCGAACGAGTATCGAACCCTAACAAAATCTTCAGTATTGCTTAATGTCCCCCCTTTTTTTTTACTACAACCATTTACGAAATTCTCGTCTATAACACATATGGTAACCTAACAAATTAAAAAAAAAAAAAAGGAACCTCGTACGCAAACGAAATAAAAATATGTCGAAAATACATTTACTAATCAGAATATTTAAATGCAGGACAGCATTAGTCACATGAAAAGATTTTCCTGTGCGGTGCTAGCCTATCAATTTATCCACTCTTTAAAAAATAAAAAAAATAATGTTCGAGACGTATACAGACAATAAGATTTTTCATATAGTCATAGGAGGTAAATTCTTTGTTTCTGTTGAAGTATTTTTGTTATTTTTTAAGCATGCATTGAAAATTTCCTCTAAAAGTTTTTTTTTTTTACTATCAGTTATAGACCAGCAATGAGATTTATTTATTGTGACGGCTATCCCTGCACATCGAACTAAAGTCAAACCGACGGTGCCATATGATGTTGAGGAAATGTTGGCCGTTTGGGACGGCTTACCTTCGCTGCGACGGGGATGTGGTTAACGAGCTCCACGCCTCATGTCCGCTGGGCGGGCCTGCTGGTCTGCAAGTATGGGCGCCGCGGAGCTGTTCCGCCCACGAAAACTATGACTGCCCCCCCCCCTCTAACGTTACCTTGACCACGTGACTCCAGCGAGCCAGTCACGTACCACCAGGGTGCATTTCCAGGACTTCTGGATATCGACGGAGTGGAGATCATTTTGTAACGTTCTAGATGATTTCAAATAAAATATAAGCACAGGTGTCTCACCCAGATTCGGGGATACAGCATAGGGTTTTCGCTTGGGCAGGAACTGCTGTTCCGTCAACATTTTAAAAGGGGAGGCTTGCTGCCATTTTAGTTAAGTGTGGTTTGAAGCAAAATAATTATATGTAACCTGCATATAGCTGGAAAGAGATGTAATCTTGTAAAAATGTAGATTTTGGGGAGGTTTAAAACATAATTCTTTTTGATACCCTTTTATACTAAATGTAATCAGTGGGAAAACTATATTATTATACAATGTTTATTGGTTGTAAAATTTGTGAAAAATATTGTAAATGATTTTAAGTTGACATATAAATGCAAGGCAACAAATATTTTCAAACCTTTTCACTGGAACCAAACCAAATCCCTTGTTTGACATCATTGGGGGCTCTCGCCTGTGTTCCAACTTAAAACACATACATTCAGGAAGCAGTTGAGACAAGGACCTCGTCCTGTGCGTGTTGGCAAACACCGTTACATTATATAATATTATTCTGTATCTGAGTCATATACCAGCAAGTAGATTTTTTCATATAATCATTGACATGCAATAAGTATGTTTTCATATAGTCATAGACATGTAATAAAATTCTTTTCGTGTAGTCATAGATAAATTATAATTTTTTGTTTAAGTAATTGTTTTTCTTTAAAGTGTGAGAGTGTATGTGTGTGTGTGTGTATATATATATATATATATATATATATATATATATATATATATATATATATATATACACATACATACATATATATACATACATATATATACAATTATATATATATACATACATACATATATATACATACATATATATACAATTATATATATATATATATACATATATATATACATATATACATATATATACATATATATATAATCTTCTAAGATACTTTTTGTTTTTTTTTCTTTAAAAATGTGTGCATAACCTTCTTGCGACATATCACTTCTCCCCAGCAGCAGAATTTATGTCTTGATTACAAATATTATTTTTTTATCAGTTTAATGAAAATAATATTCTTAATTAAATGTATTTGTGTCTCACGTTGATCAAAATATTTGTATGGTTTGGTTTGGAAATGAAAAAAAATATATATTCCAAGTGGATTCAAAGACAAATTTAACTTACTCCCGCCTGTGATATCTCAAAGCATGCATCCGACCAATCAGCTGCCATCACGTGACAACTCGGTGATTAGCTGGTCAGTGTCCGAACAATGTATTAATGGTGGAATATGACCAACGTCAATATGACATCATAGGGATTGCATACTCGTATGTTATAAGCAGTAGGTAGGTCAGCTGAGGGGCTTAGTTTGACAACAGCTGCAATGAAAGATACATAGTATCGGCTAGCTTCTACAGCTTCGCACCCGAGTGTTATTCTTCATCTGCGATATCCTCTGACATTCCAAAGCTAATGGGAACTATGGAAGTGCAATCGACTTCTTCGGACATAGTACAGACGAAGCTATCGACTTCGTCGGGAGTAGTACCAGCAGTGCCATCGACTTCTTCGGACATAGTACAGACGAAGCTATCGACTTCGTCGGGAGTGGTACCAGCAGTGCCATCGATTTCTTCGGACATAGTACAGACGAAGCTATCGACTTCGTCGGGAGTGGTACCAGCAGTGCCATCGACTTCTTCGGACATAGTACAGACGAAGCTATCGACTTCGTCGGGAGTGGTACCAGCAGTGCCATCGACTTCTTCGAGCGATATGTCTACAGTAGAATCGCCATCAATTTCTTCGGATGGGTCACCTACAGAAGAAGAGTCTCGATCGATTTCTTCAAGCATGGAGTCGACAACGCCAGCGACTTGTTTGGGGCATTCTGCGAGAACAATTCTGGACATACAAAGATGCTATCACCCGCTGTTTATAGTATTGTCTCCGCTGTTTCAGACAGAGACCTTCTCCTAGTCAACCTCGTATGGAAGATCTTCCAGCCATGAGTGTAGAATAATTCAAACCATTCGCAAGTGCAGGAGTTGATTATGCTGGCTAGTTCGTGATCAAACTTGCTCGAACGCGCAGGGCAGCAATCTTGAAAGTCGATCACTGCATTGTTATGTGCTTTGACTCCGAGGATGTTAATGTTGTATTGGCTTCTGATGTGTCCACAGAAGTGTTCCTTGGAGCCTATAAACATTTTCTTGCTAGACGGGTTAAGTCTTTCGACATTAACTCTGACTGCGGCACTAATTTTGTTGGGGCTCACAATCTTTTTATAGGAACTCTGGCAGCTCTGTTCATTTTCTCCTTACCAACAGATGGTAAAGGACACATTGTCCCAGCTTGGTGCCAACTGGCACTTCAAGCATCCTGGTTATTCTCACTTCGGAGGCCTTTGGGAGTCGCTGGAGCTAAATAACAGCACATATCTCTTTACTCTACTTACTACTGCTGTATATTGTACTTTAGCTAACCTAAATACATAGTCAGTTATTTAAATATGGGGATTAAACCCTGCTCGCAGTTTCTTCACACTTTTTAAATCAAACTTTTAAAAATTCACCCGTGTACGTCGTGTTGGTTTGTTTCCTAAATGTGCAATGTATCACAAGTGTTTCATACTTCCGTTAACATAAAATTATCCTACTTTTGGTTTAATCAAACTTTTACTTATATTCAAAACATAAATTAAATTATTTAACTTATAATACGAATGAAAAGGGAGGGAAAATACGTGTTTTAGCAACACCTAGTGAGATATAGTTCTTATACACTGAGTGCGTTGTCTCATTGGTGGAACGTGTGTATAGTCTTTTCACAGTAAAGTGAGCTCTTTTGAAAGCGTTTTCATCTGGAATAATAGTCAATAAATATATTTTATTTTAGTCCTCGACGTTAACTTCCAAGTGTGGTAGAATATACACACTGTGTCTATCACTTACATGGAAATGTAAAATTAAAAAGGTAGTTAATGAATAAAAAATGGCTCAAAGTAAAAAGTAACTAGGACCTCAAAAGTGCTCACTTTATCATGAACAGCCTATAATGTAACGGACACAATAACGACACACGGAACACAACAGTAAACAAAGTCTCAATGTGCGATGTGGTAGAGCGACATAATGCAAAATAATGATGGGCTGAGGGAGAAAGAGGTCCAATATAGGTGCCTCTGTGTATGTGAGGGTGACGTTGTGACAACTGCGGTGCATGTAACGGGATTTCTAGGTCGACTGTCGACCCTAGTGGTACAGTCACGACTGTCCACACTGAATACGACATTAGTGTGCTTATTGAAAACCAGAATTACTGACCCTTTAACTCTTCGGTAGTAGATTTATAAAGAGAGAGCTGACGCAGCACACTATTTGGGGGTTATTCCTTCTAAAATTACAAACAAAAATGCAGTACACTAAATAGGGTTATTTCGTCTAAAAGTACAGGAAAAAGTTAAAAACTCAAAATCTGAAATTCAATGAAAAACTCGTGAAAATCATGAAAAAAAAAGAAGCCAAAATCGAGGTATTTTAGGGTTAAATTTAAACTCTAAAAGATTTTTCAAAAGGAGCTCTCAAAAACAAACAATTTTAAGAAAAAAAAAAACAGAAAATTTTAGCAGTTTTTCAAAAATGAGCGTGCATGAATTGACACAAGGTAAAACATGCAAAATTATGCGAAAATCAAACAAATTTAAGGCTTAAACCAGCAAATCAGATGAAATATTAAAAAATATAATTGATATACTTGAAATATTAAACTCAATATCCTGTACAGATTTTCCATTTTTCATTTCTTTTAAACCTTTATACTCTATAAAAACTCGCCCCTCATTTATCATTTAAAAACTATTTTTATCAATTATCTTTGCATAGCAAGCAATCTAAATCAAGAAAAATAAATAAAAAACAAGTGATATATATTAAAGATAATTGATAGAATTTATAAATTTTATTCAACAAAAGTTAAACACACCAATAAGATTTTTTAAAGTCTAAAAATAAAGAAAATCTGAAGCATAGCCATCACTGAATCCATAATCCTAGCCATCACAGCAATCCAAATCATAAACATCGTCTTTAAAAATAGAAAATTTATCTGATCTGAAATCATTTTTATTGATTTTTAAAACAATTTTGAAAACAACAAGGTCCAGTTACTTACCAATAAAAGTTTCTGTTTTTATACATTCACATCAAATATTCCAAACTTCCATAAGTTCTATAATTTCATCCATTTATTGTATTTTAATATATATATATATATATATATATATATATATATTATATATATATATATATATATATATATATATATATATATATATATATATATATATATATAAGTGATACTATGAGAAAATTTTAATTAGAATTATTATTTTGTATTCGATCAAATAATTAATATATATTTCTAAAATTCGTAAAACTTTTAAATGCAGCAACTCGACCATGAGTCTAAAATATTGTATTAAAATATCGAAGCATTTTGTTGACTTCCATTTAATAAAATAAAAAATTTATAAATCTTCAGTAATATTTTCTTTCACATGATCATAAGTAAAGTTACTTTTTAAAAATTAAAACAATACAAACTGTACCAACTTCAGGTTTTTTTATTAAAAACAGCACTAATTTTTGTGTTTGTTTTTTCTCTGACTACAGTTGTTTTCTATATGAACAATCAATAACATATAAAGGTCTTCGTCCCCAAAATGAATAATAATTGAAATTACCTTCTAAGTTTACAGTTGGTTTATAATAAAGTTCATTATTTCTAAAGGTTGAATCTAATTTTGTTCTCGAGTTTCTGAAATCATCATAAACCAGATTCATTCTCATACAAATATTATTTTCAATATCTAAATTCTAATTTTCTTTTTGGAAATATTTCATTTCTTCCATTTTTAACTGAAATGTTTTTAACATTACAATGATCAAATGTAGAAGAATGTTTATACAGTTGAGGATAATTTTTTCTATTAATTTGAAAGCCAACAATCGCAAAATCAGACATATCAAATTGTAAATTATTAAACTGATATTTTATATAAAAATTAAAAATAATTGATTCAGTAGAAACTTCCTTTCCTAAAAAATTTGCCAATAATTAAAACTAATAGGAATTTTAGGATCTTTATATATTTTTTCTTTAATTGCAATTGCTGTGTTACGCTCGTATTCAACAATTGGCCACATTATTTCTAATTTTGAAATAGAAATTATACCCAGATCGGGACAGTGTCTCTGAACAGCACCTTGCGAATCCTTAATTTCATAAAGATATAAACAATTATTATCAGACGAATTATGAAGAAAAGTAATTTTATAACCAAAAATTTCATTTTTATCATTAATAAAACCAAACAGATATCTAAGTGGATACATTATTTCATTTGATTGATGTCTAAGAAATTGATTTTTGATATTTCTTAACACCAGAAAATTCTAAATAATGTTGTTCACTTGGCGATCTTAATAAATCATTCATTATTGTAGATGTTATACCCGGATTATCAACAATTTATTTAATATTACCATGTTTTGAGATTTCTACTGAAGAAAACTGAAAAGGAAAAAAAATTGCGCAAACTTCTACAGTATCAATTTTTTTGTATTTTGCATCACCCTGTTCATCTCTCTTTAGTTTACAAAATGGCTCATAAACATATGCATCATTTGGAAAAGAAAAGCCATCTCTTATAGGAATATTAAATTCTATTCTATTATTGTAAACAATTAAATTTTTACTAGTTTGATCAGTTGGAGGAAAAGATTGCCTCTCGTACATTTCGATACTTTTTTTAATCATTTATAATTTAAAAATTATAAATATATATGTAAATGGCAGAATCAAACGGAGTTCATCGAGTTAAATTACTCATTGATAAGTATAAAAAATTTAAAAAAACATAAAGAAAAAAGAGTATGTACGAAATGAGAAGAAAGAACATCCATTAATTGATGAATTATATAATATTGGTAAAAAATTAAAAAAGTGAGCGAAGAAAATTAAAATTTAATAAACATTAGTTCCAGTAGCAGCAAAAAATGTATATTATCTGCCAACTCTGAAAGAAACATAATTCGAAAGAGAATTATTCGCAGAACATGAATCTCCTAATTTGGAAGAGCAAATGGGAACTATACCATTGAAAAATTTACCACATATAGCAGGTGTTTCTACTATAAATAGCGGAAAATATATTTCTAAAAATATTAATTTTATTAATGATAAATTTTGTTTATGAGGAGTTGGGCAGGGTTTTAAAATTGGTGGTACAAAAGTAAAAATAGATGGCGATTTTCTATTTGTCAAAGATAAAAAATAAGAATTAACAATAGGCCTTACTAATTTGTTAACAGAAAGTAAAAAGATGATCTTGTAGATAAATCCACTGGTGATGATAAATTCACTAATGAAGAATATAACAATTATGCAGAAATTGTTTTATTAACAAATGCATCATATCAAAATTATGGTCCAACTATGAATGTAGCTTCGAATATCGGTTGGAAGTATAATGAAATAATTAAATCAATTTGTCATGAATATATAAAAAAATTCTCCTAAATTTGGTGAAGTTATTTAAAAAAATACAACAGTTTGCCAAATGAACATATTTGGATGGATGATGTTAGATAATTAATTGATAGATTATTAGTTATTCACGGTGAAGAAAATGCTGGAAATAAAAATTATTGCAATGAAAAAGTAAACATTATGAATGTTCTTAATAATAAACCAGAAAGGTATACCATATCTTATAAGAGTTTTAAATCTTACTCCGCACTCATTTTGGAATTCTGAACATCATGGCAAAACCATTACAAATTGGGCATTAATTTAAATTTACCCGAATTACATTTTGCCCGGTTATAATTATTGTGGTCCGTTTACAAAACTAAATGATTGATTAGAAAGAGGTGATATAGGAGTAAATAAATTAGATGAAGCATGCAAATATCATGATATTGCCTATTGAGATCATAAAAATTTAGAATCTAGACATGAAGCTGATAAAATTTTACAAAAAGAAGCAAAAGAAATTATGTCAAAAAAAGATACACCAAATGGATGGATAAATTTTTAACGAAAGATCAACTTGAGCGAAAAAATTAAAAATTAAAAGAAGGCAAAGGTTTCTCGCTAACCTTGTAATTGCCAATAGACAAAAAAAATATTAAAAGAAAAGTCTGGAAGTGGTTTACATCATGGAGGAATTATCCCTCTCATAGTTGCTGCTTTATCTGACCTTGGTGCTTTAGCAGGAGTAGCTACTTCAATATATAATTCTGTTGAACAAACTAGCAAAAATAAAGAAATAATTAGAACAAAAAAACATAATTTAGCAATGGAAAATAAAGCTGGAAGTGGTGTCGTTGCAAAAAAAGAGGAATACAAAAAAAATTGAATATTTACCCTATATCTAATGTCGATATTGAAAAATATATAAAAATATTAAATATAAAAAATTTCAGAAATGTTTATATGATTGACAAACTACTAAAAAAAAACATGCTCAAAAATGAGCATGTTGTGGTTAATTTCGACATTTCAACAAATCCTGGCACTCATTGGGTTTGCTATTTTAAAGAAAATAATTATGTTTATTATTTTGACTCATTTGGAGGCAATATTTCTTATTTAATTAAGTAAATTAAAAACAATAATGTTTATTACAATGATGACAGAGTTCAGAATTTTAATTCTGTTGTATGTGGATATATATACATGTGTGTGTGTGTGTATTTTATATATGTTTTCGAGAGAATTTCAGTTTAACAAAATAATTTCTGTGTTATTAAATGACCAATAAATTTTTGGAAAACATTAATAAAATCTTTAAATAAATTATTTGATAGATAGTAATGCTTATGCATTAAAATCATGTGTAGTTTCACAATACAATTCCAGTGTTTCTTCTTTACAAAGTGAACTATCTAACTGTTTGATTATACAAAATCGTATGTTTCTTTTCTAAGACGAAGAATTGTTAATATAGCTGAACCTATCAATAATAAATATGCGGTCAATAAAAGATATTTCGAAATATATATATATCAGATTAAGCATTAAAAAAGGATGTCGATTAAAAAAATCTATTGTTTCTTATTATGCTCTTGAAGAAGGCACAAATTTACAATTCAGTAATACTATTGCTGATTGTATAAAACAAATAAATAATGTGAAACAGACATTAAAAAAGGATGTAGATTCAAAATATAAAACCATTGTTTCTGACTATGCATTAAAAACCAATGTAGAATCAAAATACAACACTTGTGTTTCTGATTTAAAATCATATATAGAATCGAAATACAATATCATGGTTTCTGCTTTATGAGATCAACTTGGTAAAGTTTTGGTTTATACAACACACTGTTTCTATTCAAAATCGTAGAATTAATAATATGGCTGATCCTATTGATGGAAAAGATGCTGCCAATAAAAGATATTTCGATAAAGATAGCTGATAAATTACAAAATTTAAACAAATAAGTTTTGAATTACTGTGATGCACTCGTTAACACAAAAGCTAAAGAAATTAAAGAAGCTGTTGATAAAGAAACAGATGTTAAATTGCAAGATTTCAACAAATTAATTTTGAATTATTGCAATACACTTGTTGAGTCGAAAATTGAAGAAAGATTTCATCATGTATTTTTTTTACATGCAAAGTGGCTTTAAAATATGAATGTTTTTCACAAATATGTTATACCTTCATTTATTTTTTGACATATTGTACTATTTATAAAATAAATTTCGATAATTTGCTTGATACTCTGTGATAAAGGATACCAAAAAAAAAAGATTATATTAAACCATTTGATGCTAAAAAGGGCGATAATTTAACTTTTAAAATAAAAAAGAATAAAATATCCCAATTTTCTGATGGGTTTACAACTACAATAGGAATATTCATGAAATATGAAATATTTAGGGAATACAAAGATTAACTATATAATTTGTTTTACTATTAAATGGAGAATACTTGGTGTTTGAAGTGTAAGAAAGTCACTAAAAATAATAAAATAAAAATGAAAATACTGAAAATGGACGATTAGTTCAGAAAAGTATATGTTCAATAAGTAATTCTAATAAATCATATTTTAAAAAAATTTGCCCACTGCGCAAGAAGGAATAATTAATAAATTATACAAGCCGGCGAGAAGAAATTTTCCAAGACAAAAAATAATTTCATACGAAATTGATGATTTATGGCAAATTGATCTTGTAGAAAGAATAGTGCCAATTTGAAAGGTATATCGCATATAAATAAATACTACAAATATATACCGACAATTATTTATGTTTTTTTCAAAATTGGCATTTGCTATACCAATTAAAGATAAAACAGCTAAAAATCTATGAAACTGTTTAGAACCTATATTAATTAAAAGAAAACCAAATAATATACAAACTGATAATGATTCAGAATTTGATAATAAAACATTTAATGAGCTTATGGAAAAATATATCAAACGTTAGTCTTCATTTTCTGAATTGAAAGCGAGCATTATTGAAAGATTTATTGGAATTTTAAAAATATAACGTGGAAAAAATATTCTTTGAATGGTAATTATAAATGGATAAATATATTAGACGATTTAGTGAAAGAATAAAATAATTCAAAAATATAAAGTTGGCGATGTCGTCCATGTGAGCTACCTTTAATTAAAGTTTTAAATTATTATGTACCACTTACGAATTAAACGATATTAATGGAGAAGAAATAAAAGGTAATTTTTATGAATACGAAATTATGAGAACTGACTTTCCAAATGAATATTTGGTTGAAAAAATTTTAAAAAGTAGAGGTGAACAAATTTTGGTAAAATAGTTAGGATTTGATAACTCGCATAACTCTTGGATTAATGAAACTGCCGTTTTCGCAGCCGAGTCTGCTTTAGCTGACACTTTATACATTTTAAATATATTTTTTTTAATAATTATATAATTTCAAAAAGCAATAATGTAATACACATCATGTTTAACTTGCGTAATGATGTTATTTTTAAATTCAGTCCAGTTTTTAATTTTATTTCTAAACTTCCCATTTATAATTTTTCTATTCAAATCTATAGTAATAAAACCATGATCTTCATTTCAATATTTTAAACATATATTTTTTAATTTCTCAAAAGACATGTCCCCACCAACAAAATCATTGAAAACGTGCTATAAATTAGTTTCATCTTGTCTATAAATATACACAAAAAATTCGTATTATCTCTTATGAGCTGTTTTGGTACTTTCGAATAAGTTTGAACTAAATAAAACACATCGATATTATTATGTCTTCCTCGAGTGAAATAATAGGGAATTATATGTTGATTATCAAAAATAATGTCGTCAAATATAACTAGTGAATCTCTTTCGCACTCGTCTATAGTGGGCATTTCATCATTATTTAAAAAATATGCCATCTTTTCATTAAACTTTTTGGATATTTTATCAAAATCTTATTGAAGTTCAATATATTTGGGCTGGTTTAAACTTTTTGAACAAACATACAGTTTATTAAACAATAACCAACCAGTTTTAACAATAAAATTAATTGTCAAATTTGGTTTTCCACAACTGCTCGGGCCAACAATTGTGCGTATATCATCAGGCAATAATTTACAATTTCTATATTTTTTATGCCACTTCGGAAATTAACATGGCAACGCCCAAGTCAGTTTTTTCCATTTAAATGTTAAATTTTTATATAAATGGATAATAAAGTAATTAAGTTGACAAGCAATAGTTCTATTATAAAGAAAAACTTCATTATGATATAATACATAAATTAAAAATTATTCTTTTTGATTACCATATGGCAGCGTATCTATTTTATTTTCTAATATAATTATTTTGTTATCGTAAGGACTTGAGGCAATTTTATTAACTTCAGCTGCATATATTTCATGTTTTTCACTCATTAGATTCATTGTTCTATATTGTATTTTTTCTTTAAACAAACACTTATTATAGTAATCAAATGTAATTGAATTATTAACTACACATTATTTCACGTATTTCGAATTTTTTATTTTCTTTATCGACAACCTTATAAGCATACACTTTTGATTGACAACCAACCAATTCTTTCATTATTTTAATATTACATTCACTTTTCCTAAAATTTATTTATTTATTTGAGGCATGTTATAAATATTCTCATTTGGATAATCACTTGTATCAAATTCATATCTTCGTAAAAATCTTCTGTTTTTATGTTATAAATGTATGAATTGGTGTCTTGATAACATTCTTGATTCAATTTCATCACCATGTTTTGGTTTTATTACATTGTAATGAAAATCATACATTAATTCTTTCGATATGTCTAAAATTGACACACCAACATAAATTGTTTGATTAAATTTTACATTTGTTTTATTCATATGTAAGGCCACAAGTTACCCATTAAATATAGTACTTTTGTAATTTGATTTTGCTATTAATTGTTCACATTTTTCAGCATCTGATACTAGTTTTATATCAACTCTGTTCCTAATATTTTCCATGGTTTTACCAAACACTGAATTATTCATGTGCATATAAAAATCATTTCAAAATCATTTTTAGCATTAGTTCTCAATGTTGTGTTTAAATCTATACACTTTCTTTTAACCAATCGGACTGGTCAAATGTTATTCTGTGTATTTATGTAAGTTTTAATACATTTCTAAGCATTGTTTTAAATGACCATAGTGTATTGCATACTTTTCTATTTAAGTATGTAAAGTTGTTAATAATTTAGATTGATTTGTTTTTGGAACTACCTTACTTTCAGGACAAAAAGGTGGATCTTTATGTAAATTATGTAGTTCTTGTGGATATTCTAATCAACTTCTAATATATAACCATACTCATAATCATTATCCAAATCTAATATTTTTTTACTACAGTACTCCAAATCATTTAACGTATAATAAAGCCATTCAAAACCACCAGATGGTAAAAATTGCGACATTGCCGATGCATAAAGATTATTTGAGTCGAGGCATATTAAATAACTCGATTCTTTATTTGAGTTAAAAAAAAATAACTATTTATTATTTAATTTAACATATAATTTACAAGATTGTTATATTCCACCTCTAATTCCTTTTTCAATCATTGATATCATATAATAATTGCGTAATGACTCTAATAATTTAGTCCTTTTTAAGATTGCATCCCATGATAAACCTGATGCTGTAAAATACCACGATGGATCTAAATCGTATGAATTTATACATGTATTTCTAAAATTTTTGTTGGAACTACCACATACGATTGCAGATGTTTGAAGCAAGCACACATTACTTGAGAGAACAAAATATTTTTAATAGAGTCATCTTTAAAAATACATTTATTTCGTACCTGCAACTTGATGTTCCTCTCGGTGTACGGCTACACATCAAAAAGTGTGATGACCGAGTGGTGGTCAGCGAAACTACCCCATCCACACTGTGTGTATACGAAACACGTATATTTCCTTCGATGTAATGGCAAATACACACTCTAAATTTGAATCCTTGAGTAGTTCACTGTTTCAATCAGACAAACGTATCTCACTGATACAACAGTCACTTCAATCAATTTAACTAATAACCAATGAAAAAATCCATATTTCCTCCACTAATTGATTCAGTGACATTTCCCACTGATTTGTCAGTCTTTTTTTTCACTGTTTTCAGAGGTTTATTTTTTGACATCTGGAACAACTTGCTCCGTCTCTAATTATATTTGACTCATGTATCAGTGAAAGTGCTGTAAAAATGGCCGTTAAACAACATGTATCAAGTGAAGTAACAACGAATAAACAAATACAAAATACTTTCTAAAATGTGTTTCGTCTTTCAAAACGTCATTTTACGAGGTAGCAATTCTGACGGTACCAATCAATCCAAAAACCAAAAGATTAGCATAAAACTCCAAACAACACTATTTCGCAGGAATATTATAAGTCACGTATTTTCCTCCTATCATTTAACTTCGCATGGTAGCTCAGATGGCAAAGCAACGGCCTAGAGTCAAAGGATGAGGGAGTTCAATCCCGGCCATCAGCAAGGCGTTTTTACTTTTTTAAATTACCGTAAATTACATCATATAAATGGTAAAATATGGTACAAATATTTATTTCACATAATTATTTGCCTAGATACAATAAAAACAATACTAAGTTCGCCACTGCAGTCGGTCATCACTAATTCAATCAGCGAAACTGCAGACCATCTACTAGAGACGAACGAACACGCGAGGTGTTTTTAAAGCAATAAGTAGGCCTGTATTAACCCCCATCACGTATCTTTCAGAGAGGTTAGCTAGAACTCACGAGACGTCCTTTGAACTGTATATTAGTACCGTAAGCCGTGCGTATAGGGGAGACGTCACACAGGGCAGCTACGCTTCCGGAGAGATGCCCCTTGGCATACTTGATCGTAGGCAACTTCTTGGATCTTCAAATTCTAGGCTTACGTTTCGACCACTAATTCCAGATAAGAAATTACAAAACATGTTTATCACATACACAATATTTATAAACCTTCTAGAACATTTCTCACGTTGCCATGTTGGTTTTCTTAAGTACACGACTTATTCCAACATTCACTACGGAAAAAATTAACTTAATTTACTGCAAAAGTATTATTTAAAGTGAAATATTGTTGGATAGAATTTTAATGATATTTGGCCTAAGTTTTTAATTTTTCAAGTACTTTTTTTTTTTTTTTTTTTTTTTTAAACCATCACGATGTTTCTAGTGTTTCAAAGGCCACTACCCGAAGCAAAATAATATTTCAATTATATTGTTAATATTTCGGAAACCACAGATAATCTGGTAATTTGTAATGCCACCTGGATGAAGTATTTTGCTTTTCTGGTAAAAGAAAAGTAATTTTGAACACAGTTAAAATTCAGATAATTTTTAATGCAGTCGTCCATTGTTGTCGTCCAGTACACGTAGCAAAGCAAGTAGTCTCCTAGTATTCTTATTTGTATAGATGTATGTCCTGTCTACGAGTATCTTGCTACCAGACTGCATTATTGTGGAGTGTACAAATGGTAGACGCTACTTCAGATTGATAAGACCAAGGGTGTGTGTGTATTCCTACTTAGTCTGGACGGGGCTTTAACTTACCGAAAGTACATATAATAATTAGAGAGCTGGCGCAGCACCCTTTTCGGAGGTTATTTCTTCTAAAATTACAACAAAAAATGCAGTACACTAAATAGGGTAATTTCGTCTAAAAGTACAGGAAAAAGTTAAAAACTCGTCTGAAATTCGACGAAAAAAATCGTGAAAATCATGTAAAAAAAAAAACCAAAATCAAGGTACTTGAGGGTTAAATTTAAGCTTAAAGGAGCTCTAAAAAACAAGTAAATCTAAGCAAATAACCAGATAATCTTAGCACAATGTAAAACACCCAAAATTATGTAAAAATCAAGCAAATTTAAGGCTAAATCAAATTAAATATTAGAAAAGATAATTGATAGCATTTAAATATTAAACTCAATATCATATAAAGATTTTCCATTTTTTAATTTATTTTAAACCTTTATACTCTATAAAAACTCGCCCCTCCCTAATCATTTTACAGCTATTTTCATCAATTATCTTAGCATAGCGATCTGGTAAAGTGATTTTATAATTACCATTTAGAATGCAATTAATGGTTTTGCAGAACTTATATTCATAAATTTGAAATTCTGTAGCTTCATGCCATTTATTAATTTCGATTTCATAATTTTAGTCAATGCATATGAATGGTTCAACTTGTCTAGCAGAGCCTCCATTTTTGGTTTGTGTTATTTAAAAGGAAATAAATATAAGGCTGCAAAAACTTTGAAAATATAGCTTTTTTTTAAATAAAATATTCTTCTTAATAAATAAAATAGAATCTTTGCTCCAAATGGAAAATAATAACAAGCAATGTTTAAAGTGTGGCAAAGTATTAAACCTAGAAAGTTTTGTAACACATAAGCATACAAAAGATAAACATTTTAACATCTGTAAAGAAAAAAAAGTTATAGTGAATATGTTGAATCAAAAAGAGAGAGTAATGTGTGAATGTGGAAAATATGTTTATAATTCATCTTTCAAAAAGCAAAAAAATAGTAAATTACACAATACAGCATTATATAATTTAAACGAAAATCATGATAATGGTCCAACAAAAGCATGTCAGGCGTGTAATGAGAATAAATCGATAAAATTATTTTCTCTTAATAAAAATAGCAAGGACAAATATTTAAACACATGTAAAACATGTTTTATTGATTATATTTAGAATTATCGTCGTAACAAGAAGTTAAACCAAGTTTCCCAGTAATTTAAGCACTTTTTTTTATTTATTCAGTATATCTGTTTTTAAATTTTATTTATAAATTTTTTCTCGTATAAATATAACTATAAAAATGGAGACGTATATAACATCTAAGTTGAACGATGTGGGAGTGAGGAAGTTGAGACATTTAGCTAGTTATTTTAAAATAACATATATAACTAGACTAAGGAAAAACGATCTGATTAGAACTGTTAAACCATTTTTTATGCAACGGGTTACAGACTAGGGGAGAAAAATAAAACAGATAAAAAGAACAAAGAATAATTTTACAAATTTGTCTGTAGCTAATGTTGATATCAATGAATTATATCCCGATGATAAAAAAGAATTAAATTAAATATTTTCATTCTATAATAATTATTTTGTTAAAATTATAGAAGAAGCAACAAAAATTACTTATTTAATAAAGTTTTTAAAATTAAGATATCAACATATAACATTGAAAATACTTTTAATTTAGTTCAACGTATATATTTTTTGACTTCAGTAAAGAAATAATATATTTGAGATAACACACAATAATCTAAAAATATTTAGAGATGTGAAAACCAGTTTTAAATTTGATGCTAATTTTCAGAAGCTAGAAAATAAGAGGGAATAATTTGATTACAATTAGCAATAAGTAAGTATAATCAAATAAATACTGCTTCATATATTGAACTACCAGCAGTTATTAATAGTAATAATAGGAAAGCATGCATAAATGTTAATAATGAAAATCGAGAATGCTTTCTTTGGTAAATGAAATTTGATTTGTTTCCAGTAGGAAAAGATCCGCAAAGATCAAGTAATACATAAATTTGAATATCTAATTAAAATTGATGATATACCAAAAATAGAAAATTAAATTGATACTCCCTTTTAGGGCGTAGCAGGGCTAAAGGACGGCATTGACACAAAAATTCCAAAATCAATACAAATATATTGATGCCCATCTATACATTATCACCGAGAACAACTACTTTGCATCTTGATTCGAAAAATATAAATTGCCTCTGTAAATTTCTGTTGCTTGCTACCAATCGGTGCACTAGGGGAAGGAGAGAACACGCATGCACTGGAACAAACAGAAAAACAACAATATTAATGTGTCCTGAGAAATCATCCAACCTGATTAAACACTTGTGAAATCCCATTAAAAAAGGTAAAATTACTCCTTGAGTAAAGTAAGCTCCATTACAACTTTAAAAATAAAAGTAGGCCTGATGATTCACCAAACAGTACAACATGGAATACTAACTTCAAGAATATCTCTGCGAAGGAGTAAAAACCCCCATTACACTTAACCATGAACATAAAGGCAAGCCATAAAATATCCACTAAACTCCTTGGCATTAAAATTGTTTTGGCAAATCGTACTCCAGGAGAACATTCCTACAGCACGCCAAAAAAAGGAAGAATCCTCCTCTTACAAACATTCCCATAAAATCCCATATTGAAAATTCACACAAGCAAAACAGTGAAGAAACACTTCCCTACAAAAATCCATATTCACAAAAACCGCCTAAAAAACACTACTAAAAAGGAAACTCTACCACCGGCATAACCACAACTATGTTCATTGCAATACTTAACTTGTGTAGTTCTCATATTACGTGGAAACGAGTCTAGCATGCTGAAGCCCCGAAGTACGAAGTAGTGTAGACATGATCTATGATCGGCCAGCCCGCGCAACTCTGAGGAACACTGCACACTTGCTCGGGTTGGGAGGAACATTTATACGCGAAAAGCTTTATTAACTAACAAGGGTCATCTAAAAATAGTAAAGAGCCAAATTTTCTGAAATTTGGTAATAATGTAGAGTACATTGTACAAAATGCATGGGAAATTTCATTTTTTGGTGGAAAAAATACAATTTCAGGAAGTAAATCATATTTAATTCAAGTCATCGCTGAATCCTCGTAGAACAAGAATGCAGTGTATTGACCATATGTAAGCCTTATTTTCAAAATTTGGATAAACAAATAAATACATACAACTTATATATTTGACGATGCAATTCAAAAAAGTTCAGTCAAAATAACATTGTGCAAAATGTCTTATTAATTGATAATGTGTTTATTGAATTTTAAGTAGCGGATTAGACGCGAGTACTAAGATACTTTTCGATTTAATAATCAAATTAAAATGGAAAACTATCGACAATATCAAGGGAACAATCAACCCTTACAGTAGCATTTTCTACGGCTGCGGGATCCAGTGTGTTTATTTTGTTTTTCGAGAGAAGTCAGGATTTTATCGATGATTTTAGAATACATATCCCAGTGGATGATAATTTTCAATATAATATGCTTCCCTTCGAGGCTCAACGTCTTTATAAAAATGTACATTTGATGAATGATTCTCAGCTGAGGGAATTTCTATTTGTTTGGTTCCGAGGATTAACACTTTGGGGATTACCGTGAATTCATCAAATTCTTTATGTTGTAAATTGTTCAACAGTAGAAGAAAGATTGTGGATTTCTTATCAGATGCCTTGGCTTCTCTAGTATCACTGGGTATTGAAGGGTCGTTCCATTTTAAAGGTAAAATTATTTCCTTTACGAATTTTTATTAATTATCTTCTGTATAAAGTATTTTATTACATTGTTTACTTTTTTTCAGTGCATAGCTCAAATGCCTTTTGATTTATTAAGCCAATGGTTAAAATTAAGTAAAGCCGCCATCTCCTTTACCATCCTGATCACAAAAATTTTGGTGTGGCCAAAATAAAAATCAATTTTAGTGTGGTAAGATATTTATTTATTCAATATTTTTATTTAATATTTAGAAATTTTCTGAATTATGATGTTAATCCGACTAATCAAACAAAACATTCAACTAATGACTAATTTATTTCTTATTCAAATGTATTTTCAAATAACAGACCTATTTAAATGATAGTTATTATTAATCCTGCTCATGAGGAAACATTTGAATCAAGGAAAATCATATGACTCAGAATTCTGTTTTTAGCACAAAATCCAGAATTCAGTGCTCAGTATCAGTCGTTTAATTTATTAACCTGATAAAATTAATTTTCCATTCAATTTGGAATATCTTGTTATTGTTATCTAATATTTACGAACCTGTACTGGTCGTCTGGTGACTTTATATACTGATAACCATTACACTGTGAGGTACTTTACTGTAAATAGGTAAAATAATAATTATATTGAAAGTTTTGATCTCTTAAAAAAGTTCATTAAGATATGACTTACTTTTTCTGAAGGTCTTTTAATGAGGTTCATGAATTTGTACTGTGGTCAGAATTTTAATTTCTTGAGTGCTTTGTTAGTGGAGGACATTGAGCATTGAAGTTAGAGCAAATCCACAAGCCGTGATTAATATCCTGCATTGACCACATTGATAATCTGGAGAATCAATTGTTTTGTCTATGAAGGCTGTGATTCAGATTATAATGATTCAGTCGAATTCTGCATGTAATGGTTATGAAAGCTTTTGGAAGGGATAAGTTTTGAAACCAGGTCTTCCGAAGTTGAAGTAGTAATTTGTAAAGTAATGATTGCCTGTATTTATTTCTATTATTGATGGCGAAGTACTTGCTCACAGTGTTATATCTGTACTTGATGTTAGGAATCGTTGAATTGAATAGACCCTTTTTTTTTATAGTTCTTTACAAATTTTCTTTTCTTTCCTTTTAAGAAAATTCGAGACTTCTCAAATCCCGACAATTGTCGCCGACTAGGTTTTTCCAGGATTATTTCGTTTTGTTATCTATTCTTGAATGATTTTTTAATTTGCATATTTTGTTTTCTGAGCACAGAAAAAAATACAACAAAATGGCGTTGATGATGACGCTCCCAATTCCACCAAGAACAAACAAATCGAAATCTAACTTTATCAAAGTTAAATTACCAGCATTAAAGATTATACTTGTTTATTAAATTATACTGATTTTACCTGTGAAGATAGAAAATTTAAATATTCAATTTAATTAAGTATTATTTTAAGTAATTTTGTTTATTACAACTGCAATTATTTTCATATAAAACAATGTGTCTAGGTTTTAAATAATAAAAAGTATAACATAAGGCTGTTTAAAAAATGATAACCTTTAGAAGTCACCTTCTGTGCGATGATTTTAAAACTAGTAAACAAATTCACATTGATAAGGAATATGTTATATTTTTCATTTATTTTTATTAAACAATGTTTGTATTTTTGTATCTATTATAGTTTCAGCTACATAAAAACTTATCCAGAAATATCCAGTTATGGAACATACTGACAATAAAAGTACACCAACACATAAGTAAGGCGGATGTGGATACCACTGATGATGTAGGGGACAGTGTTGGTTTTTTAATTCGTTTATATTCACTGTCTGAAAGTTGAAAGAAAAATATTCTGTGACAATTTAATTTTACATTACTAATATTACAAAAATATCTTAACCAAAAATGTCTACTTGCGTTTTGTTTTGATGGTTGATACTTTAAGTGGATTCGTTTGTCGAGTGAATTTTAATGGGATCAGCAAGTGATGCTAATAAGTCATCTGCGTCAATATTGTGCAAAAATTATGATAAAGTGAAGAAAAATAAACGGCCTATATTAAGATATTCCGGTTAGTGCAGGAGCAAAGAATTGTGGACCATGTAGAATTTAAATTTCTATTTTATTTTTAAAAAAAGCTACAAATTTGAATTCTTTATACTGAAAAATATAAAATGTCTGTATAAAAAAACTAGTTTAAAAGGTTTATATACCTTTGATAAAATATGCCTATTATAGATTGAGGGGTGCTAAACCTGGAAAAAATATAAAAATAATTCCATCACATCAGTTTATGAAAGTATTTACTGAACGTCAGATATGCCATTCTAAACACTCAGAGAAATATAAATAATTATAGCAACTATAAAGTGACAAGAATAAAAAAATACTTCTTTTAACTTCTTTTAATAGTGTTTTGAACTATGATTATGTCCTTTTAACTGAAAAAAAAAATTCTCAATAACTAAATGGCTTGACTAATTTAATTTTTTCATTGCAATTTTTTTTTTAAATAACTGAATTTGAAATACTACTAATAACGAATTGAAATCAATACGCGAAATATCAAACAATAATATTATATTCTAAGACAACTTACAAAAGCAGTGAGAATAACTATAACTTGATCTAGTTTACCTATGAAAAATTAATTATATGAACTACATAATAGTCTCTTCAACTATATTCTACTTGTATTACTACAATAAACTACTTTTAATCATAATTATAAAAAATTATTGAAGTGCTATTTAACTATATTTTTTTAGTTCGATATGCCATTTTGTTCTCAGTGAATGATTCTCATATCAGTTCCCTATTTTTCTAAAATATAAATTGTCCACAGACATAATAGAAGTTATCAGAACTTAAGTCACACGATCTGTGAGATATATTTCACAAAAATAGTACATTTAATAGTGCGTAAATATTACACTAATGAACTTTGAAGATAAATATAATACGTCCAATATGTCCAATACCTTTTTATACTAGTAGGAGATGTTGAAATTTAAAAAAAATTAGTCGAGGTATATTACAAAAGTTCAAATTTGTGAAATATAATAAACCTTATAATAAATATCAAACATAAAACGAACTTTTGGACAATTCTAGTTCATTGCATATTATTTGTTTTGTTTTACTTCATCGTTAATTTATGCTCTTATCAAAACATTACATATATATATTTCTTCTTATCTTTAATATTCATTGAGATATTATTTATATTTGCATTACTGCATAAATCGCTTTGAGGTGACAGAATAGATTACTTTTTTCTTCCAAAAAACATCGCCAGAATGATTTGTTTTGCCATCAGGATGCTCGATATCAAACATTTCAGATATACATTATGTAAATGTTATATCACGAGTTAGAAATCTTGATAAATCGGCAGTGCAGATTGTTTTGAATAAAATTGACTCTCAAACAACCGTCCAAAATAATACATATGATAAAAACAGTAACACTGTCAGGTTCAAAATACATTGTAACTATTTTTAAAATACTTAATAAGCCTTCTCAAAACGACAATAATGTAGTTAAAAAGACGCAATTGTAGTGTGAAATGCTTTAAGTATGTAGAAGTAATGTACAATGTGCTCAAGGTTAAGAAAACTTGTTTAATATAAACATAAAAAATACATTTAAACCAACAATTTCTTATTACGTGAATATTCTGATGATGTCATTGAACTAGAGATAAATATCCATTTATCAATGTATGGAATAAATTAATTATTCTCTTGAGTAAAAATTAAACTACTGGTTTTATTGACATTATATTGAATTCCGATATAAATATAAATGCCAATAGATTATACTTGATACAAAGCCAATAATATTGAATTATATTTAAATTTAATGTCTAACTATTAGAGAAGTTAGGTATTTTATGATTTAGCATTATATTATATGGTTTTCCGCCAAAAATGGAATTAAAAATAAACAATATTCATTACACTAAAGTATTTCTGAATTTAATTGAAGTTTATGTGTAATAGTATGCAATGATTCCTGGTAAGTAATTTTTGTTGCTTCTTCTATAATTTTAACAAAATAATTATTATAGAATGAAAATATTTAATTTAATTCTTTTTTATCATCGGGATATAATTCATTGATATCAACATTAGCTACAGACAAATTTGTAAAATTATTCTTTGTTCTTTTTATCTGTTTTATTTTTCTCCCCTAGTCTGTAACCCGTTGCATAAAAAATGGTTTAACAGTTCTAATCAGATCGTTTTTCCTTAGTCTAGTTATATATGTTATTTTAAAATAACTAGCTAAATGTCTCAACTTCCTCACTCCCACATCGTTCAACTTAGATGTTATATACGTCTCCATTTTTATAGTTATATTTATACGAGAAAAAATTTATAAATAAAATTTAAAAACAGATATACTGAATAAATAAAAAAAAGTGCTTAAATTACTGGGAAACTTGGTTTAACTTCTTGTTATGACGATAATTCTAAATATAATCAATAAAACATGTTTTACATGTGTTTAAATATTTGTCCTTGCTATTTTTATTAAGAGAAAATAATTTTATCGATTTATTCTCATTACACGCCTGACATGCTTTTGTTGGACCATTATCATGATTTTCGTTTAAATTATATAATGCTGTATTGTGTAATTTACTATTTTTTTGCTTTTTGAAAGATGAATTATAAACATATTTTCCACATTCACACATTACTCTCTCTTTTTGATTCAACATATTCACTATAACTTTTTTTTCTTTACAGATGTTAAAATGTTTATCTTTTGTATGCTTATGTGTTACAAAACTTTCTAGGTTTAATACTTTGCCACACTTTAAACATTGCTTGTTATTATTTTCCATTTGGAGCAAAGATTCTATTTTATTTATTAAGAAGAATATTTTATTTAAAAAAAAAGCTATATTTTCAAAGTTTTTGCAGCCTTATATTTATTTCCTTTTAAATAACACAAACCAAAAATGGAGGCTCTGCTAGACAAGTTGAACCATTCATATGCATTGACTAAAATTATGAAATCGAAATTAATAAATGGCATGAAGCTACAGAATTTCAAATTTATGAATATAAGTTCTGCAAAACCATTAATTGCATTCTAAATGGTAATTATAAAATCACTTTACCAGATCGCTATGCTAAGATAATTGATGAAAATAGCTGTAAAATGATTAGGGAGGGGCGAGTTTTTATAGAGTATAAAGGTTTAAAATAAATTAAAAAATGGAAAATCTTTATATGATATTGAGTTTAATATTTAAATGCTATCAATTATCTTTTCTAATATTTAATTTGATTTAGCCTTAAATTTGCTTGATTTTTACATAATTTTGGGTGTTTTACATTGTGCTAAGATTATCTGGTTATTTGCTTAGATTTACTTGTTTTTTAGAGCTCCTTTAAGCTTAAATTTAACCCTCAAGTACCTTGATTTTGGTTTTTTTTTTTACATGATTTTCACGATTTTTTTCGTCGAATTTCAGACGAGTTTTTAACTTTTTCCTGTACTTTTAGACGAAATTACCCTATTTAGTGTACTGCATTTTTTGTTGTAATTTTAGAAGAAATAACCTCCGAAAAGGGTGCTGCGCCAGCTCTCTAATTATTATATGTACTTTCGGTAAGTTAAAGCCCCGTCCAGACTAAGTAGGAATACACACACACCCTTGGTCTTATCAATCTGAAGTAGCGTCTACCATTTGTACACTCCACAATAATGCAGTCTGGTAGCAAGATACTCGTAGACAGGACATACATCTATACAAATAAGAATACTAGGAGACTACTTGCTTTGCTACGTGACTGGACGACAACAATGGACGACTGCATTAAAAATTATCTGAATTTTAACTGTGTTCAAAATTACTTTTCTTTTACCAGAAAAGCAAAATACTTCATCCAGGTGGCATTACAAATTACCAGATTATCTGTGGTTTCCGAAATATTAACAATATAATTGAAATATTATTTTGCTTCGGGCAGTGGCCTTTGAAACACTAGAAACATCGTGATGGTTTAAAAAAAAAAAAAAAAAAAAAAAAGTACTTGAAAAATTAAAAACTTACGCCAAATATCATTAAAATTCTATCCAACAATATTTCACTTTAAATAATACTTTTGCAGTAAATTAAGTTAATTTTTTCCGTAGTGAATGTTGGAATAAGTCGTGTACTTAAGAAAACCAACATGGCAACGTGAGAAATGTTCTAGAAGGTTTATAAATATTGTGTATGTGATAAACATGTTTTGTAATTTCTTATCTGGAATTAGTGGTCGAAACGTAAGCCTAGAATTTGAAGATCCAAGAAGTTGCCTACGATCAAGTATGCCAAGGGGCATCTCTCCGGAAGCGTAGCTGCCCTGTGTGACGTCTCCCCTATACGCACGGCTTACGGTACTAATATACAGTTCAAAGGACGTCTCGTGAGTTCTAGCTAACCTCTCTGAAAGATACGTGATGGGGGTTAATACAGGCCTACTTATTGCTTTAAAAACACCTCGCGTGTTCGTTCGTCTCTAGTAGATGGTCTGCAGTTTCGCTGATTGAATTAGTGATGACCGACTGCAGTGGCGAACTTAGTATTGTTTTTATTGTATCTAGGCAAATAATTATGTGAAATAAATATTTGTACCATATTTTACCATTTATATGATGTAATTTACGGTAATTTAAAAAAGTAAAAACGCCTTGCTGATGGCCGGGATTGAACTCCCTCATCCTTTGACTCTAGGCCGTTGCTTTGCCATCTGAGCTACCATGCGAAGTTAAATGATAGGAGGAAAATACGTGACTTATAATATTCCTGCGAAATAGTGTTGTTTGGAGTTTTATGCTAATCTTTTGGTTTTTGGATTGATTGGTACCGTCAGAATTGCTACCTCGTAAAATGACGTTTTGAAAGACGAAACACATTTTAGAAAGTATTTTGTATTTGTTTATTCGTTGTTACTTCACTTGATACATGTTGTTTAACGGCCATTTTTACAGCACTTTCACTGATACATGAGTCAAATATAATTAGAGACGGAGCAAGTTGTTCCAGATGTCAAAAAATAAACCTCTGAAAACAGTGAAAAAAAAGACTGACAAATCAGTGGGAAATGTCACTGAATCAATTAGTGGAGGAAATATGGATTTTTTCATTGGTTATTAGTTAAATTGATTGAAGTGACTGTTGTATCAGTGAGATACGTTTGTCTGATTGAAACAGTGAACTACTCAAGGATTCAAATTTAGAGTGTGTATTTGCCATTACATCGAAGGAAATATACGTGTTTCGTATACACACAGTGTGGATGGGGTAGTTTCGCTGACCACCACTCGGTCATCACACTTTTTGATGTGTAGCCGTACACCGAGAGGAACATCAAGTTGCAGGTACGAAATAAATGTATTTTTAAAGATGACTCTATTAAAAATATTTTGTTCTCTCAAGTAATGTGTGCTTGCTCCAAACATCTGCAATCGTATGTGGTAGTTCCAACATCATCTACGTGTGTGTAGTACACATAACTATTTGTAAAATAATTTTAACTAAGCAATGTTGTCACCGTTAACGTTACAAACATCAAGGAAGGGTGTAATTCATATTTTATTTGAGTGTGTAAGTATTTGAGTAATTGTTGTGCTAACAAGATAAGCTTAGTCGCGTACTGGTATTAATTTATCTGGCTATGTGTTGGTCGGTCATTTAATTGTCTTCTTGGAAAATACAGCTTGATAGTTAGTAATATATAGTAATAATGTTTGCTTGTTCATTAATCGATGCTTAGTAATTGTATAAACATTCTCATTGAAAAAAGCTCAGCAAGAAATAAAAAAGTAAAGTTGCAAAACTTGAAAATACGTATTTGTGTACAAGTCCTATGTTAGTCAAGTATATATTCTAAAAACCATTCATATATCTCAGTAGTCAATTTAGCCGAAGTTGTTATAGTGTAGCAATAGAACGCAGAAATTCCGCGTTAAAAACACTGCTACATTTACACTTTTATTATAACAGTGTAAATTGTTTAATGTACCAAGGTAGAGCACATCTGGTTGTACAAATAAGATCTTAACTAGCTTGGTGCAACCAAATAGGAACAGAAAAATAATTTGTTTTCAGGAACAAAATGTGAAACTGGCCATATACAATCAATCAATTTGGTCGCGCCAAACAAACTTAGTCTTATTCACGAAAGTATATTTTCTGAGAGAGCCCCACCCCCACCCCTCATTTTCCCAACCCAACACAGAGTCGGTAATCGCAGGATATGTTATTCATTCCTTCCACTTCGCTCAGTCTGCATTACATTTTTGTTGGGAAGCTATTTGCAAGGAAATGGTAAGCGCTGTAAAGAAAAATAGGTTTGGATTGGCTAGAAGAAATTTATCAATACTCGATAAGTTGTTATAGGCCGTTCAGGATAAAGTGAGCACTTTTGAAAGCCCTGCTAAAATTCTACTTTCTTGCCCATTATGTATCCTTCCACCACATGTAAACCAACATTGTCATGTGACTGCCATGTGATTGCCACATGTTAATAAACTCAATGTTTACATTTTAGGACTGCTAAATGTAACACTTATATTATATATAAAACATGTAACATATATGATGTATATAACACATGATATATAATGTATATATATGCATATATATTTACATATGTATGCATATATATGTACATATATCATGTAAAATATACAATATATGTAAAATACGTAACATATATAATTGTTTGGGTCATCTCACATATCCGATAAACAAGAACTTTACACAAGAAAATTGAAAAATGAACGCCCTAGCGATGACGTCATGGACACTGTGAAAAATCAAACATTAAACTTTGGTGATGAGCAAGGACCAACACGACACGTTAAAAAAGGACACGCATTAGTTAGGCCGAAAAATAATTTGGAAGGGCAGCCAAATCCAGATTTTGAAATATACTAGCACTACTGCACACCCAAGGTACAACACCACTTGTCCCACAAATTACCAAACATTTAAAAACTGCAAAGCAAACTTAACGTTTCCCATGACTCACCGTTTTCTAAGTTCCCCATCGCTCTGTAGCGTGACAAGTAAAACGTCAACTCTAAACCATGGTAGCTGTGTTTGGCCTCAGCAGACTGAAGTTAGGTGCAACTAAGCCATCAGGAAAAAACATACAACCTGCAGGCATAAGGTATCGGCGTAAGTAGCAGATGTCTGAAGCTTATATAGTAGACAGAGCGAGGCCGTGCAAGGACTTAAATAAAAAAATGACATAAAAAAATAATGACGCACGAAGGGAAAAGGGAAGGCAGGGAGGCAAGGAAAGACGAGGGGATCTGAGCCAAACAAAGAATACACCACTGCACAGAAGTAGATGGTGGTGATAAACTTAACGTGACGGCACAAATGTGGCAGTATATAAAAATATGTAATATATAAAAAAAGAAAAATATATAAAATATGTGCATGTATATGTATATTTTATGGATAGCTTTATATGCACCTTTATAAACGGACATAAATATATTTCAACATAGGCCTATAATGTATATATAAAATTTAAATAATTTACACTAAAAATATAAACATATCAACAAATGCAATTGTGTATATGTACATATAGTTTATCTGACACAGTTACTCTGTGTTCGTACCCTTCTGAGACCCTCCAAAAAAGAACTGAACATTTATACTGTGAATTGAAGTGGTAAAAGAAGGGTATACCAGGCTTGTAACTGGCACCACCTTCATTTGTACAAAATAATTCTTAAAATAATGTATATCATTTATAGCTAAGTGAAATGCCGATCCGGTGATGGCCGCATTTCCGGTGTCTCTTGTGGCCCAAATGGGTGCGACATTTCCTTTTTGTCAAACCCACCCAGACCTCGAGAAACCAATTTTACAGGTAAAGTGCATGGACTCTTGTCATTGTTATGGTTCCTTCATTGCAATGACTGCAGCAAAACTGAAAACTTAAATGAGAAAAGTATTTTAAGAAAATTACTAAACTCACAAAAATGGTTCATACGTGTACACACAAAACTGAAATACATGTCTTATTATTAATGTAAAACCAATACATATCCACAAATGACAGCAAATTGGTCAAGTAAAGGACAAATTATAAAAGTAATACTTACAGGCAAGTTACTGTGCAAATCGATAAACACTTGGTTTAACTTTCCGTGATACTATAGCTGTGCGTCAATAAACAGCCAATCAGAAGCCCCGACACTTATATTATGTTATCAATTAAAAAACTTATTTACAAATCAAGAAAGTGTGTATTTTGACTTCATTCCTCGGGAAGATATTTTCTTTTGTTTATTTATGGATAATCACAACCACGGAAATTTTGTAACGCTTTTAGGAAATGTTTAAAGTAAAAATCGAAATGTAAATAATTTACCATTTTAAAAATGTTTAGATCAATTGAAAATATTTATTTTTGAAAAAACCCATTACCAATTATATTTACACACCTTAATTTCTTCGGTACAAATGTAGCAACATAAACAAACTAATATTATTATCATTATATCAATTGTAGCCAGGCCACTGTGCTTTTGTGTTTTGTATGTGCTTATCGCTATAACTGTGAATGTGTTCGGTATGTCAATTGTAGCCCGGCCCTTATTGAAATCTAGCTCATACAGCTTCTTTAGAAATAGTTAATTTAACACATACACTGCGTAATGTAATCTAACCTTTACTAAACATGCACTCTTAAGTAAACAGGAGCTCTGGGAGTCTGGGGTGTTGACTACGACGTGTAATATACAGTTACATTAAATTTCAATAACTACAATAATTTTGCGGCCAAAGTGGCAGATATTACAAACAATTATGCCTACTCAATAACGAATACTATCTTCGTTGATATTTCTCAAAAGGTAGCAAGTTGTTTTGTCGAACATCCATTTCGAAATTTAAACATGGAATTGTTTTATAGGCCTAACCGTTGACAATTAATTGCAAATACTTTCTGATAATTATTACGGCAAGCATTAACACATAAAACAATTAGGCCTACACTTGCATCACGAAAGAATGTCGGCAACAAGCACAGCTATAGTTCTATAGTTAACAAAACAAGCTTCAAGATTTTGTAGTTTATATGTTGGAACACCTTGTTATGATAACAAGAGTAAATATTAACACTATGACTTGGGATGAATAACTACATGAACACAAGTTTGAGGTTAGGCCTACATTACAAAACTACACAGTGATATAAAAACGTGTAAAATTAACGTATAGTTATTGACTGCCAAATTTGCACTTGTTATAATGACATATTTGAAAGAAAGGTTAGGTTAAACAGATGAGCGTAGGTAGATAGGTACAGATAACTTTTAATATTATTTGTCAAACTTAGGATATAACATGTACTTCGCAAACTCACATGAATATTTTAATGTTGCGTTTCTGCTGTCGTTCATTTACTTTATAATTATTTAACTTTCCGTTTATAATATCACGTTTCTAACTGACGATATATACTTGTTCTTTTTCACTTTTTTCACTGGATATAAGCGACGAAAACACGTCGTAAAAACACATTTACATTTACCTCCAGACAGTTGCAGTTGAAATTTTCATAATTTCTGCAACTCGTTCGATCACCTTGCACGGCTTCATCTCTCCTCTACGAATTAAAGAATAAATACTTTCGGCGAGATTTATAATGTCCTCCTGACGCTGAATATTTGTACGTACTTTGCTGGAACTCATAACTTTACACAAAACCACTACAACACAATTAAACACTATAAGATCTATAGTAAAACAATGCTGATTGCAGATAAGCTGAAAAATAAATGAGAAATATTAAAACACAACTTCCAGTTTCAAATTTGTAGTTTGCCTCACAGTCACTCCACACACGCAAAGTCAAGAAACAAGCACGAAGGTGAAGGAATCACAACGGACCGTTGGTTTTGACCGTTGCGCCGATCACGTGGCACAATATAATTATGAGTTACAGTAAATACATTATCTTTACGCCAATAATTACTTTGAAGAGTATAAAATAAACTTCAAACAGCTTAAGTAGCCATAAATTTAAACATTATACTTGTAATACCGCGTTATTTCGTAGAACTACTTTTCACATTTCACTGCCAACATAACTGGGTGTGTTCACCCCAGCCTGTATGGTGACACGCGTGGTTATACATACGCAGTTGCGGGCAGTGGTTTGTTTCAAAGGTTGATTTCTAGAGTGCTCACTTTAACGTGAACGGCCTTTATCAACAAAATACAGTTTTGTAAAATGCGAAGAATCCAAACCATTAGAAAATCAGGTGAAAAAAAATGTTGCAAAGGCAAAATTTTTTTTTTTTTGCAGAGGGATCGCTTTCACAAATTCTGTAACATTCTTGGTATTCTGCCCTCCAATCTTGGTATACTCACCTTGCTAGATGAGCCGCCGTTAAGTCCTGCTGTGATGAGACTAGGCTGTTCATGACAAAATGAGTACTTTTGAAAGCCCTGCTTGAGATCTACTTGCATGTACGTTGTGTATTATTCCACCTCATGTAAGATTAGCATTTTCATGGCCTCATAAGTTTATTCATGCGTCGGTCAAGTGTAACCATTAAATTATTAGAAAGTAAATATTCTACAAATCTGTAAATTTTTGCTCTTTGATTCATAAAAAAAAATATAAACGGAAAGCGAAGGAAATAATTTCAATTATCAGAAATATTTACCTCATTCTTTTTATTTGACGTTAAGATACGGAACTACTTCTCATCCATCGTTACCAACTTTATTGGGCGCATGTTACTCAGTGCGCCAGTTAAAATACATGCAGTAAGGGGCAGTGACTTTTTTCTAAGGTTGATATTAAAAGTGCTCACATTATTGTGAACAGCCTTTACTATTTCCCATTCAACAATCTCTCATGTGTACTAAGCACTCTATTTGACGACCTCCGTCCCGGGGCTTGTAGATACTTTCTGGGAGACTCAACGCCTATCCTAGCAGGGTTGTGAATGTGAAACGGTATCCTTATCATCCATGCACTGCAGTATCTGGTCGTAGCAGCGTTCTTACATTATTGTGAACAGCCTTTACTATTTCCCATTCAACAATCTCTCATGTGTACTAAGCACTGTATTTGACGTGTATGTTGGACCTGCGTCCCGGGGCTTGTAGATACTTTCTGGGAGACTCAACGCCTATCCTAGCAGGGTTGTGAATGTGAAACGGTATCCTTATCATCCATGCACTGCAGTACCTGGTCATAGCAGCGTTCTTGCATTATTGTGAACAGCCTTTACTATTTCCCATTCAACAATCTCTCATGTGTACTAAGCACTGTATTTGACGTGTATGTTGGACCTGCGTCCCGGGGCTTGTAGATACTTTCTGGAGACTCAACGCCTATCCTAGCAGGGTTGTGAATGTGAAACGGTATCCTTATCATCCATGCACTGCAGTACCTGGTCATAGCAGCGTTCTTGCATTATTGTGAACAGCCTTTACTATTTCCCATTCAACAATCTCTCATGTGTACTAAGCACTGTATTTGACGACCTGCGTCCCGGGGCTTGTAGATACTTTCTGGGAGACTCAACGCCTATCCTAGCAGGGTTGTGAATGTGAAACGGTATCCTTATCATCCATACACTGCAGTATCTGGTCGTAGCAGCGTTCTTACATTATTGTGAACAGCCTTTACTATTTCCCATTCAACAATCTCTCATGTGTACTAAGCACTGTATTTGACGACCTGCGTCCCGGGGCTTGTAGATACTTTCTGGGAGACTCAACGCCTATCCTAGCAGGGTTGTGAATGTGAAACGGTATCCTTATCATCCATGCACTGCAGTACCTGGTCGTAGCAGCGTTCTTGCTTTTTTTTTTTTATTTCTGGGTTATCCCCATTTTCTCTCTTACTCCAACTATCTTCTTCTTTTGCGGCTATTCTTTATGTGCGTTCCTTTGTCCGCCTCGATTTTATTTTAGGTGGGAAGTTTTAATTTCAGCGTCTCGTGAGCCACCTCTACTTTATCCTAGTAACAGCACTGGCCCTTTTTTGTTACGTGGTTATGCGCATGTTTGCATAACGAACACTCTCAGGTGTTCGCTGCAATCTAAAAAATGCCTGTACTCTTACAAGAAAAATCCTTGGAAACCCAGTTGCCAAGAAAATCCTTTGTAAAACTACAAACAGTTTTCTTGTAAAATCTGCAAAATATATATTTGTAATATTACAAATGATAACCTTGTATTACAACTTTCATTATTGAGAAATGTACATGGAATTATTTTTTTTCTAGAAAACATTTGTCATGAATTAAGAACAGAGAGTAACATTAAAAAATATTTCCAAATATAATTTTAAAAAAAACAATGCTTCGTCAGTAAGGGGGCTAGAATCCATATTATATCCCTTTTATTATCAGCCTGCAATCTAATAAGACCAACTTGAACTTATTTCCTATCAAATACAACTGCAAGTAAATAATCATTACGGAAGTTATTTTATTAAGAATAATACATTAAGATGAATATTTGGTTCATTTTTAGAATTCTGTGCAGCTAGGAAATATTAACGAGTGAGTATTATGGTCGCGTTTGATTGGAATAGTCATTTTATTGTGGTTATTTGAGTTGTTTTTAAGTGTTTTACGTTATTCAAACTCTCAATATATTGATTTTTGCACGTAACTACACTTTAAATCACTCCTAGTTCTTGCACAAACAGTTTTACGTTGTTGAGTTTCCGCCATTTTGCTGAAGCTCGTGGATGCAGTTCAGTATAGTACAAACTTTTTTAGAGGTCTATTACAAACTCCGACATTGTAGATTTACATACGAGTAGTTTTACCAAAGTGATCTTTGTACTATTACAAGAATTTGTAAAATTACGAAATTTCACAGTAAAAATGACAAAAAATTTGACAGTGTGGTGTAGTGTCGTCGGTCCCAAGTCCTCGCATGGGCGTGCCATGAGGACGGTCGAGATCCAGGGCGAGGTTGTGGACATTGAAACGTCAAGCCGTTTATTTTGACAGTGTGGTGTAGTGTCGTCGGTCCCAAGTCCTCGCATGGGCGTGCCATGAGGACAGTCGAGATCCAGGGCGAGGTTGTGAACATTGAAACGTCAAGCCGTTTATTTTGACAGTGTGGTGTAGTGTCGTCGGTCCCAAGTCCTCGCATGGACGTGCCATGAGGACAGTCGAGATCCAGGGCGAGGTTGTGGACATTGAAACGTCAAGCCGTTTATTTTGACAGTGTGGTGTAGTGTCGTCGGTCCCAAGTCCTCGCATGGACGTGCCATGAGGACAGTCGGGATCCAGGGCGAGGTTGTGGACATTGAAACGTCAAGCCGTTTATTTTGACAGTGTGGTGTAGTGTCGTCGGTCCCAAGTCCTCGCATGGACGTGCCATGAGGACAGTCGAGATCCAGGGCGAGGTTGTGGACATTGAAACGTCAAGCCGTTTATTTTGACAGTGTGGTGTAGTGTCGTCGGTCCCAAGTCCTCGCATGGACATGCCATGAGGACGGTCGAGATCCAAGGCGAGGTTGTGGACATTGAAACGTCAAGCCGTTTATTTTGACAGTGTGGTGTAGTGTCGTCGGTCCCAAGTCCTCGCATGGACGTGCCATGAGGACAGTCGAGATCCAGGGCGAGGTTGTGGACATTGAAACGTGAAGCCGTTTATTTTGACAGTGTGGTGTAGTGTCGTCGGTCCCAAGTCCTCGCATGGACGTGCCATGAGGACAGTCGAGATCCAGGGCGAGGTTGTGGACATTGAAACGTGAAGCCGTTTATTTTGACAGTGTGGTGTAGTGTCGTCGGTCCCAAGTCCTCGCATGGACGTGCCATGAGGACAGTCGAGATCCAGGGCGAGGTTGTGGACATTGAAACGTGAAGCCGTTTATTTTGACAGTGTGGTGTAGTGTCGTCGGTCCCAAGTCCTCGCATGGACGTGCCATGAGGACAGTCGAGATCCAGGGCGAGGTTGTGGACATTGAAACGTGAAGCCGTTTATTTTGACAGTGTGGGTGTAGTGTCGTCGGTCCCAAGTCCTCGCATGGACGTGCCATGAGGACAGTCGAGATCCAGGGCGAGGTTGTGGACATTGAAACGTCAAGCCGTTTATTTTGACAGTGTGGTGTAGTGTCGTCGGTCCCAAGTCCTCGCATGGGCGTGCCATGAGGACAGTCGAGATCCAGGGCGAGGTTGTGGACATTGAAACGTCAAGCCGTTTATTTTGACAGTGTGGTGTAGTGTCGTCGGTCCCAAGTCCTCGCATGGACGTGCCATGAGGACAGTCGAGATCCAGGGCGAGGTTGTGGACATTGAAACGTGAAGCCGTTTATTTTGACAGTGTGGTGTAGTGTCGTCGGTCCCAAGTCCTCGCATGGACGTGCCATGAGGACAGTCGAGATCCAGGGCGAGGTTGTGGACATTGAAACGTCAAGCCGTTTATTTTGTACTTTCCATTCTTCATATAGGCCTTTTGTATTCAGCTTTGTTTACTTTTATATATAAAATACATTGTGCGTGACTAAACCGCATCACCACTGGACCAATTGAGACTATATTCACACCATATGTTATTGAGGTGACGAGTAAGGTATTTAGTTATGTTTCATTCCGATAGGTGGCGCTGGAGTGTAATCTCTATATTCAGGGGCCGATTTTTCTCATACTTGCAGAAAATGATTGTTGATCTAAAAGAGAAAAATGCCAGCGATACCTCGGTCAAACATAGATCGATGTACCCAATGTAATAGAGAGGACAGGTAGACAAGGCAAAATAGAACGTGAACACGCACTGCACGAACTGAAAATCGAGAAGCACACGACAGGTGGAACAGCGTTCTCCGGGATAAGCTGGTTACTGTTATATAACACCACGCGCGACTTGTTCGAAATGGCGGCAACCTCCCTAGCCTGCTATCCCTGTGATTTATGTCATTTTTATAGTCTTTTTTAAGTGGTATTTTTTATATTTACGAATTAATGTGTTGCAATACGTATGTGTATCGCAGTTTGACTGCCACTTCCTTACGTGCTTCGGTGGTCAAGGCACTTGACTAGTAACCCATGGGCCAATAACCCACCAGCATTTTTTTGAGCTAATTGCAGCAAATAACGCATGAAAGGGCGAGAGTCCCGCCTGCTGCGAGTCGGCACTCCACCATAAGCGCTTGCGCATCTGGTGGCCACCATCTAGCAAACAACTGGGGAAATAAAGATGGCTGGTCGTGGGGCAAACACAGGTGTGCTGCACACTGGTGGCTCTGTACACATGTATCCTGGTGGGAAATACAAGATGACGGTGGTGTATGCTAGCAGGAGATGACAGCAAGATGGCAGGTAACGAACGACAAGTTGGTAGATATAGTACATATAATGTGCATTATTAGCATAGGTGCATTTCGCACATGTGTGATTAGCATAGGCATGATTAGCATAGGCATTAGCATAGGTCGTGGTCATCCAATATGGCGGTCGTGAGTCCCTGAGTTCTCAGCCCCCAGCCTCTGTACCTGCACGTACTAATTATAACTGCTTATGCGTAAACCCAAAATGGTGGTCTATTCATTTTTCTAAACAATGGTGCCAAATTATTTGCAACGATTAGTTTCCTCATCTTAAACATTCACGCTCCATGTTTTACAAAACCAAATTTCGGCCTTAATAAAACTCTTTAAAATCAGACACATAAACTTAAATCATTGTTTTGTTGACAGCGTTTGTTAATGAGAATGTTAAGATTTTAATAAAAAGAACACTTCCTCACGTGTTATATAACTTGGCTAGGCAGTTATTCCAGCAGTAATGACCTTCCAGGGAGTCCTATAAGAACACAGAATCTCTACGGTAACATACTAGGTACTAATTGTGACGAGAACTGTTTATAGGAACAGTTCGTAAGGAAACTAAAACCCTAGACCTCTTGCGGGATGGAGACATTCACAAGATAATGCGAGTTGCCATAATGCGAGTGCAATATACTTTATGTAGGAGGTTTAAAAACAATTTCAGAAAGGCGGCGATAAAACAGCTCGTGGCTGCAGCTGCAGATGCAGTTGGCTGGAGATAGCACGTCCCTACTGACTATTACTTCCACTCGATAGTGCAGCGGACAGTCTCTCTTGTAGGATAATAGTCCCTGCGCGGGGGAGGGGCGGTAATCCTTACGTCGGTGGCTGCTGTCGAGGGGTTCAAGCCGGGAGTGCTTGAGGCAGGTCAGTGTCGGGTGCAATGCGCCGGCGCGCAGCCACGCGGGGGAACAACCGCTGCTCCCAGCCTCAGTCGGCGCACTGCACCCGCCGTAGTCACACGCAATCCGTACACACTGGATAGGAGTAAACAGAACGCTTTATTTATTTCCGATTCGATTTTGTTTAATTGCCCACTGCAATATCGGCAACATAAAAACGGAAAATTATTTGAATTTATAATTTAATGTAAATAAACTGCTTATCGTTTTATGAATATTTTCAACGGAATTGAAAATACAAATATATTTATATTGATTCAGTTGTAGAGACTGAAGTAGGATGATTCATATAAATCCACATTTATTTTTACGATGTTGGTGGTATTCTAAGCGTTACATGTCCTATGGCCGTGCATTGCAGATGATGTAAGCTAGTTAAGTGTTTTAGCAACGATTTAGCGTTGTACACCGACACTTGATAGCTAACAGTGTCCGTTTATTTTTGGATGTAATTCTACATTTTTTTAATGTGAATATTGAACACATTATTAAAATGGGTGGAATTAGACAGAAACTGTTCATGTGCAGTAGTGCCAACGCGTGAACACTATTTTTTTTTCTCCTGACATTGGCATATTTGCACTGGGCAAAGAAATAAGCGTTCCGCTGCTGCGTCTTGAGTGGTGTCTCTGGTACTTATGTTGGTCATACGTTCCCTACTCATGTCTGTGCCTTACCGGCTTCTTTTACTCGTCGTATATACACACTTTTTATACCAAACATTTTACAAATCATTGCACATGTTTGTATGATTCCAAAATAAAATATATCACGTGTGGTTTACACTTTAGGTTGAATTACCGCATTTCCTTGTTCAACAAAACATTCAACATTTATTTTTCTATAAATCATAGTATTTATTTCGCAGCTCATATAAATTCAAAACAGTGAGGAAAGGGGCATCTTGTCAATGTCTGGTAAACAGTTGTTCCACAAAGTGCTAATATGCATGTGTAAAGACAACTCTTCTTACATACGTGTTTAGGCTTTCAGGTAGTTTTATTGGGATAACATTTCATTGTTATGCATAAAACATTATTCTTTAATATGTTTCCAATACAAAAAATTTGTTTCTTCACCTTGGTTTCTCATCAAGACTCGCTGACAAGTGGCGTAAGGATACGTAGTGGCAAGCCAGAAAGTATCAATTTGGCATGGCTTCAGAAAAGATTGAAATAACCTCAAACAGAAAATGCCATTTTTTTTGGGAACGGGGAGCGTAAGTTAATACATTATTATAAGCGTATGGCATTGCAGTGTTGTTTAAAAATAACACAAAATACGAAGAAATAAATTAGTTATTTAGACAGCGAGGTCATTATAGATGGGGCAAGTTGGTCATACAAGCGACGGGGAAGGAATCTGCCATACTAGGCTGTATAGGCTGTTCACGATAAAGTGAACGCTTTTGAAATTAACTTTAGAAAAAGAAACTGCCCCTTCATGCATAAATTTTAATGGGCGCACTGAATGATATTCGCCAATTAAAGTTGGTAACAATGGAGAGAAAGTAGTTCCATATATCTTAACGTCGAATAAAAAGTGTTCGGTAAAGATTTGTGATATCTCAAATTACTTGTTTTCCTTTCTGGTTTTTTAATGCATAGAAGTGCAAAAATTAGCAAATTTGTAAAATATTTACTTTCCTAATAATTTCACAGTCTTACTTTACCGACGTATGAATCAAGTGACGAGGCCCATGGCAACATTAATTTTACATGGGGCGGAAGAACACACAACGTGCATACAAGTAGATCATAAGTAGGGCTTCCAAAAGTTCTCATTTTACCGTGAATAGCCTATAGTAAGATGTGACCTCAGCATTCTCCAGGAGTGATTTCGTGGTACCATGGAGAATTGAAATCAGGATGGCCAGGGCCGAAATAGAACGAGTATCCTCCCAAATGCGAGTCCAGTACTTTGTCACTGCTCCAGCTCACTCGGCAAAAAAAAAAAAAAAAATACGATAAGACAGCTGCTGTCAACAAATATGAACATGCCGCAGACACATTCGTGGGCGGATAATTGTCTGTGATTACGAACTAAATGAGACTAAGTAATGAGAAATAAATTCAACCAGCAAACAACATAATTCAACAAACACGTGTATTCCGGGCGACACAGATGAACATCGCAGGTTCCCCAAAGACGACGAAACAATAGCTACGTGTTTGTATTGGTGTCTGTTCGTCTTTAGGCAGTTGTCTGTATTCTTTTCAAATTTGATATCCTCGGTTTTCTGTCACAATTTAGCTCTGAAATGGCTTACATGCGTAGTAATATTATTTGTTCATTAAATCATTCACACTTCCCTGCTAAAACAATAAGATTATTTTGCAATGTTATCCGGCGATTTCTGTCTTTGCCTATGTCCTGAGTACATCACTTAACTATGCAACATTTTAAACGCAAAGCCTGCATGTGCTGAAACACTTAGAAAAGTACAACAATTATAATTCCTGGAACATGAGCTTTTGGCGTAAAAGGACATCAGCCTACTCAGTTCCCCTCTGAGAATGGCAATGTGTCAATACACTGTGTAAACAGCGCGATGTTTTGAATTGTAACCACACGCCCCGTTAAAATTATTTTTTACAAACGAAATTATTAGAAAACCATCAATATAAGTGACAAGATGTGAGATAAGCCTTTCTCTTACGCAATTAAGTAAACGTTTGTTCCGGGAAAAAGGCTGAAATTACAGGTTTTAAAATGCAGAGACAGCTTTACAAATATATGTATGTGTAAGGATGTTTAATACAGTGCAGATAGCGTAACACGTAAAACGCGATTATAGCTGGACATCTGTATTCTCCAGCCTGCTTGTTACATCAGGCTTTACTTTACGGAGATCCGTTATCGGAACCAGCAGTGAAATTAATGGGCATTCTATGACAACACGTGGAACTGTTGACCAATCCTCCTCCGAAATGTGAGCTAATACACACTGTAAACATTTTCCAATCAACTTTCTAAACTGTAATGAAGTTTTCAACTTATACATAGTATGTAAAGTTTAACCCTGTCATGTTTACCATGTCGAGATTTTTCGGCATGAGCTAAACGAAGTTATTCTATGTTGGTGGTTATGGTAGCGCGTCGCGTTTCGTCTGTTTAGGGTGACAGTTAGTTCGTACATCACTCGCTGTGAAAGGTGGAGTATACTGTTGTCGTGGGGTGGGTATGTCCTGTCTTACTACGAATATGCGACCGTGTTGCTCTAGGTCAGGTACACGTATCTTCTATTGATTGTAGAATGGAGAGAAGTGAGAGAGATGGCCGGCTAAGCAGTGCTACCAAGCCGGCAGTCGCCAACCTCAAATGGCAATCAACGTTAAACTAAATTCCTTCTCATTGCTTCGATTTTAAAGATAACTATTTCAAAAATAAACATCTTGATATGATTTTCTCAGAGAATATTGGTACACAAAATTATTTTTGAAAATAAATAACTAAAGAAACATTTATCCATATTTGTTTGTTGTTTCAATATTTATATTTAATATTTAAATTTCAATATTTATATTTTATAAAAAAAACATCTTAAACAACTAAATATTTTAACGTAACATTATTCCATAAGAAATTGCGCGTACAGTACTTTTTGTTTGAAATAGTTATCTTTCAAATTGGCTCAATGAGAAGAAATTTCGTTTAACATAGATTCCCCATTTGAAGGTCGCGGCTGCCGGATTGGTAGTGAAGCCCGTTAACTTCTGGTTTGAGAGTCAATTAGGAAGAAGTGAGGTGAGTACGGAGCAGCATCGGAATGGAAGTGTGGGGAAACGGAAGATCCCCGAGAAAACCCGTCGACCAGCGGCACTTTCCAATACGATTCCCACGGGCTAAAATCCGGGAGCGACCTGCCGGGAATTGAGCCAGTTCGCCTGGGTGGCAGGCGAGTATTCTAACCACCACACACCGCGGCCCCCTGTTGCTTGTGGAGCTCGTTCATTAAATGCCACGCAGTTTAATAACTCTACCTCCTTGCCAACACTTTACAAGTACGCTTACGTGGGCGCACTACAGTGTATAGATAGAGGCATTTGCTAACTTACTAAGGCAGGATAACAAACAACTCATGATTTCATACTAGGGGTTTAGCCCTCGACCGTGTTTTCAGTATGGTCACGGGCCTAGAATATTTACACTGTTAAAAAAAATCTGATTTCTCTATCCACTGGGCCACTGTGGCCCCATTTGGAAATTAACTTAACATTGAAGCGAGGCATTTAAAGTAAACAAGAATGATATTCAACTACCTTCATATCTCTATTCATTAATACAAAACTTTCATATGAAAAAGGTAATTAAAAAATTAATTTTTAGGGTAAAAGGTAATGATTGCGTAATCTGATCTTGCTGAAATTCGAACTTGACCTGCATTTGACCGAGGATTCTCTGCAAAATTTGAAGAACTTCTGTTGAGTTTCAAGGGACTTAGAAGTATTGAAGACAGACAGACGGACAGACAGACGGACGGACGGACAGACCGTCAGCTTATTACATATGATGTGTACAAAATGCTGTTCAACTCGTAGAGTTGGCTTGTAACTACTCATTCCCTTTCATACAAAATTAATGACCGCACAACCTTTTGAACGAAGGCATGTCAAAAATATTTAAAAAAAATAGCGTTTTCGGGACGTACAAAATTGTACAAATTAACTCACTGAAAGATAATTCACAATGAAATAAGATTATATTACTTACTTAGAGGAATCTTTAAAATGATGTAGTAAAATATTTCTGAAGGTTTTAAATTTTGCTCAATATAAAAGATTTTTGCATTTGTCTATCATTTTTTCATAAAATAAATTTTGCCTTGAATAACTTAAAACAAATTAAGAAGTGATCTTTCAGTCAGACTTGTTAACATTTCTGTTCATTGTTGTCCTTTATTTTATTTGTACCTATGTCCTAACAACACGGAAATTGTGATTCTGACATGTTAAGATGTAACACTATCAAGTATAAATGAGGTGACAAGTGCCTTTAACTTCTACTATGATCGTGTGAACGTAAATTTGAATGGTACTAGCGGAAATTACCAATTAAAAATTACCTGACCTAGAACAATTACCAACTTCGTCGCAGCCGCAGTGATGAGGCTATTCCCATCCCACCTTGGGTTCTATTCTAGGACGATACCGATCGTCGGCGGGTTTTCTCGCAGATCTCCCGTTTCACTCTCCCTTGTATTCCAGCACCGTTACATAATCACCTCACTTCACACTCATCGGCTCAACACCAAATCTCCGCACTCCACTAACTTCGTCCGACAAACGCAATAAGTCATATTTTACGAGCTTTTGATTACCTTCACTTGTATGGTTGTGGGCCGGTGTGTTTAGTGCAAATTTTGCAAGTCGATTTTTAAGCCACTTCCCGTTATCCAATTGAGCTGAAATTCCGCATACATGTGTAGTTCCGATGACAATTCATGTGGAGGTACCACTGAGCTGATCTGATGATGGAGCCGGAAGTTACAAGCTTGTATGTAACTTCACGAGTATGTACATATGTTAAACCACTTGCCGTTATCCAATTCAGCTTGCTGGAGCAATGTTGCCAGACCTGCCAGTCTGACTGTCGCCCTTGTGTGTCGATCAGGCAGGATGGCTTGTTACGTCCGATCAGCTGTGCTTACGCACACGCGCACGCACACACAGTCGAGTTGCGGCGTTATATTGTGTAATAAAGCTGGTTTTCATGTTACCTAACTATTGAATTTTGCATAAATGTTTTAGTATGTGGGCGAAAGTTTATGAGAAACTACAACGTCTAGGAAATGGTGACTAAAATTAATTTCACTCCTCACATAGTTAACGTATCTAGTTTGGCCTCGTTGGACTAGTCTCGATGAGTAAGTACTTAGGTTCTAGATAGTGACCAGAGTCTCGATGAGTAAGTACTTTGGTTCTAGATAGTGACCAGAGGCTCGATGAGTAAGTACTTAGGTTCTAGATAGTGACCAAAGTCTGATGATGTCCTTTAGTATCTAATTTGACAGATGTAACAATGCGCATTAACAGGCATAAAACTTGTCAAAAGATCTGCATTTCTACATAATATAATAAAAAACAAATTGGTGAAACTGAAAAGTAAAAAATGAAATAACCTTAAAAAAAACTTTTAAAGCCAAGCTTTTATTTATAAATGCACTGAAAAGAGAAAAATAATTTTAGTAGTTACATAATTTGTAGTACTTTTAAGATGTGGTCAAACAGCCGTAATAAACTTTGCTAGAAATTAATATGTTTGTAACAATTTATATTTAGTATATAAAAGCTAGGCGCAATAAAGAACGTATGCCTCATTTGCGGAAGCGTTGTAAGCATATATCTTGCGTAAGACTCTTAACTATAATTATTTTTCTCTTCTTAATGCATTTATAAATAAAAGCTTGGTTTTAAAAGTTTTTTTACAGTTAATTTCTCCAGCACAGCTTGTGCACTCAATACTGATGTCGGCATTGCATGAAACTGCCGCAATAAAACGGATCGCCGTTCATTCATTTCCCCATAATTCGGCGATATTTTCATTTAAAGAGCTATTGAGCATTTCGTCATTTCCGTTAAATATGTCATCCAGACACAGATTTTTCTCGGATATGTTTGAGAAGAAACATATTTTTGCCAAAGATTTCCGTGAATACAGTCCCATCGATTGTGAAATAAGTATGATAATGGGTGGAAAAATATGCATGCCGTGTACAGGGTTTTAAGAGTGTATGATACACGAATAAGCATAAAATTAAACGGGGAAAACATTTTACACGAATTTAAAGACATGCTGCATAAATTACAATAAATACCAGTACAATCCACTCAGCAATATTTTAAGTAAGAATGGGAAATATCTGTGGGATGATTTCTGACGTGGTGAAATTGCAGTTGATTCCAGCAACGATAATGTCGAAACGAATTTGTATAAGCAAAAATGTATTACAACAGGAACGTCTAATAAATATCCTTCAGGATTGTTTCCGATATACATAATTACAAAAATGCTTACAACTAGCGAAGAATCTATAAACATAGTAATGGTACCAAGGACTCGAACTCACAGCTTCTTAAACATTTCGGCGAGGGACATAGAGGAACATTAAACCAAGTCCAAGCAAATTCACTTTATTAGCTGTCAGATAAATTAACTATTCTATATTGAACCTCAATAAAACCGAATCTGTGTTTATAAAATTCAGAGTGTGGAGGAAAGTTATTAACAAAGTTAAGCTGAAAAATATTTCACTAGCATATTTATTGTCTAGAGTTTAAAATTACGATAGTGTTATGTTATTATGATATAAATAGCAAGAGCTACTCTTTAAATAGGTCTACATAGTTGCAACATAGAACTCGTGGCAATAAATAATAACGGATGTTCTCTCCTACTTAAAATAAAATTGTACAATGCTTATATAGGTTACAATTACCTAAAACTATTTGTTTCAATAAAATTATTATATTAGCAAGAATTTTTATTTTATTTTTTCACAATTCATAGACTCTCGAGTGGAAATAACAGAAGAAAATAATTTTTCTATTATGTTACGATTTTGCTTCATGTGCTTGTGGTATCGGGGTTCTTACAGAAAGATAATTGCTTGTTCGCCTTTCATTTAGCACTTTTGAAAGCAGTGCTTCAGATCTACTCTCCTCACAAGCAACAAAACTTGACTTGTCATCAGTTTTACAATTACACTCGTCATACAGCGTTAAACCTTTAAAGTGCTTTACTTAATTGTCTCCTGCGTAACATGACGCCTACGTGTTCAGTGTATACGATAGCATATACGCAGTTCACGATAAAGTGAGCCTTTTCGAAATAAACCTTAGGAAAAAGACACTTCTACCTGCATGCATTTTAACGGGCGTACCGAGTGACACGCACTCTGTAAAGTTGGTCACGACGGAGGGAAAGTTGTTCCATATCTTAACGTTAAGTAAAACGTGCTAGGTAACCACTTGTGATAACTTACATTATTTCTTTCGTTTTCTGTTATTTTTTTAATGCACCGAAGTGTAAAACTGAGCAGATTTGTAAAATATTTGCTTTGATAAGAATATCAGATTAACTTGACCGATGCATGAATAAAGTGACGAGGCCCATGCCAACGTTAATTCTACATCAGGTGGATGAATACACAACGTGCACACAAGTAGATACTTAGCAGGGCTTTCAAAAGTGCTCATTTTACCGTGAACAGCACAGCCTGTAACATTCAGTGAATATTTTTCCCATGGTTGATCCAAAGGGCTTACTTTACCATGAACATGCTATAGTGAAGTTTACTCGGTACGTTTCAGTTCGCCTGCAAAACTTCACAGCTGTCGCTACACAGACTGCAACATTGGGCTTCGTCAGCTCCCTCCAAACACTACCCGCCGCTTCATCAGCTCCCTCCAAACACTACCCGTCGCTTCATCAGCTCCCTCCAAACACTACCCGCCGCTTCATCAGCTCCCTCCAAACATTACCCGCCGCTTCATCAGCTCCCTCCAAACACTACCCGCCGCTTCATCAGCTCCCTCCAAACACTACCCGCCGCTTCATCAGCTCCCTCCAAACACTACCCGCCGCTTCATCAGCTCCCTCCAAACACTACCCGCCGCTTCATCAGCTCCATCCAAACACTACCCGCCGCTTCATCAGCTCCCTCCAAACACTACCCGCCGCTTCATCAGCTCCCTCCAAACACTACCCGCCGCTTCATCAGCTCCCTCCAAACACTACCCGCCGCTTCATCAGCTCCCTCCAAACACTACCCGCCGCTTCATCAGCTCCCCAAACACTACCCGCCGTAGGAAAGGGAAATAATTTAGCGCTGTTTGTTTTCTAAGCTGTTAACCGCCACCGGGATGGAGTAGCACGCAGGTAAGCTTCGTTTTCAAACATAACTTGGAAAATGTTGCTGAATTCAAATTGTGTGTTATAGTCTATTCGTTTCTACACACTTTTTGATTATAACCTTTCGAAAATCACTCCATGTATGAAGTCTTCTTCTTTTTTTTTTTTTTTTTTTTTTGCCATGTTTCGTAAGCGTTTTGTATTTGTGTAAAAAGTACCTTATGTTTGGTGTAATGGAATTTTTACTTATATACTATCTGTAAATTATGTTTTATATGTAATCAATATGCCTAAATATAATTTGCACGCTCGCCTCCCACCAAGGCGAACCGGGTTCACTCCCAGGGTCGGGTTATTACTCTGGATTTTCGTAAGTGGGAATTGTGCCAGACGATGCCGTTGGTCGGCGGGTTTTCTCAGGGATCTCCCGTTTTCCCCCCCCTTCATTCCGGCGCCGCTCCATTTTCACTTCAATCACCCTCATCGGCTTTGAAGACCTCGATGTTAAGAGCCGCCCAAATATCTTCACTCACTAAAAACAAGGATAAAACAAGTGTGTTGGTAATGCCGATTAAAAAATATTTCTCACATAAAAATATGATTGTACAGGTTGCGCACGAATACGGTGCGTTGTTCGTGTAATTTTCTAGACTCAGTAAGATTAGTGAGCATGGTGCGGAGGAATATCGTGGATGGGAACCTTGTACAGGACTTCAGAAATGTCTGAAGTAACAGCAAGTGGAGTGTATTCGCTGTAGAGAGCCGAGCCTCGAGCGAAACGAACGTGTGAAAGCAGAGGTTGTGTTTATGTAACAGATGCCATTCCAACCAAAACTGTATACGCTTGCGGTAGACAAGACGTTATCCCCTTTTATCCTCTTCCCAGAGGGTACATCTGTAAAGTAGTCTGTGGACGTATTCGTATTTTGTGCGTAATATAAGTTACAGTGAGTTTGAAACAAACTTTTCGAAGGAACGTACTAAACTTTGACCGCAGTTTGTTTTCATACAAAAGGAAATCAATCTATACTACGGTAGAAGGAAATATTGAATATCTGTTAATATTAATTTTTTAACTATTAAACAAGGCTTAAAATGGAAATCATTGATTGATTTATTTTCCTATACATTCCCGAAGAATGTTCTGAAAAAGTATATATGTTATATACTGTCGTTTGCTACACGCTTTCTGTTAGTACAAATCATAGGCCGCTTGGCATGCGTACTGAAAACCACACATCTTCGTAACGTTTGCTTACAACGAACTTATATCCGATAATAGCACAGCATAATTATAACTATACTATATGAGATTACAGCAGTAAATCAGAATATAACAAATATTTTCACAGAAGTCATCAGAGAAAGCGCTAGCGAAGTTGGTTTCTAAGCTCAGTCATGCTAAACAAGAGCAAGCAGTGATCCAATTCCCAGCTAGAGGGACTTACATTGCTCGGAGCTATAAAGAATAACCAATTTGTCAAGGTCATGACGTCACTTTGCAAGGGCGCGAATACACACTAGAGCGTCCGCTTTAACCAAGGAGACACGAAACTCAGCCTTTTCGAACACCTGATAGGTTTTCAATTCCCTACCGTTTGAAGTACTTTGTTTGTTGTTTAACGCCTGTTCGCAATAACGTGAACACCTTGGAAATCAACCTTAGAAAGAAATCACTGCTCCCACCGCCGTATATTATAATGGGCGCACCGAGTAACATGCACCTAGTAAAGTTGGTAACGATGGAGGAAAAAGCAGTTCCATATCTTAACATCGAATAAAAAGTGTTGGGTAACATTTTGAGATAACTTAAATTGTTTCTATAGGTTTTTGGTTTTTTTAATGCGTCAAAGCGTAAAAATTAGCAGATATTTAAAATACTTATTTTTCTAATAATTCTACAGTTTCACTTGACTGGCGCATGAAGAAAGCGATGAGGCCCATGGTAATGACAATTTTACATAAGGCGGAAGAACACACAGCGTGCATACAAATAGATCTTAAGCAGGGCTTTCAAAAGTGCTCATTTTACCGTGAACACCGTATACAACTTTGCACACAGCTAAATGAAGGACTTGCAGAAGAAAATTTACTAGAAAATAAATCGATGTGGACAGGAAGCAGACTGTCCGAATTCACAGACAAACACGGCCAGGTAAGGAACACGTGATGAGATCAAGAACGAGTGAATGAAAGCCAGTGGTACTCCATTTGACACAACTGTAAACAGTGTCCAGCAGCAAGGCTCCACTAGGGGCCGTTCACGGTAGAAGGTAATACATTTGACACAACTATAAACAGTGTCCAGCAGCAAGGCTCCACTAGGGGCCGTTCACGGTAGAAGGTAATACATTTGACACAACTATAAACAGTGTCCAGCAGCAAGGCTCCACTAGGGGCCGTTCACGGTAGAAGGTAATACATTTAAAATCGGCCTTAGAAAAACAGGTGCTACCGTTGCCACTATCACGCAGGTTTATAGCTAAGTTCGCTGCAAATTCAAAACAAATACCTAAATATCGATCTTATATTAGAGTGTAATGTTTAAATCTATGACAGAACAAGTTGGTGTATTCCTTCTTTACACGCATTACAGTACGAAATATCATGTAAGTAACAATTTTATGTTCGTATCAGCCCTTCACGGTAAAGTGAGCACTTTACCCAATTTATATCCTTCCGCCACTTGGTAATGGAAACCCTGTCACGTGAGTAACAAAATACAGAAATGTAAAATAATTTCTGGTAAATATCCTAAACTGTAATGGAATTTTTAAATCCTATATAGTGTATGGAAATAATACTACATGTCAGACGGAAAATATGGGATTCTTTATCATTGCTACTATACAAAATTGGGAAGTTCACTATGCATTCGACTCTTTCCTGAGCAACTGTACGAACGTTACAATGAATTTATGGGAAAATAATTTACCATACTTGTATACATTCACCATACCCAAAACCAAAAGTTCGAGGCGACAATGAAATGTATTTATATGAAACAACTTCAAAAAGTGCTCACTTTGCCGTGAACAATTGGTCGTTTTCACTTTATCGCCGTATCAACATACTGATAAGGGCGACGGCAATGTTAATGTTATGTGGGCACCCAAGAGGGGGGGGGGGGTAGTGGTGAGCACAAGCCTCGCCGTGGAACAGGGGGTCGAAGCTCTATAGGGATTTCGTGGGTCGCTAAATTATTAGGTAGAATGACTTCGCCAACTGTTGAAAAAATGAAAATAATGCTCTTTAATAAATAAAATTGTATATTTTATAAGCAATATAATTTTATTTTTTAAATATACTTAACTTACAAGTAAATTATGTTTAATTTTTCTCATAATCATTCATAGAATATATATTTTTCATGTAGGCATGCACTGTCAGCGCCTGAGCGTTGAGTTGTTCACTTGTTTTGTTTCCGTTGTTATGTTCGTTGCTGGAGAAAGTGGAGTTGATGTTTGTAACCAATTGCCGGAATTGGAATAATTGAGCTTTATCGAATTTTCAAATGCTGATTGCCCAAGAATTGTTAAATGCACATTTAGTTCCATGTTACCGTTTGTAAATACAGCATTTAATTGCAACAGTTTTACCAAATTGTTAATAGCAGTATCTAAAACGTCTGTCTGAAAATAAATATTTTAGAAAGCTGTACGGTTGGCAGCAAATTCTATCTAATACCCAAACATAGAGGAAAATAACGACCCACCAAAATAGCATTGAGCTTGGTCTCTTAATCTTAGTTGCTTTGTGACGTAGACTGCAGGTGGACTCACCTGGTGGTGCGTCAATGTTGGGTCGGAACCTGTTGGTCGTCTCTAGAGCGAGCATACCCGCTGCACCATGGAGTCCGTGAGCTAACGCGTGTACCAGCACACCACAGGCCGCCACCAGCCACCCCCAGCCACCCTCCGGATAGTAGTGTTGCTTGAGCGTGAGCAACTGGCGGAGGTCGGCGACCAGCCGCCCCCGGTTCACCTCCCGCGCCGCCGCCCCGGGCAGGTGAGGCAGGCTGCGGGAGCGGTAGAGGCGTGGGGCGGCCGCCGCCGCCGCCGCCGCCGCGTGGTCGTCGAGCGAGCAGCGCAGCGTGCTACCTCCGCGAGTCCTGGCCCCCGACTGACAGTCCGCGTCGACCTCCCCCAACCCTCCCCTTCCCCCTTCACAAATACTACTACGCCTGCGCAACAGCCTGTACGACCACGTGGCTCCAGCGACGCACATGCCGCCCTACACATCCGCGCTTCTATCAAAATATCGATATTGATATATCGCAAGCTCTATATAACTTACAAATTGAATGGTACGTTTTTCGTGAGTGAGTGAAGAGATACAGGCCATAGACTAAAGATGAGGTAGACCGATATCGCTGGCTGCGCACAACCAATCTCCGCGTCCCAACATTGAACTGCTTTTCTGCTAACACGTCTAGCGTAAACGGCGTGGTTTGGATTTTAGGTTAGAACACTGATTTGTAAACAAATGCTTTGTGGTGAATGTATACTTCCTCTAACCAGATTGTAATGCTATCTGATTAAATTCAAAATGGCAAAAGTATTTTATTAATATAATAGTGCTTGTCATTTAAAAATTAAGATATAAACAAACACGTTCATTACTGTTGACCATGTGACTTTGACAGTTGTGTAGGATTCGGGTAGTTCAATGTTGGATACATGCGCAGAAGACGAATAAGTGGTCTCCTTCATCTCTAGTATATGATATGGATGGCTCTTAACATGTACTCCAAGTAGTGAGAATTGAACCAACTGCGAAGTGTTTCGTTATGTTTTTTGTAGAGCTTTTTGTATAACAACAATTTATGAAGTCAAAAGGTAGGAAACCTGAGGATAATATTTGGTTAAAAAATGGTAATATATGGACTCTTTGAAATAATTGCTGATTTATAGTTACACTTTAAGGAATTTAAGTATGTTTTATGTAACAAAAACTCACTTTAAATAATTTAAGTGAGTTTTCTGTTACATAAAACTTCCACTGAAGCAACCTGCATTCAGAGGCATGCTGAATTATTATGTTCCTTCGAATCTGACAACTTCGTTGAAAGATATTTGTTCGTTCCTGTAAAGTATGAAATAAAATTTAATAAACCAACTTACAGAAGAGATCGAAAAAATAACGGGGCCTCGAAAATATTATATATGGCTGGAATGTATTTACATGAAACCAGAACCGAACCAGGACAAACATTGCAGAATTGCATTTAAGACTTGTAACGTACCTGTGTATAATGTATATGACATCTAAAATAGTATAGATGATAATATAGAAAATGTATGTTGCGAGGTGGAAGAAATGAAAATGAAAGTTAGGAGCCTGACACTCGATTCGGTAAATCATCTGCAGCTGAGTACGAGTGCATACCAACCTCTTATGAAATAATGTGATATCCTCTTCTTGCCTACGAAAGAACATTACAAAGAACTATGTGTATGTAAAGTTCTGTAAATAAATATATTTATTAAATATATTACACTTTATTTATTTTATTAAAACCCTTCTGCTTACTTTAAAATTGATTTTATTAAAAATTCTTGCATTTAAGAACAAAACAAATAAGAAATTAAATACGTTAGATTACATACTTTGCAGAAATGATCAATATCACCATTCGGTACATGCCGATAATAGGCAGCCTAATCGATACGTGTAGAAAAATATGAACCAATATGGGGGTATCGACAGCACAACATAAAATTTAACAACATAAACTAATATGGCTGTCGCCCTGTGGATGAATTAATACACTAGTGCCACCTACGTGATGAAAACATATGAAATCCAATATAGTAGTCTGACAAATATAACATACTAAGTTTAGTAATGTATAAACAAATGACGGATGAAAAAACCATAACGGCAGCCTCTGGCAAAGTATAAACAAATGACGAACGGAAAAACCAAGATGGCGACATACAATAGAATGAGTATAGGTGAGGGGATTGAAGGTGAGGGGAGTGGGGGTGAGGGAATGGATGGCCAATAACTAAACAGCCAATAGCAATTGGCGCGACTGTCGTCTGCTGGGCATGATGCTGGGGGACCTCCGGAAATGTAAGTTTTTTTTTTTTTTTTTTTTTTTTTTTTTTTTTTTTTTTTTTTTTTTTTTTTTTAAATAATGCGTTTTAATAATTTTAAAATATAATTTTTTCATCAATATTATAGATTATAGTGACTTTAGAGATTTGTGCAATTTTCGGATTTTAAGGTCATTAAATGTAATGGGCTCGAGGTCAAGGTCACCTTCATCCAATATGATGGTAGTAGTCTGTAACATCATATACTTGATTTTCATGTATTTTTCTAGAGTTTTTGTATTTAAGGTCTTGGGGTCAAGGACATCTGCATACAATATGGCGGTCGTGCTCAGTAATGTAATATGCTTGCTGACTGGGTATGGGTGAAGGGGTGGTGCCTGCCGACTAATTGGTTTCGTAAGGGAGGAATGAGGGAACTTTAGGAAATTTAATTTTCTAATAGATTTTTTAATCGTTTTTAATAATTTTTAAAATAATTTTTAATATTAGGTATTTTGGAATTTTTACAAACTCTTTTTTGGATTTTTGGAGTCAAAGGTCAAGGTCAATGGTCAAAGGTCCTGACCGATCTGCTTGCCTGACCCAAGGTCACCTTGGTCGCAGATCCGCCTCCGTGCTCTGACCCAGGGTCACAGATCCACCTGAACAAAATACGGGAATATCTAAGGGAAAACGGAAATTTTTTAAGGAAAAAATGGGAAATTTTTTGAGAAATTTAGTCGATTTTTAAGGAAAAAAGGGAAATTTTGGGAAAAAAAGGGACATTCCAATTTGGAGGTCCGGCTGAATCAGAATCCAAACGCAGATAATCATAGTACTACCAAGCTAACAAGCAAAGTCTTTAGATCGAGTATACTCTCCCCTATAGCATTCCTCCTCCATATTATCCCACCGTTTCTTCTACATCACATGTCACCTGAACATTATTACTGAATTAATGTCTTCATCCCCGAAATTTGATAAGTAGTGGAAAATGGATGGTTCTGCGACCTAATTTATTCAAATTGGTGCCTGGTGCATTTAATTACCCTGGAAGTGCATCCCTCGGTCAAGGACCTCAGAGTGGTGCATCCGGAAATGTACTTGACCCGGAAGTGGATCCAGGGTCATATACCTGAGGTCATTGACCCAAGGTCATTGACCCGAGGTCATTAACCAAAGGTCATTGACACAAGGTCATTGACCCGAGGTCATTAACCGAAGGTCATTAGCCTGGGTTTTTTCCATTTGTTTTGTTGGTAATTAGGCATTGTGATTGACCTTGAGGCGGTTTATTTTGTGAATGACGCAATAATCGGTTTACTGGAGGTGCAGCACATCTTCACTCGTTGCCTGCCGGAGATAGAGTGAGGTCCTGCACCTATGAGAACTGGTTTACAAGTAAGATGGCTTAGGGTGGAGGATGTAATGCAGAAACTGGCTACCTTGGCTGGCGTAATCTTGGCGACTGCAGGTCGAGTGGTGGGGGTAATAAGCCCTCGGCCATTGTCGTTGAACCCCACTACAAATGACATAGAGCCAAATGTAAATGTGCATAAGTAAAGTTCGTTGCCTGTGGCTTCAGGTGTTGCATAATTACTTGGCGACTGCGATTGCACAGAGTATGACGTGCATAACCACGCAATGAGTATTTGGGAATTATGCAATTAACAGTTCAGCAAATTAATAATTAGCAATTAATAGTCATAGCAATTAATAATTACTCATTATGCAATTGCACGTCCTCTCTCCACGAGAGCTAGGTCTCGACTGACCAGATTGTGTATATGTAATACGGCAATACCCCGATCCACATTTATATATTTTTTATTAATTTTTTTTGTCAATCTGCCAAGGGTGGTTGACCTTGAATAACTTTTTATTGAGAATAACTAGTTGATTGAAGATGCATCACGTATTGATTTGGCGGTCATTGGAGCTGGACTAACGTGTCGGTCAGCCGGTGTGCGACCTTGGTGGCTATATATAGTTCGGCCGATGTTGCTTCTGTGGCGTATACACCCGGTGACAGTTGTACAACAACTCATCCTCTCTGCTCGCCCACCCAAGTGATAGTGAATTCCTTCTTGGTGGGATACTGGTTTATAAGATAGTTGCAGACTGGAAGGGAAATCACCCCTGCCTTGGTTAACGACTCTGGAGCATCTGCAATTATCATAATGCCACTTGCATTAGCAAGGACAATTATTATGACAATTGTAAATGCACATATAAATACTTGCAGGTCATGGACTGAGATGTTGCTTCAAAGGTTGCTAGGTTACAGCTAAGGGTGGAGTGCTGGGGTAAGTAATACAATGTTATTTTTTGGATTACCAACGTCGATTCTCAGACAGAACACTTACAAATAGTTAATTTTGGAATTTACCAAAAAATCATTTTTTGAGTTGGATATTTATACGGGCTAATTAATGTTATGTTATTTTTAAAATACCGGATTCGATTCCCGAGTAACTCAATTCATATATTTTAACAAATTCTGGAAAAAGAATTCACCTATGATCGCAAACTAATGTCTTATCTGATCGATGTCTCTCTCTCTTGACTGACACGTTACATATTCAGTGTCGAATGTTGAAGGTTGAGAATTGTGGAGGAGGACCGGATAGTGTATGATATAATCACACTTACTTAACTGCACACTGAGTAATCACGTTTACATAACCATAAACTACAGTTTCCAAATTGTAAGTCTCCTTGTAATACTTTTTACAAAATTAGCAAGTACTCATCCCACAATTAGTAATGTATCTATATTAATAATAAGCAACTATACTAGTGTGCACTTGTACAAGTATACACTTACACAACGATAAATTGTAATTATCCAAATATACATTACATAATCACTAGTTCAGTACATAATCACTAGTTCTCGCCATAAGCATCAGTCTTCGGCTGAATAAAGCATGTAAATGAGGTGTTCGTCATTAGGGAAAACCCTATCACGTCCATTCATAAGATTTAGCAGGTATGCTTGACATTCTGCAAATTTTTCACCTATGAAAATGTTTACCCATAGACAAATTCGGTTGACTTTTACCAGAAAACCTGTAACACATGCATTCAAATGATTTCTCTGATACACCTAACTGATTTTCACGTTCGTAACGTATATTGAAGGGAGCTAGCAGGCGCTCGACTTATTTTCCACTATCTACCAACTGCCGACAACTCTCCAAATATAGCCAGAAGCCAACTGACCTTATCGTGTATAATAGTTGTAAATATCCCTACAATTTCCTACTTGCGTTCAACTAACTTTTAATATTCGTTCAACTGTCGAAATTCTTACATAAATTCTACTGTTTACTCGCATGAACCTTACCGTTGGACTGTCGCGAAACCTCTATAAGTCTGGACCCCGGACACATGAAACCAGTTGAAAATGCAGGGTGCTTAACTCAACAACTGTGAGACGAATTTTCATCTAACCTGCACATCCAACACACTGTTGTGTCCTTGGTCTATGTTGTTGCCAACTGATGGAACAAACATTCATAATTATATTAATAAAATATATATGTTTAAATTAATCATATTTAATTATATTTTTAAAAAATTTTATATCAAACAATATGTTTACGAACCCATATTTTCAAAGAGAATTTGATAATAACATCACAAAGATCGATTAAGTGAATAATGTTGTTTATAAATTCATTCTCTGTCATTCATTATCGTCTGGATGTTCATCGAATATTGGTCATCTGATGAAACGTAATCAGCTTTGAGAAAATACAGATGCGATTTCAGACCAGAACGATTACAAACTTTATTTCCCTTTGAATTAAAAAATCAATTATATATGCCTTGAGTTCCCGAGTATTTGGGTTTGTTGAGTAATTAATATGTAATTTTCAAACCACCGGTTTCGGTTTCCGGTGAGTGCGACTCTAGGAAGTAGTATTTTAATATTACCGGCTCTGGTTTCCAAACAACACAGTTAAGTTCTTTTTGATTTGTGGACCTGTGAAATTCTTAGTTAGATTCCCGATCAAAACTTTTAAAATCTGTATTATTATATTCCTAAACCCGGGGCTTTAACAACTGGTGGATGGATAGATACTGACTTCATATCCCAAACAAGACATTTGGAAAATATTTATTTTACATGATAATTTAAGTATATGCTATTGCTGTGATAGTAGAATTAGTTTCCAGATCAAGATACTTAAATTGTATTTGTGCATTTCACAAATCACATGAAAATCTACTAACATGTACTCAGTTTATGTTAGCAAAAGCTCTAATGTAACATTTCCTGCGAAATTAGTTGTTTGCATGAATATGAGTATCTAGAAATGTTCTACAATTATGACGTATTGTAGCAGAAAAATTACAAATCAAATACCTTAACTTGCAATAATTTTTTACTGTTCTCTTTTTAAGAATATACTTGAAGAAAAATTCGTGAAAATGGCCAAATATCGAATTTTTTAAAGCTTGGCCTATGCAGTTTACTTAAACGACAAGAGGAAAGGACAATCGTACATACATAGTTTATTCTGTAGGATTTCATATTGTGATATAAAGTTCCACTGCTAAATATCTAATTTACGTAATACAGCTTCACAAAGGAAACACTACACATCTTGTGCGTAGGAGCAATGAGGCACTGGAAATGCGTGTAGTGTCACCCATATCGGGCACTCGCTTCTGGATCTTAGACACACAGCTCCTTCACACTCTTAACCGTCTTGACTATCTCAATATATGTTCGAAAATTATTGCTCAGGTATAATATTCAAATCCACGCTCCCTTACATAGAACCAGAATTTAAATCCTACATCTTAGGACGCTCATTCAAACTATCCAAATTTGTATTAGTGTGGAAATGTCAGAAAAAGGCGTTATAATGAGCATTAAGTTTGCAATTCCATCACCTTCATTAAAGAAAAAATTTCTCGCTTTATATGTACTTGTCAAAGGACTTCACTGCAAAAAATAAATCTTGTTCAAAATTTAATTTTTTTTTTGTATGTTTTGTTACATACTGTCATTAGAAAAAATTAAAATTCACTACATTACAAACTCACGTAACATGCGAATTACTACTTATAGACTAAGCAATGTGTTATCATAACTTTTTTACTTATATTTACCAAATAGGGTTGAATGTATATCATTTTATAGGCAATAAACATTCTGTAAACAAGTCAATATATCATAAAATATTATACCATCTTCGATTTCTGTCATAGACTTAAAAAATTCAGAATCTCCCATTAGCACCAACTCAAAACACTCACATTTATTCCATCACAAGGACTTATATTCCTGCAGAGCAGACTATAGCCAAATATGCATTCAACATTAGCTTTGTCCAACCAGCCATTACTTTTAAAAAAATTATTATATAACTTATCACACATCCAATAAAACATTCAGCACACTAAATGAAAACATTACTATCATCAAACATGAATTAATTACATCCTTAAAAACCTTATATAAGATTACAGAAATACATATTACATACTGTTAAATACAGAAACCATGAAAAACACAAAAAATTACTGCATTACATTACATTTACATTGAGCAAATGTTTGTCTAGAATAGATTTACTGGTAAATAATCGTCCTCGCATCAAACATCAGTGTACAACACATTCAGGATACTTTAGAAAAACGCCCTTCATGCGACGATACATATTACTACGTAAAATGAATAACTTCCTACAAAATCGACAGTGATTTCCAGAAGTATGCGAAATTTATAACCCATTACCTTCACTGCAATTTGATATATGTTTTTCAAGCTGTATATGAACATTAAACAGAGACAATATTTCTTTCTAACAATGTTTAACAAACAAATATATATTTTTGGTCTTATCAACTTGCAAAGTGAAGTAAATTAATGCTCACAGGATTCACACATAGGATGAGGTTTTGTATCCTCTTCCATTCTAAGGGTGATGACATAATCGATTCCCTACTAGTTCTTGTTTAGGAAATTTTGTAAATTATATCATGTTTCCTTAGTGCAGCAACATTCTTAAACAAACGTAAACATATTCTACATCGGTATACTTTCAATTGAGGTTTCTTGGAACACGATCTCATTTCATGTAGCCCCACACAATCATATGCTGTAAACGTTTGTCCAAAGAAACGACATACAGGATTTATTCCCATTGAAACATTATCATTACATTCGTAAATGTATTCCCACAGCATGCACAACGATACTTAAAACATTCAGGATTCCTTTCAAAAATATTTGTTTCATAACAGTGCATACTATGCATATGTTTAAAATTTTTATGACAATGCTCACACTGAAATCCAGACAATACATCACCCGTTGCAAGAGAGAAACCACACCAATTTTCATCAGTTTCCATTGTTTATTGCAAAATTTCTTCTGAAAGGCACATATCCGACATAATAGTCTCTAACATTCCTTACAGAATGAACACTTTACCTTTTCCAATTTTATACATATATCACTTCTTAGTTTCATTTGTATTTGAATATATAGGTATGTTATGATTATTAGAACTACTTGTTCTCAGAAACCCTTTATTGAATTGTAGTTTATTCATCTGATTATTAAAGTTAATTATCAAATTTGTCTAAACACTTATGAATATTTTTGTATACAAACTTCAATCAACACATTTTTATTTATGACACAGGAATCAATCTAAATAACAGATTCTATACATACAATTTATTTACTTGAATAAGTAATTCATATACAAACACACACACACATACTGTTAACACGTAATATTTACAACTTGTAGTTATTTAATATGTATAGTCCACTCCCGATTGGAAGCGACTTATGAAAATCAACCTTTGAAAAAACACTCTAGGCATAACATGTCAACCTTCTTTTTCAATAACCAGTATTCCACAAATATATAACACTGTGGTTAACTTTAGAGTACTGTATTATTATATAAATGAAACTTTGTCTTGATATCTTCTATAACTTGTATTACTTATTTCTTATGTAAATAAGAATTAACAACAGCGAGTACAGTGGCGTGTCGGCAATTACCGGCAAGAAAAAAGTTCACAATTAAAAAAATTGTTTTAAACTCATTTTTTTAGTACACTATTTGTAAATTAAATGGTGCCTATTGAAATATTTAAATATTTAGGTAGCCCTGATGGTAACATATCTCATTTTTACAGTTTAAAATAATAGCAGAAAGTATTGTCAGTAGGCCATAATGGTACGGTGTTGTTTTATCGAGCAAGAAAGCAACTGAAAAACTGTCTGCTGGCGAGGCTTGTTGCTCTCGCTCTCTCTCTCTTTCTTCGTCTCTTTCACTCCGGGAAATTTCACTTTGCTAGTAAACAGAAAATTATAATGTTTTAAATTGTAGCATACTTCATACTTCTTGCAGCAAAATAATGGTAATTGAATTTGTAATTTACAACTGAAAAGATATTTTAATGTTTGAATACATATTTTAATATATTTAGAAATGATGGTGGGGCAGTTACCAAGTGAAATAGGCACACATGGCGAGCCATGACATGGCATGTTGCTTTTTACCAAACGAAATGTAAATTATTCTTATTCCGAAATATACTTAAAATTACCACATCACTTTGTAGACATTGTGTTTTTTAATCCTAATTATGCAAGTTACGATGTTGTGATAAATCTGTGTTTCCATGGCAGTAATAAATATACTGTGACATGTGTTTCGTTAATCATTGCGTCTGTGAAATGGTGTGCCTTTGTGCATCGTGATCGGTATGCTGGCCCTGTGTGTGCGTGATTTCAAATATTTGATTAGCACAATTTATATGTTTTAACTGTGAGCTGTTTTTATGAAGAAGTTAATTATTGATATCCACATCTGTTTATTTATCACAACATTATACCTTTGCCCTAAGGGGGTTTGAAACATAGTCGTGTTGCGTAATTTGCCACAATCCCAGAAGAAAAATACTTACCCCAGCCCGATAAATTTCAATTATCCTAATAAACAGTAAGTAGCAATACATAGAAATATGAGCGGAACAAAAGTTATCATAGGCTTATTTGTGTGCATGTTCACAGCTATCTTTTAAAGTTTGTATGACAAAAATGAGCAACGCGAGTTGCTTGCTTGAATTTAATGTGCCTTTTTCACTGGTTGTTCCTTCGTTGGAATATTTATTCCAGCTGAGGCCGTCCTTCTAAAGAAGTGACCCAGCGCATATCAATAACAAAAGGATAATTAGTACAGCCATTTACTTCGCAGTTGTAACAGTTTTAAACAGTCACAGCAAAATACTAACGTGCATTACATGTATAGAGCTATGTCGTAGAAAACAAATATCTTAATGTAAAATAACCGTAAGATCTGTCTTCAGTTCAGGCATTTTTAAAATGTCATAAAGCTGACCTAAATAATGTTAGAGGCCTAAACTGTGAATATTCATACGGAATGGTTTTTGGAATATGACAGAATTCTTTGAAAAAAATGTAAACAGCAAACAACACATTTTACAGGTATAAAATAATAAGTCACATTTCAATGTTTATTTTTAGGTGTATGCGAAAGTATACAAACATATGTACACACACAATGGAATGTAAACATTGATTTTGACAGATGTCACATGGCAATGTTTGTTTACATTTGGCGGAAGGATACGAAACTTGCCTGCAAGTAGATATTTTGCAGGGCTCCTAGAAAGTTGCTTCCAATGTGGAATGGACTATAGTGTTCAATATACAGTTCAACATGAATAATGACACATAAACAGAAATTGTTTAATGTTTAGAACAATGATACCTTACATTTGTCCAAGAGCTATCCAAATCCACAAACTTCAAAGACCATCGATTATCTTACCGAAGAAGGATTTTAAAATGGACGTTAATTTTGGCTTTGGAAATAGAATCACCCTAACTTGAAGTTTGTTGGTTGCCTCTGGAAACAGCAGATTCACCACTTCATCGATAGTGTGATCAATTTCATATGTTCGTCGTCGATGTTAACCCATCTGGGAGTAGTTGGGTTTGGATGCAGTTTTGCATTTAGAACAAGATCTCTGATAGGTAAGTTCAGCTTTGGAAATTGAATCACTTACAACTGCAAGCATGCATTTTGTCTCCAGAAACAACAAATTCATGGGTTCAAATGCAGTTTTACATTTAGCATGTGATCTATTAGAGACCGGTTGTGGATTCGAGGTAACAGTTCGCTGTACTGTGGTGCCTGAGTCTAACAACTTCGACGTAGATGGATCTGCGATGGAGGCCCTCTATGTATGGAGACCCGATATCGATGACACATAGTTTGGTGCTGGCAGGGGTGAATTATCTCGACATAATCCAGCAGCTACCACATCATCAGGCTAACACAGAAGTTTGGTGTCTTCATGCATGTAAAAAACACAACACCTGCCACAGCCTGAAGTACAGTGATCATCTGCTGACAAGGTTCGAACGAGTAGGAATTCCCAGCACTGATACAATGGAAATTACCATTGCAAACCTCTCCATAACCCTTGAGTGTGCTATTGGAACAGTAACTACAGACAATGCAACTTATTTCAGCATTTACATAATGATAAGTTCTTGCCAGATGGAAACCAGTCATGTTGTCTGTCTGCCTCGAACAGAATGTTCATTGACATATTGATGCCTGTTTTGTATAGTATTTTTATAAAATGGCGGCACCACCTCCATCTTGGAAATAAGCCATGACATAGTTTCACGATCTCGACAACCAGTAACAGGATGCCTAAAACTATCTCTCTAAAAGTAACGAAACATTTACCTTTTTCTGAGGATAGCTTTGCATTTATGTCATCATCATTGGACGACATACGGAAACAGTACCCCTCGAGGTAGCAGAAGATATGGATGTCATTGCTTGTTGGCTATCAATAGGCGCACCCTTGCAGATCTCGATAGGTTCCTTCATTGTACAACCTCACATAAATAGCATATGATAATTATTGTAATACTTCATTACACAAAAATGACGCCTCGTACAAGAAGTTCTCTCATGACGTCGAATGTATAAGTTTTTTAGCAGAAAATCTTTCCACAATAACAAAACCGTTTTCTATGTGTGTGTGTGTGTGTGTGTGTGTATATATATATATATATATATATATATATATAAAAAATCCGACACTGTTGCAGTAAGAGCTCTTTCGGAGTGAGGCTAAGTGGCTTGAGATTTACCTATATAATTTTTTGACATATAAAATCTTTGTGTGACTGTGACAAGTCATCCAAAACGCCTTTCTCTCATTGTGAGGCTTCAGTGAACAAAAAGGTTGACATGTTGTCCGAGTGGTCAAAAAATTTTAATTGTCTCATATGGAATTCTTAAATTACATTAAGTACTCGACAAAGGAACTGAACTTGTGCACCTTTCTAAAGAATTCCTTTTGGCCTATACGTTAGAAGAATTACACAAACAATGTTGCGATTGTGGAAATACTTTTACTACACATAGTGCATGCCGACATAAACATAGTAATTGCTTGTTCAGACCATCGTACAAGGTTTTCCACTGTGATAACTGCGATGCTGCGTTTAGCTATAGCGATAAGCTGTAAAGACACAATAATACATGTAAAGGCAATGTCTGTTGTTCATCGGGAATCGAGTGCAAGTATTGTAGTAGGACATTCATGACTCTCTCTAATGCTAAACCACATGAAGATCCCTAATTGTATGTTCAGCACTTTATACCAGATATATCCATGTGATAATTGTGGGTTGGTGTATGCGAATCAGAATAACTTGACAGCAAACAAAAATATTTGCACTCTAAAAATAGAGTAAAGCATTAATACTTTTATTGAATTGAAAATATATTTGATTGTATGTAGGTGATATTATGTAAGTTTTTATAAGTGCGTGTATGAAAGAATAAATATTTTATTCATTTTATCATAAAACATACACTTTTTTCCCTTCGTGATATATATTATTTGAAAAGAAACAGCAAAATTATTTTTCGGGTAGAGAGTCATCTGTGAATAAAGAAAGGACAATCTATATTGATTAATTATAGATGTTTGGACCATTATGTGAAAGTAATAATATGTGATTTCCTCCCACTTACTTGTGGATTACTTGAATTTTTATATAGAGATAGTTGAATCACTTCAGTAAATTGTCAAATGCTATCTACCTCCAGTGACGATTGCATTGGCTATAATTAGGATGTATGAGATTGTATCTGATTGAATATGAAGTAATACTCTCTGATGTTGTGAAATCGAGTATTTACCATATTTCTATATGCACAACTGTTCGAGTAGTCAAAGACTTTGCATTCAAGCTATAGTCCCTTGTAAGGGAGCATGGGTTCAAATCCCAAAACAAGAAATATTTGTTTTACATATATTGAGATAAATGAGATGTTTAACATAAACTGTTTGTTCTGTAGTCTTAACAATATATATATATATATATGCTATATGGTCCATATGCTATATGGACCTTTAATGGTTATTTGCAGAGCAAAATGGATTATTTGCAAAGCGAACATCTTATCTGGATGAGACTTTTAAAAATGTAACTGAATTAATTGTAATAAAGGATAAAATATCTGGTTAAACAGATGGATAAAAATGCTAAAATATCCCTGATGAAATATGTAAGTAAGTTTATGTATTGAGTGGTAGCTTTTCAAAATAGCTACATGCATAGTTATTGTAGAAAGACCAGCAGTTTTTTCATGAATAAGCTGCAAGCCAATGAGTGTACGAAATCTACTGGGGAGCTTACCTCTATGGATATACCTTATCCCAGTGTTGGAAAAATTGTGTATATGAAAAACGATGTTGGTATTGTGGAAAGATCTTCAGCAAACAGCTGATATGGTTGATGTCATGAGAGACCTAGTTGTATGAAGAGTTTTTTTTTTTGTACAATGAAGCATTGTCAGTATTATAAAATTTTAAATTATGATGTGCCAACTTACAAATTAAAATATAAAAATGGAGATGAAATAAAACGTAGTTTTTATATATACTGAATTATGAAAACAAAATATCCTGATGATAATTTGGTTGAAAAAGTCTTGAAAACTAAAGGTGGTAAAATTTATTTTAATGGTTGGGATTTGATAATTCTCATAACTCTTGGATTAATAAAACATGTTTTGTGAAATTAAATATTGTTTTCTTCATTGTAAGTGAGGGGTAGCATGGTGCTAACCCTAAAAATGTCTGTAAATTTATATTTAAAATTATAAAGAGCTGAAGAGTAACTATTAGTTACAATTGTATTCAGATATTAGACTTCTTGAAATTGAGGAAATTTATTCTATGTAATTATAATTTTTGTATTTTTATGAACAAACTGGTGTCACTGTCTTACCAATTTAACAATTGTTTGGTTTCATTCCAAACATTTGCATTATTTATACTGCCTAGTTATAATCTACCTAATAAATATTTATGCAATACGTTTAATTTGTTTTCGATAATGTAGTTATTTAATATTTTAATTGTTTTTTGCAGATTACATAATGATTCAACATCATTTCTTAAAGGTGCTTCTTCTGGAATAATTGGTTTCAAAGAATTGATTTTTATTAAGTGCTTTTTAGTGAAATTATTGATGTAATTAAAATGCTTATTTATATATTTAATGTCAGATTTTACCATTTGAAGTAAAGGAGTATAACGTCAAACCAATATTTCCTTATTATTTATATCGCGAAAATCATCAAGCAACTCGCGAATTAATCTTTCTGTTATGTTTACATCATAAATTTCCTCACAGACCCAAATATAAAATAAATCTTTTTCATAATGGGTAGAATTAAAATTTGAATTTCTAGCAATTAAATTATCTGTTTTTCCAACTTTAAAATTATTTGTTGAAGCATATCAATAAGATGTTGCAATATATATATATATATATATATATATATATATATATATATATATATATATATATATATATATATATAACCGTTTTTTTTCTATTAATCTTTGTCAATAAGGTTTTACATATTCATGTTAAAATGTTCTACTTTTTTTTTTATTTTCTTCTTGTTTCAAATTTTCTTGTTCTTCTATATTTAATTTTTCTTCTAATTCTAAAACAAGTGGTTCCTTTTCTTGTTGAGCTAGAATAGTGAGTTGTTCATTCTTAAGTTGCTCATTTTTAAATTGAAAGATGAGTTTATATTCTCCCTATTTACAAATAGAAGGTGAAACATCTTCAAATAACCTGTCTTGAAATATTTCAGCTAATTCCATTTTAGATGTAGCTATAAACTGAAAAAGACCTGGTTTATTTATAAAACGAATAGATTTATATTTATTAATAAGCGTTGGTAAAATACCTATGCTTAGATATTTATAAGTTATTAAATATTTTTATTTTATTTTATTTGGTACAGCATCTCTTAGTCATTTATAAATAAGTAATACAGCTACTTGATTAGCATATAACTAAGGTTTATTGTAATTATATAACAAAACAATTATCCTTTTATCATTAAATAAAATTATTTAAAGAAATAATGTAGTCAATTCGTTATTAATCTTATTATCTTTTATGTTTGAGTTTTTCTAATTGTTTGTTTAGTGATTGAGTCAGCTTGTAAGTAGGAAAATATGTGTGTGTGTGTATACATATATATATATATACATACACACACTTTTTAATAAGGAAATGAAAAATTGATATAAACCAGATTCGTTAACAGATATAGTAATATTTTGTATATTCGCAAGTATTCCTGTTTTATGGGCTCTCACAAAAATTCAACAATTAACTGTAAAAAAATATGTTTTGTGAAATACAATAATTTTGCTTAAATGGTTAACTTATCTAAAATCATTAACAACATATTTCATTTTTCTTATAATTATTCTTCTTTTAAGCACATTGTCTTTTATTACAAGGTTCTAAACGTTTAAAAAAAATATAATTGATTGCCAGTGTTCTAAAGAACTTTATCATAGTTATTTTGAATGTTATAAACTGCAGCAGATCCTTTCGGATCCCCTGCAGAAAACCTCAAATCATTTTAAGAAACGCAGCCTTGTTTCTCCTATTTTTTTTTCTACATTTCAGGAGGTAAATATTTACTGCGTGGAATACCGTACAAAAATGAACATCATTAGTGATCAATACATTTTTTTCCACAAATTCTTTTGTCTCTTTTAACATGTGGCAAATATTGCCACACATTTCATCAGAAGTTCAGTAACTTTCTTTTACCATCATTATAAACAATATAATAAAATGCATTTTGTGGTTTATGTATTCCCAAAGTCTAAACTAAGTTGGGATGAAATTTTCATCCCAACTATTTCTGATAAAGATTTCTTGTAAATTTTCCTTCAATCAACATTCTTAAAATTAACAAAATGTTCGCCATATGAGAAATCCCTGCTATATATCTGATATATTACAAGTGTAGTATAGAGAATATTTGGCTGAGGCTTGAGTAGTTCAATTTATTTTGCATCAAAACTAACACATTGTTGTATGAGTAAGAGCAATTAAATTTTTTTAGCTCAAATTTTGAATGACTTGGGTGATGATTTAACCATGTGGGGCACCTTCACACTATTAAATAATCCTATCGACTCCGGTTTGGAACCTCAAATCTCGAGTTGAAAGTCGAGCACCTACCACAGAGCTTATGTGGCAATACACGTGAAGAGATAGTTATAAAGCATCTTGTGGTGACTCACAGAGTGTTCGCCACACCACGAGTAGATAGCGACTCAGTTGTGATAACCTTCTTCCTGTTGCTAGTAGATAGCATGGCAGTTGTGGAAAATTACAAGGAAAACTCGTATACAGTTCATGTTCACAAGGCAGAGTTAGAGTATAAAATATTTATTTTTGTTTCTAAACATCGCATTATTCATTTTTCTATTCAAATCTAAAGTGATAAGACCATTTTCTTAATTCCAACAGTTTGAACAAATCTCTTTACATTTTTTGTAAGTTATGTCCCCTCTAATAAAATCATTATAAATATGCTTCAAGTTCATATCATTTTATTTAAATATACACAAAAATTCGTATTATCTCTCGCCAATTGCTTTGGCATACTCGAATATGTTTGTGCCAAATAAAATACATCAATATTGTTGTGTCTTCCCCTAGAAAAATATTCACGAATGACATCCTGATCGTATAAAATAATGACATTGTTGAATGTAACTAGAGAATCATTTTCACATTGCTCTAAAAAAATCATTTCATCATTGTTATTAAAAAGTGTGCCATTTTTTTCATTAAACTTGTTGGTTGTGTTATTATAATCATTTTGTAACTGAATGTATTTTGGTTGATTTAAACTTTTTGAACAAATGTACAATTTAATAAAATTTAGCCATCCTGTCTTATAAATAAAATTTATCATCAAATGGGTTTTTCCACGATTACTTGGACCTACTATAATTGCTGCATATTGTCAGGCAATATTTTACCATTCTTTTTTTTTTAGCAACTGCTTTGGAAATTAAAACATCGACACACCAATCAACATTTTAATTTAATAATATATTTTTGTAATAAATGGAGAATAAAATATTTAAGTTAACAAACAACAGTTCTGCAATAAAGAAGAAACTTCACAATGATATAATTCATCAAATTAAATCTATTACATTGATCAGTTTTCATGTGATATTTGTATCACCTAATATAGAAAACAATACTATAACGACAATTGAAAAATTGAGAGCTGTTGTTGATAGAAATAAAGTTATTTCTAGAGGCCAATGCAATATTGAACCTTCAAAAGAAACTACAAATTAATTTGAACCATTTTCAAAAATTAAATTGAATTAACATCAGACAATGTGAAAAACAGAATATAAATTTAATTTTAGTTTTATATTAAATTTGTTGATCGATTATCCGATATTTTGGGTTTTGAAAGAAATATGACTATTGAAAAAAAAATTGGTAGGTACAAAACTACCTCATTTTGACCAAGTAAAAAAGATAAATGTTCATTGTAATTAAGCATATGGAATGTTTATAAAATACGATTAGTCTAATCATTTAGAGACATATAATAGCTAGTTTTTCACCATAATGATGTTTGGTTTTAGAGATTATATTGCTCATAAACCACCATATCCAATTTTTTATAGAATTAATGAGTGGTTTAATTATATCGTATTAGAAATTAGAGATGAAAATGGCAAACTAATTGATTTTGATGGTTTTGATATTGATATTGTTTTCGAAAATAAAGATGTTTAAAATATTACAAATTTTGAATCTATAAATTATTTGTTTAGTATCCCCATGGTAATGTATCTATAATATCAGCTTTTTAATTTAAAACCACACATTTATCATAGTTAAAATTAAATTCCTTATCCTAAACTTATTCACCTATTTTTTTTTATCTCTTGTAATCAAACTGTTTTTATAGTCACATTTTTCTTAGTTTTTTGTACTAATTCACTCATATATTTCATCTTCAATTGTAAAGCATTTTCATGATTTAGGAGTGAATCCTTTAATTTTTTAACTTATTTTCCCAAAAAAGTTTCACAACCATGGCTTTTTGTACCAGTACTTATTCATTCGACACCATAATAATTTTTTTCCAAATTCATCTGTCCATTCACCAAGCATAAACAGTTTAACAATATTTTTACCATCAGCAATGTAAACAATGCTGTCTGTATCATAATATACTACTTTATCACCAAATCCAACTAACATTTCATATAAATGTAATAGCGCATTCTAAGTAGTAAAAGTTGCTATAAATATATTTGTTGCAGTGCTATCTCTTATATAATTATCATTGTATTTATGATGCTTCAATTATTTTGTCATCTAGTAAACATCATAATTTACTTCTATTCTGTCATCCAATAACAATTCGTACCAACTATGTGAATCAGTAATATATTCTGTCCAAATTTTCCCCTAAGTGAATTTAAACCAATTTTGGCAACAGCACGTTTCCCTTGATTTTTTTTCAATTTTTTCGATGTCTAAAATATTTTGCTCTTTTTTATAACACAAATATATTCTTCTTTTGATTTATAATCATCTTCCCAAGGACTAGTTTTTAATTTTATTTTCATAAATGTTTTAATATAATGTGTGAACATATTATTACTTTTTTGTTCGAAATGCTGAACTTAAAGTATTTTAAGTAATTAGCAACCTTTCTCGATAGCTTTAGTTAGTTCTTAAGAAATCCATGTACCATTTATTGATCTTATTTATTGATCTTTCATCACCATGTTTATATTCTCATTTTTTCTCTACAGCACATTTTGAATATTAAGTAAAGAATAATTTTTCTGTTTAATTGGATGTACTGGATGATATAAATTTTGTGGTGGTAAAATTTTACATTTGATAAATCCAAACCAATTTTCGTTGTAATTTTTGGGGTTAAATGTTGTAATAGGATGTCCAACAGGATAATAATAATAAAACATCACTGTTGGATTTAAACTACCTATATCTATATATCTTAATTTTTTTCCTGAAACATTTAATTTTGTTGCATTTTTCTACTGCCAAGAAAAATGCATATCTAGGTTGTAATGGTCCTATTAAATTTTTAGTTTTTTCTAAGTTATTTTTATAGAAAATCGATTTTTTTTATTTGCATGCCCACATTTTCCTTACTTTATAACCATTTGGCCATAAAACTGTTGTTCGATTGTTTATTTTAGTAAGCAAATCATCCATATTTTCATTGTTGCATTTATTTATTGTATCAGGAGAATAACAATGAGGACAATCATGCTAAAAATAACCATGATATTGATATATTTTGTTTTCTCATCATAACTGTCAACTTTTGCACCACAAATAGTTATTTCTCCACCATTTAATGCATGTCGAACATTTGGAAATGTATTTAACCACGGAATTGATTCTTTACTAAACATTTATTTTTCTCATCTTTAACTACAGCAATATTATATCTATAATACATTTGGATATATAAACAGCCATACAAACACTCGCTATTGTTAATTGGAAAGTATCTGAATTTGCAATTTCTAGAAAAGTTCCTATAAATTTAAGATATCCCCGTCGTAAAATATCGAAATCAAAATCACAATATTCAGCGAGTTCTTTTTTGAAGTCGAAAATATAGTTTTCTTTTAATTTTTCAGCATGCCATTGACTCCGTGATATTTTATAACTGGTATTTTTCCTACATAATTTTGATTGTCTGGTGTATTAAAAAAGTATGGAAAATATCCTTTTTTAAGTTCTTGTAATCCAAATGTTTTGGGAAATATTGCAAGACTCCCCTCAATAAATTTTATACAATCAATTGCTCTGATAAGCAGGCTCGATATTTCAAGTTGCATAATTTTTTAGCCCTGATATACTTTCCAAGGCCTTATACCATTTCTAACACAATATTGTAAAATAAAATATGAATCGTAACCTTTACAATGATGAGCAATAAATGTAGAACACCTGTTTTCATATATCACCCATTCACAAGACTCATCAAGTGTTTTAAAATATTGTATGTTACCATTAAAATATGAATCGTAACCTTTAGAATAATGAGCAATAAATGTAGAACACCTGTTTTCATATGATATCATCCATTCACAAGACTCATCAATTGTTTTAAATGATTGTATGTTACCATTAAAATATGAATCGTAACCTTTAGAATAATGAGCAATAAATGTAGAACACCTGTTTTCATATGATATCATCCATTCACAAGACTCATCAATTGTTTTAAATGATTGTATGTTACCATTAAAATCATTAACAGCTATAAAATTGGCGTGTGAAAACCAGTATCTTGTGTTGCTTCGTAGTAAAAAGAAGTAGTATCTTTTAGAGTAAGAAAAATTGAAATATTTCTCATTCGAACAATCATTTCTAGTACATTTAAAATGTGTGTAAAAAACCGCCCTATTGGCGTCTCTTTTGCATGTAACAATCATGTTCATCAGTTTTCACAAATTCCTTACAATTCCTACATTCCGCATACCCACTTTCGTTTTTTTTTTTTTTATTTCTCGAGCCTATTTTGTCACAAGTTTTACACTTATAGACTACCTTACAGACACCATTGTGATCAGACAAACATTCTTGTCCAAAACAATATGTATAACATTTTTGGCAATATATTCTGATACGATCTTCATTTTCGCAAACTTTTTTATGTTGTGTTTTTGTTTACACAAATTACATATATTTTTATTAATGTTCTTACACTCATGTTGATATTTATTATTGTACGGTTTGTCACAATTTTTACAGTAATAAACACTACCTAAAAATGCTTTCATACTATTAATTACATCGTAATGTTCATCGTGTATATACATAAAATAGTTATTGATTTTTTTGAACCAGATTGTATAATTGAGTAGAAATGTGCAGCTAAAACGATTTTAATTTTAACATTTAGAAAATTTTCTACATACATTATATCTTCTAAACTGACACCATTTTCGCATTTTTTCCCCCATTTTTTCGTCAAGTTCACGAGCCATTTATTCTTGTAATAATGTTTTTCCTTTTCTAATGTAAATAAGTTCATTATTCGTTAATTCTCTATCCAAAATGATAATAGTTTCGACTGTAAATGCTGTAATTATTGCTCTTGGGCCCACTTAAATTATCATCATTGTTAATTATAGTAATACGTTGTTTTGCTTTTATATAATTAGTTAAATTGGCAATTTTTTTTACTCTTTCCGTTCCCTCTTAGGATTTTGTAAACATCTATGTCAAAAGTAGTTTCATTTATGTCTACATTTTCATTTGATATAATTATTCTCTCAATCTGATTAAGTAAATGTTCGGCGTTTAAATTGTTATTTCTTGATGCTGAAATTGTATTGTGAAAAATCTGATTATTTCAATACATTCTCATTTGATCACCTTGTTTATTACCAGTTAATTTTTTTTACTGCTTTCATTGTTTCATGAACAGCATTTCGAACGGAATTCATTTTTCTATCGAATTACTTTGTAAATTATTTATGCGAATGCCCTATTTCGTTTGCGAAATGTTGAAGCCTTCGACTAAATTATGGCTAATCTCACGAATTTCGAATGGAATGTTCTTTTCCACATGCTCGTTAAAAATTTTTTGATTAAAAGGAAAAACTTGACCTAATTTTTTTTTCTTAAACTTCGGGTTTTGAATAAGGTAAATTCCTGTTGCTTTAATTTTTTTGGGGTTTACAAATATCTGATTAGAAAAAAGGAATATTTCTTTCAGTTATTTTTTTATTTTTCTGATTATTTTGTAGCCTGAAAAGGGAAAATTTGCAAAGTTTCTTTTTCCTTCTTCATTTCTAATAAATGTTCTAATAGCCATTATTAAATCATCCTTCCTTGAACCATACCAATTATTTATTTTTTATTCATTCCCTATAATTCTCAAATCATGCACTTTCTTTTCTCTAATATCTATTATTGAATTGTACAATGCCATATTTAATGTGCTTATTTATAAGAATACAAATTTAATAAGATTGCAAAAATATAAAATAAATGAAAAAATGTATCAATTATTGAATAAATAAAAAAATAGTGTTTAATTTATTGATCTTTTTTTTTTATCTATTTAACTTATTCTTATGGGGTATTACTCTTTAAGCGTTTTTTACATATTGGTGTATGTTCGTCCTTAGTGTTTTTATGAAGTGAAAATAATCTTTATGATCTATTCTCATTGCATACTTTACATGTTTTTGTTGGATAATTATCATGATGAATTTCATTTAAAATATCTACTATTGCATTTTGTGATTTAGTTTCTTATGCTGTTTGAGATATAAATTACAAACATGTTTTCCACATTCACACAATATTTTCTCATTAATATATTTTCTTCATTTTGTTGCGTGTTTGTCTATAGTTGCTTTATAAGAATTAAATGAATCGATATTTTTTCTCTTTAGAAACTGTGCATGTCTTTGTTGAATAATCATCATGTTGAATTTCATTTAGAATATCTAAAGCTGTATTGTTTAATTTAGTATTTTTATGCTTTTCAAGATTTACCTTACAAACATATTTACCTTACAAACATATTTACCTTACAAACATATTTTCCACATTCGCATTGTACTTTCTCTTTTTTTAGGCGTAACGGGTTCTACAATATTCTTTATGGCATTTTTACATTTATGCTTATGTTTTATATATGTGAGTGATGCAAAATTTTCTATGTTTAATATTTCACCACACTTTTTACATTGCTTACTTATGTTATTATTTTCCATTTTGTTAGAGAGTGACGATTCCATTTCATTTGTGAGGCAATACATTTATTAAGAAAAAAAAATTAAATTTTTTATTTATCAATAACACAAAACGAGATGGAATCATTGAGCCCCAAGTTTAATCATTCTCGTGAATTGACTAAACTACAAGAGCTAGAAAAAAAAAGTATGATGCTACCGAATTTTAATTTTATGATTCTAAGTTTGGAAAACAAAATTTATTTCATTGTAGATGGTAAGTATAAACTACTTTACCAAATCGTTTTGTAAATATGTTTGATCAAAATGCTTTAAAATTAGTAAATGAGGATCAAAAATTTATAACATATGAATGTTTAAAAGAAGCGAAAAATGGAAAATCTATGCACGAATTAGAATTGTCTTAAAATATATCAATTCTATTGATTTCAATCTTTCAACTGTCTTCTTAATAGTTTATTTAATTTTAGCTTAATTTGCATAGTTTTTAACTAAATTACCTTAATTTTTTTGCTAGATTTAGCTTGCATTTTTTGTCTAAATTTGGTTTATTTGTTGCGTGACTGATTTTGCTTAATTTTTGCACAAAACATTACATTTACTATTTTGTGCAGGATTTTGGTGTAATTTTTATTTGTGCCATTTTTTTTTTAATGTGTTGTTTATCAATGCCTGATTTTGGAAGAAAAAGTTTGGTTTTTCGACGAAAATGCACGGACTTTAGGGTCTAAAATGGATTGTCCTTAATACACCCATATACTTACTACTGGTCAATGACATCCGGTTAATGACCTTGGGTCAATGACCCTCAATGCACTCCCGTGTCAAGCACATTTTCGGATGCATCATAATGAGGACTTTGACAGAGGGATACACTTCCAGGGTAATTTAACGCACCACTCACCATTTTGAAAATTAGAACGCAGGACCATCCACATCCCACTATTTTGATGGTTTTATGATTTCTTTGTGAATGCAATTTGATGCACTTGAGACAAAGTGTTTCATGGCTACAAATTCTCGCCACTCCAATTTTACCAACATCCCTGCCTGCTACAAGTTTAACTGTTTTGTCGGCTGATCGCCAACCCAGCTATATTATGTATTTTTCTACACTTGATACTTCATAATATGACATGTTTATTAATTAATTATACTTGAATACACTCTACCTTTTGAAGAAATTATGTGTGTTGACACCGAACGTGAAAAAAAATACGTGTTGCGGCAGTGACATTTCCCGATGCAGAGACATGCGACCACTTGGCTCGCGCACCCGTGCAGAACTGAAAATGGCCGACGCTCTTTGCCTTCGTGTTTACTGACCTGCCCATTTGGGGCGCTGCGAGCGCTGGACGGCCGGCAATTGTCGGCAACTGCCATAAACAGAATGCTACTGTGCCGGAAACTATGTGATCACCAGAATATTCTATACTTGTAGAGACTAATTTTGAGTGATATTTTTTGATAAAGGTGCGCTAGTTTCGCCGGAAATTATTTTGATTGGAGGACAGGGTAAGCCAATAAGAAATGTGGTGGGGAAGTTTTCCCCTGTTAATTTTTTGACTATAAATAGTCCCACTAGCTGGCTGGTCAAGGAGAGACACCTGGCCGTTGGGGGTTGACCAGTACAGCTGCAGAGTATGAGTTAAGAACACAACATTATGGCCAAGGGCCATTTTGCTGTAAAAATGGGTGCTGTTGCCCAGTAATTTGTAAAGTAATGGAATTTCCTGGTAACGTACAAAACTTCAGTACACATTATAATTGATATTTGAAATTTCAAAAGAATATTATTTTCGTGCATTGTAAAATGTTAGTGCATAAAGTAAAAATTGGTTGTGAGATAAAACCTCATGCTAACTCCAGAAATTAAGTACAATAAATGCCACTATAATGGAATTAAATGAATTCCCAGTTTTTAATATAATTAAATACTCTTTGCAAACCAAGATTTTAAAACTTTTATGAATAAGGTTTCAATGCAAGAGATTGTCTCTAAGTCTTATTAAATTAGACTTTTGCTTGAATTCTAGCCTATTCTATGTTCCAGATAGAGGAGAATTCGATTGACTATAATAGCTGTTTTAACTAGCCGAAAAGACCAAAATATTTCAAATTTTGGGGATGTTACCCGGATATTGAAAATTAAATTTTCAGTCTTCAGGAATGATAAAAGGCTGTTATTTTGATATTTTGTATTTTAAGTGAATTTTCAAATGTATAATATTTCAAGCATTGTGTGCAAAGGAAATCCCATCGCTATTTTGTAGATGTGGTGGATTATTGTATCAGTATTATATTGATTGTTGAAATATTTTATAGGGGTATTGACAGCTTTGAATATATCTATTTTGTATCAGTATTATATTGAGTGTAGAAATTTTAATGTGGGTTTTGAGAACTTTGAATATAGCTGTATTTCATAACTCGTGTGTTTTTACCTGGTAGTTAGTCTGTTCAACCCCGTTAAGCCATTAGCACTTATGGATTTATATTTCCGCTGTGTCGCCTAGGTCGTTGGTTTGTTTTGCTGGATGTATGTCCTTGCTTGGTTCTTACCTGAAGGGCTATGCAATGGCCTCACACTCACAACAGTTGATCAATGAAAGTGCATTTTGGACAGCAATTTCGCATTATTCATTTCTTGCAGTGTACTGGAAAATCAATCCAATAATGAGTCTTTTGTTATATGTTCCATAACGTTAATAATAATTTTACACACTGAGAAGTGGTCCATTTCAAAATCTTCTGACACTCCACTCTGAAATCCAGGCTCTGCAGTATAGCGTAGGAATATTTCCGTGGGATGTCGTGAGGTTGTTTATTTCCTCGGAGATTCATCACTATTTAGAAAAGATTTTAATGTGACAAAGTCAATATTTCGAATCTCAAAACGTATCAGCTGCTTACACGTACCTATTAATTTTCTTTCAACGTTTTTTTCTCTTTCTCATGTGCATAAATATCGCCATAACGAAGTAAACTGATGACTGACAAAAATGGAGTCCGTCGAACTCCAAAAATAACGTAGTTGTAGGTAAGTATAAGTTGTATCGCCACTTCGTAGACAACAAAGGTGAAGTTAACACTACTGATCCGAAAAAACGAAGTTGCAACTGTAATGGGTTGTTGTGGCTACTTTTATTCCCATCAAAGGTAGTTACAACTTATTATTACCGAAATGGTAGCGTCAACTACGTATTATTAACTCGTCAGAAGGCAAAAAGCTGGAGCTAGCAGCAGCAGAAGTGTAATGGCAAAGTGAATTAAATAAGAAGAGGCAATGAAAGTTTGCTAAATATCACGTCAATGAAAATGAATACTGGTGAAATAACGTATATTAACAGACGAGAGCAAGTTTTATGTTTTCGACCCTAAGGCAAGATAAATGTTTGACGGAAACCGAACGAAACACTAACTATTGAAATGTACAACCAACTGTCAAACATGGAGGGAGCAGCATCAAGATCTGACGGTGCATGTCCAAAGCAGGAAGGGAGAAACAACAAGAGCTCATGGTGCATGTCCTCAGAAGGAAGGGATAAACTACAAGAGATGATGTTGCGTATTTTCAGCAGGAAGGGAGAAACTAAAAAGCTGAAGGTGCATATCCTCAACAGGAAGGGAGAAACTACAAGACCTGATGATGCGTGTCCTCAGCAGGAAGGGAGAAACTACAAGGGCTGACATGGGGTGTCCACAGCTGGAAGGGAGAAACTACATTTGCTGATGGCACGTGTCCTTAGCAGAAAGGGAAAAACTACAAGAGCTGATGGTGCATGTCCTCAGGAGGAAGGGAGTAAATACTATAGCTGATGGTGCCCGTCCTCAGGAGGATGGGAGAAGCTCAGCCGAAAGGGAGAAAATATAAGAGCTTTCGGTATGTGTCCTCAGTGGTAAGGGAGAAAATATAAGAGCTTTCGGTATGTGTCCTCAGTGGTAAGGGGGAAAATATAAGAGCTTTCGGTATGTGTCCTCAGTGGTAAGGGAGAAACTACAAGAGTGGATGGTGCGAGTCCTCAGAAGGAAGGAGAAACTACAAGAGCTGACGGTGCATGACCTCAGCAGGAAGGGAGAAACTAAAAGAGCTGATCGTGCATGTACTCTGCGGGAGGGGTGAAACTTCAAGAGCTGACTTTGCATGTCCCTGCAGGAAGGGAGAAACTACAAGAGCTGATGGTGAGTGTCCTCAGTGGTAAGGGAGAAACTACAAGAGCTGATGGTGTGTGTCTTCAGAAGGAAGGGAGAAACTACATTAGCTGAGAGTGTGTGTCATCTGCAGGAAGGAATTAACTACAAGAGCTGATGGTGCATGTCCTCGGAAGGAAGAGAGAAACTACAAGAGCTGCTTGTTCATGTCCTCTGCAGGAAGGATGTATCTACAAGGGCTGTTGGTGCATGTCCTCAGCAGGAAGGCAAGAACTACAAGATCTGATGGTTCGTGTCCCCAGCAGGCAGGGAGATACTACAAGAGCTGATGGTCTGTGTCCTCAGCAGGATGATGTGCAACTTCAAGAGCTGTCGGTTCGTGTCCTCAGCAGGAAGGATAAAACTTCAATCACTGATGATGCGTGCCCTGAGCAGGAAGGTAGATACTAAAAGAGCTGATGGTGCGTGTCATAAGCAGGAAGGGAGAAACTAAAAGAGCTGACTGAGCATGTCCTCTGCAGGAAGGGAGAAACTTCAAGAGCTGATAGTTCGTGTCCTCTGCAGGAAGAGAGAATCTGCAATAGCTGATCGTGCGTGTTCTCACCAGGAAGGAGAAACTACAAGAGCTGATGTTGCATGTCCTTAACAAGGAGAAAGAAAATGAGAGAGAGCTGATGGTGCATGTCCTCAGCAGGAAGGGAGAAACTACAATAGCTAATGGTGCATGTCATCAGCAGAACAGCAGTAACTACAAGATATGATGGAGCGTGTCCTTGGCAGGAAGGGAATTACTACAAGAGCTGATAGTGCGTGTCCTCAGCAGGAAGGGCGAAATTTCAAGAGCAACGGTGCTTGTCCTCAGCAGGAAGGGAGAAACTACAAGTGCTGACTTGGCATGTCCACATCTGGAAGGGAGAAACTACATTGCTCATGGTGCATGTCCTTAGCAGAAAGGGAAAAACGACAAGAGGTGAGGGTGCGTGTCCTCAGGAGGAAGGGATTAACTACTATAGCTGACGGTGCCTGTCCTCAGGAGGATGGGAGAAGATATAAAAACTCCTCATGGTTAATGTCCTCTGCAGGAAGGGAGAAAATACAAGAGTTAGTGGTGCGTGTCCTCAGCAGGAAGGGAGAAACAACAAGCGCTGATGGTGCGTGTCCTCTGCAGGAAGGGAGAAATTACAAGAGCTGATGGTGCGTGTCCTCAGCATGAAGGGAGATACTTCAATAGCTGATAGTGCATGTCCTCAGAAGGAAGGGAGAAATTACAAGAGCTGTTGGTGCATGTCCTCAGCAGGAAGGGAGGAACTAAAAGAGCTGACAGTGCGTATCCTCAGTAGGAAGGGAGTATCTACAAGATATAATGGTGTGTGTCCTCAGCAGGAAGAAGAAACTACAAGAGCTGATGATGCGTGTCCTCAGTAGGAAGGTAGAAACTACAACAGTTGATGGTGTGTGTTCTCAGCAGGAAGTAAGAAACTACAACAGATGATGGTTCGTGTCCTCAGCAAGAAGGGAGAAACTACAATATCTGACTTTTCATGTCATCAGCAGGAAGGGAGAAACTACAAGTGCTAATCGGGCTTATACTTTGTAGGAAGAGAGAAACTACAATAGCTGATGGTGCGTGTCCTATGCAGGAAGGAAGAAACTACGAAAGCTGATGGTGTGTGTCTCTCAGGTAGGGAGAAACTACAACAGCTGTTGGTTCGTGTCCTCTGCAGGAAGAGAGAAATTTCAAGGGCAACGATGTGTGTCCTCAGCAGGAAGGGAGAAACTGCAAGAGCTGACATGATGTGTCCACAGCTGGATGGGAGAAACTACAAGAGCTGCTGGCGCGTGTCCTCAGCAGAAAGGGAAAAACTACAAGAACTGTTTGTGTTTCCTCAGGAGTAATGGAGTGACTAATATAGCTGACGATGCCTGTCTTCAGGATGATGGGAGAAGCTATAAAAAGTTCACAGTTAATGACCTCTGCAGGAAGGGAGATACTACAAGATCTAAATATGCATGTCCTCAGCTGGAAGGGAGAAACTACAAGAGATGATGGTGTGTGTCCTCAGCGGGAAGGGAGGAACTAAAAGAGCTGATGGTGTGTGTCCTCAACAAGAAGGGAGAAACTACAAGAGCTGATGGTGCGTATCCTCAGCAGGAAGGGAGAAACTACAAGAGCTGACAGTGCGTGTCCTCAGCAGGAAGGGGAAATTTCAAGAGCAATGGTGTGTGTACTCAGCAGGAAGTGAGAAACTACAAGAGCTGTCTTGGCGTGTCCACAGCTGGAAGGAAGAAACTACAAGATATGATGGCACGTGTCCTTAGCAGAAAGGGATAAACTACAAGAGCTGATTGTGCATTTTCTCAGGAGTAAGGGAGTGACTACAATATCTGATGGTGCCTGTCTTCATGATGATGGAATAAGCTTTAAAAAGTTCACAGCTAATGGCCTCTGCAGGAAGGGAATAACAACAAGTGCTGAATATGCGCGTCCTTAGCATGAAGGGAGAAAATACAAAGAGCTGATGATGTGTGTCCTCAACAGGAATGGAGAAAATACATGAGCTGAAGGTGAATGTCCTCAGTAGGAAGGGAGAATCTACAAGAGCTGATGGGGCGTGTCCTCTGCAGTAAGGGAGAAACTACAGGAGCTGTTGTTGCGTTTCCTCAGCAGAAGGTAGAAACTACAAGCGCTTACAGTGTGTGTCCTCATCAGGAAACTAGGAGAAACTATAAGAGGTGACTTTGTGTATCCTCAGTTATAAGTAGAATCTACAAGAGCTGATTGTGTGTATCCTATGATGTAAGGGAGAAAATACAAGAGATACTTATTAGTGTCATCTGCAGGAAGGGAGTAACTAAAAGAGCTAATGGTACGTGTCCTCAGCAGGAAGGGAGTAACTACAAGAGCTGTCGGTGCGTGTCTTCAGCAGCAGGGGAGAAACTTCAAGAGCTGATGGTGTGTGTCCTGTGCAGTAAGGTAGAAACTACAAGAGCTGATGACCTCAACAGCAAAGGAGAAACTACAAGATCTGAAGATGCATGTCTCGGCAGGACGGGAGAAACTACAAGAGTTGACATTGAGTGTCCTCTGTGGTAAGGGAGAACCTACAAGAGCAGATGGTTAATGGCCTCAGAGTGAAGGGAGAAACTACAAGAGCTGATGGTGCATGTCCTCAGCAGGAAGGGAGAAAATAAAAGAGCTTATCGTGCGTGTACTCTGCAGGAAGGGTGAAACTACAGGAGCTGATTGTGCGTGTCCTCAGAAGGAAGGAAGCGACAACATTAACTGATGGTACGTGTCCTCAGCATAAAGGGATAAACTACAAGATCTGATGGGTAATGTCCTCAGAAGGAGGGGACTAACTACAAGTGCTGATGAAGCGAATCCTCATCAGGAACGGAGAAACTACAAGATCTAATGGTGTGTGTCCTCAACAGGAAGAGAGAAACTATAAGCTGATGGTCCGTGTTCTCAGAAGGAAGGTAATAAACACACAACCGCTGATGGTGCGTGTCCTAAGCAGAATGGGAGTAACTACAAGAACTGATGGTGCATATTGTCAGCAGGAAAGGAGAAACTACAAGAGCTAATGGTGCATGTCCTCAGCAGGAAGAAGATACCACAAGAGCAGATGGTGCATGTCGTCAGCAGGAAGGGAGCAATTACAAGAGCTAATGGTGCGTGTCCTCAGCACGAAGAATATTCCACAAGAGATGATGATGCGTGTTCTCAGCAGGAGGGAAGAAACATCAAGAAGTGACTTTGAGTGTCCTCAGCAGGAAGGGAGAAAATTCAAGATCTGATTTTGTGTGTCCTTAGCAGTAAGGGAGAAATTATAAGAGCAGATGATGTGTGTCCTCAGTGATAAGGGAGGAACCGCAAGAGATGATGGTGTGTGTCCTCAGAATGAAGCGAGATACTACATGAGCTGATTGTGAGTGTCATCTGCAGGAAAGGAGTAACTTCAAAGGCTGATGGTGCATAACATCAGCAGGAAGGGAAGAACAACAAGAGTTGATGGTGCATGTCCTCTGCAGGAAGGGAGTATCTAGAATAGCTGATGGTGCAAGTCCTCAGCAGGAAGGGTGAAACATCTATAGTTGGTGTTGTGGGTTCTCTACAGTAAGGTAGAAACTACAAGAGCTGATAGTGCATGTCCTCAACAGCAAAGGAGAAACTACAAGATCTGAAAGTGTGTGTCTCGGCAGGAAGGGAGAAAGTACAAGAGCTGACAGTGAGTGTCCTCAGTAGGAAGGGAAATATACAAGCGCTGATAGGTCGCGTCCTCTGCAGGAAGGGAGAAACTTCAAGAGTTGATGGTAAGTGTCCCAGCAGGAAGGTAGAAACTACAAGCACTGATTGTGTGTGTCCTCAGCAGGAAGGGAGAAACTTCAATAGCTGATGGTGCGTGTCCTCAGCAGGATGGGAGAAACTACCAGATCTGATGGTTCGTGCCCTCAGCAGGAAGGGAATAGCTATAAGTGCTGATTGTGGGTGTCCTCTGCAGGAAGGGAGAAACTACAAAGAGCTGATGGTGCGTGTCCCCAGCAGGAGGGAAGAAACTATAGCAAGTGACTTTGAGAGTCCTCTGCAAAAGGGGAAATACTACAAGAGCTGATGGTGCTTGACATCATCAGGAAGGGAGAAACTATAAGAGCTGATGGTGTGTGTCCTAAGAGGTAAGGGAGGATCTACAATATATGATGGTGCGTGTCCTCAGAAGGAAGGGTGATTCTACATGATCTGATTGTGCATCTCATCTCCAGGAAGGGAGTAACTACAAGAGCTGACGGTTCATGACTTCAGCAGGAAGGGAGGAACGACATGAGTTGATGGTGTGTGTCCTCTGCAGGAAGGGAGAATCTACAATAGCTGATGGTGCGTGTCCTCAGCAGGAAGGGAGAAACTACAAGAGATGATGGTGCTTGTCATTAACAGGAAGGGAGAAACTACAAGAGCTGATGGTGTGTGTCCTCAGCAAGAAGGGAGACACAATAAGAGCTGACAGTGCATGTCATCAGCAGGAAGGGGAGAAACTACAAGAGTTGACGGTTCGTGTCCGCAGTAGGAAGGGAGTAATTACAAGAGCTGACTGTGTGTGTCTTCAGAAGGAAGGGAGACACAATAAGAGCTGACAGTGCATGTCATCAGCAGGAAGGGAGAAACTACAAGAGTTGACGGTTCGTGTCCGCAGTAGGAAGGGAGTAATTACAAGAGCTGACTGTGTGTGTCTTCAGAAGGAAGGGAGAAATAACAGAGCTGACTTTGCTTATCCTCAGCAGGATGGGCGAATCTACAAGAGCTGATGGTGCGTGTCCTCTGCAGGAAGTGAGAAACTTCAAGAGCTTATGTTGCATGTCCTCAGTAGGAATGGAGAAACTACAAGTACTGATGGTGCGTGTCCTCAGCCGAAAGGGAGAAACTTCAAGAACTAATGGTGTGTGACCTCAGCAGGAAGGGAAAAAATACAAGAGCTGATGGTGCGTGTCCTCATCAGGAAGGGATATACTACAAGATCTGATGGTGTGTGTCCTCAGCAGGACGGGAGAAACTAAAAGAGCTGGCGGTGTGTGTCCTCAGTGGTAAGGGAGAAACTACAAGGGCAGATGGTGTGTGTCCTCAGAAGGAAGGGAGAAACTACAAGAGCTGCTTGTGCATGTACTCTGCTGGAAGGGAGTAACTACAAGAGATGTTGGTGCATGTCCTCAGCAGGTGGTCAGAAACATCAAGAGCTGATAGTATGTGTCCCCAGCAGAAAGTGAGAAACTACAAGAGCTGATGGTGTGTTTCCTCAACAGGAAGAGAGTAACTTCAAGAGCTGACAGTTCATTTCCTCAGCAGGAAGGTTGAAACTACAAGAGTTGATGGAGCGTGTCCTCAACAGGAAGGAAGAAACAAAAGGTGCTGGTGGAACGTGTCCTTAGCAGGAAGGAAGTAACTACAATATATGATGATTCATATCCTCAGACGGATGGGAGTAACTAGAAGTGCTCATGGTGCGTATCCTCAGCAGGAAGGGAGAAAATAAACGATCTAATGATACGTGTCCTCAGCAGGAATGGGGAAACTATAAGAGCTGACGGTGTGTGTCCTCGGTGGTAAGGGAGAAACTACAAGAGCTGACGGTGCGTGTCCTAAGAAGGAAGGGAGAAACTACAAGAGCAGATTGTGTGTTTCATCTTCAGGAAGGGAGTAACTACAAGAGCTGTTGGTGCTTGTCATCAGCAGGAAGGGTGACACTACAAGAGCTTTTGGTGCGTGTCCTCAGAAGGAAGGGAGTAATTTCAAGTGCTAATGGTGCATTTCGTCATCAGGAAGGGAGAAACTACAAGAGCTGATGGTGCGTGCCATAATAAGGAAGGGAGAAAATATAAGAGCGGACTTTCCTTGTCCTCAGCAGGAAGTGAGAAACTACAAGAGCTGATGGTGCGTGTCCTCAGCAGGAAGGGAGACACAATAAGAGCTGACAGTGCATGTCATCAGCAGGAAGGGAGAAACTACAAGAGTTGACGGTTCGTGTCCGCAGTAGGAAGGGAGTAATTACAAGAGCTGACTGTGCGTGTCTTCAGAAGGAAGGGAGACATAACAGAGCTGACTTTGCTTGTCCTCAGCAAGATGGGCGAATCTACAAGAGCTGACGGTGCGTGTCCTCTGCAGGAAGGAAGAAACTACAAGAGCTGACGGTGCATGTCCTCTGCAGGCAGGGAGAAACTACAAGAGCTGACTTTGTGTGTTCTCAGCAGGAAGGGAGAAACTACAAGAGCTGACGGGGCGTGACCTTAGCAGGAAGGGTGAAATTACAAGAGGTGATGGTGCGTGTCCTCAGCATGAAGTGAGAAACTACAAAATCTGATGGTGCGTGTCGTCAGCAGGAAGGCAGTAACTTCAAAAGCTGATGGTGCATGTCCTCGGCAGGATGTGAGTATCTACAAGAGCTGACGGTTCGTGTCCTCAGCAGGAAGGGAGAAATTTCAAGAGCTAATAGTGCATGACCTCATCAAGAAGGTAGAAGCTACAACAGCTGACACTGCACGTCCTCAGCAGGAAGGGAGAAACAACAAGAGCTGCTAGCGCTATAAAGAAAGTGTAGGATCTACGAATTCCGGAATTAAAACTGGTTAAAATACAGATATTTGGAGCATCAGGGTTTTATTTGAAATATAATACGCTAATGACCCAAAAAACAAAGCTTATCTTTTTTGTAGTTGGCTAGTATTTAACTGTTTCAAAGTAATTAAAACGCCCTCGCAGAGCCCTGGCCTCAAACAAATTGAAAATGCAATATGTAGACTGAGATGGAAGAAGAGTTAGGAGAATTCCGGTAAGTTATAAATGACACCTGGTGAGAAGACTAAAGGAGGAATGCGGTTGTATTCACTCTGGCGACACATGGAAAGTAAACTTTAACATTTCAAAATGCATTAATGTGGTTACACGAGAAAACGGATATCTTGTGTTGGTGTAGGTGTTGCCTGGTTTGTTTTACAGGAAAATAAATACATCTGACTTTTGGATAACCTAATGTTAATGTGTATTTTATTTCGTAGTTCTTGTGAATACCTACTTGAATAGGTTATATTTCAGAGGAGCCAGATTGTTGTGATAATTTTCCTTCATAATTGTATTTTTGTACACGTTATTGCAATTGTACGTAATACATCTACTAACGCCGTTATAAATCGCTAGCTAATCACGTGACCGATTATTAGAGTCACTGTATTTTACCACGGGCAATAAAGTGTTCTTGTAAAAAAATATGTTGTCATTAACACTAGTGTATTACGGTATAATCTTGTGTCAGATATAGAGCATCAGATATTTTATTTTCAAGTTACATCGAAGTTTTGATTTGAGTCTTTAAATATGCTGCAGTGCCTTCCAAAAATTATGTCAACAAACAGCGTCATGCCAATACTTCCTAATCTGAAGCGCTCGTGCATAAATGAGTTGAGAGATTTAAGCGGCTCTTAACGAAGAGAATTTGAGAGCCTATGAGGGCGAAATGGCGTGAGAAAGAAAAAGCGCTGGACTACAAGGGCTGGAGAAACAGGAGATCCCCGAGTAAACTCACTTGCATCGTCCGGCACGAAAATCCGGGAGTGACCCAGCCGGCGATTGGACTCGGTTCGTCTTGGTGGAAGGCGAGCAGGTTAACCGCTGAGCCACCGTGGCCCCACTCTCGCCTCAATCAAGAATTTTGTCTTGTAAAGCAAAAAACCAAATCAATTTAAAGTGATCTAACTTCAATTCGTTGAGTGAATATAATATTTAAGATTTTGTGCCAGTAAGGATACATTGATATCCGTATTGGGCATATGCAATGATATTCCCAAAAAAATCTGCAATTTATGATGTTACTGCGTTAATGAGCTAAGAAAAATATTCGACTTCTGCGTTGGATCTATCACTATGGCACCCTTCATTGTTGTTCTATGTTTACGTAACATTACATGCTTAAGAACGTCGTATTTCTCTTCTACTTATGTGACTGGGCATTTATTGTAGATTTGGCATGTCTCAAAGACAATTGGGCCACTGCGTGCATTTATCTTTCATCTGAGGTAATTTTGTGTGATAGAAAGGACGTGTCACAGAAGCAACATTTCTGCACTACTCATCTGACTGTTACATCTAGCGTAGTGTTTTAATGTATTACAAGTTTCCCACCTATTCCTAGTGTTTGCTAACACGTAACACGTAGTGGTATGACATTGTTATTAGTTTGGAAGTCAGGCGGTAGATGGCATATGTAACTGCGTGAGACGTCTGATGATGACAGAGTTTTGAGTTGGTGTAAACGGAAATGTATTATAACTGCTTTGAGTTGTCGTGACACTGTATTCCTAGGCACTTGTTACGTATTTCATAAATATGCACGCATTCACATATGCGGAGTATAAACGTAGTTTTCGTGTGCGATGATTTCCACTGTGTCACGTTCTCTCAAACCTTTACAAGTGTAGTGATATGGATAGCGGCCATTTTAAAAACAAATTATATTTTTCACAATTCCCTCTGAATAATTTCTATAACTAAGCACTCCACTTTCTTACTTCCCGGCCGGGTTACTCCGGATTTTCGTAAGTGATAATCGTGCTGGACGATGCCGTTGGTTAATGGGTTTTCTCGGGGATCTCCTGTTTCCCCCGCCCCTTAATACCGGTGCCGCTCCATACACACCTCAATCACCCTCATCGGCTCTCAATTTTTCGATGTTAAGAACCGTCCAAATCTTTTCACTCACTCACTCTCTTACTCCTTTCATTTCTGTCTATGTATTAACACGGTTCTTGTTTTATAATGTAAAGAGAAAACATCGAAATCTTTTTCAAAAACCTTTCTGGTATGAAATTATTATTTTTTAAACTCAGCCGTACTATAACTCCCCGAACTTCATGGATTCCTCCTTTATGATCCTGCAAAAAAAAAAAACTATGAGTTTTCTTTACTGCTGAGGAAACCAATTTTGACGTGAATACGTCTTTAAATTTGCAATCATACTGGGAGAGGCAATCCAGAAAATCCGATGATAACCAAATCGGGGGATGGAGTTTGGCATTGAAACTGCGAATCTATCGTCTACATGCAAAATTCAATTACACCACATGGTTGTCAAAGGATCAAAGAATATGTTACGTTGAGTGAGAAATGCGCAGCTCTCGCGTGCGGCAGGGAGGGGGGGGGGGGGAAGGAGCAATTTTGAGTTTGTTTCGCCGCATCTCATAACTTCCGCGTAGTATAACTTTTGACTAGGAGAAGCTACGACGCTCGTGTGAGTTTCAATCAACGACTATCGTCAAGCTCAATCGATTGCGTGTATAAAAACATTTGTGTGGGGTGGTGATGGTGAAATTGTATCCATTTAAAGTAAAAAATTAAGAAAATTTAACACAATTTCGTCCTATATTCGTCAAAAAGCCAAGTCGAAATACAGAAATCGTAAGGGTTGGAAAGAGCATCTCAAAATTAATCCAGTGATACCCATAAAACGCTATATGATCGAGTGAAGCGGTGCCGGGAACGTATAATAAACATCAAGGCGTCAGAGCGCGTCAACGCAGACGTATTCACGCTAAACAAACGGCCGTGTCCCCGACACAACCGAATCCAAGGTTAGAGAAACATAAGTTTCCTGTTTTCTTTATACGCTTTTGTTTTATGCCAGCATTGCCTTCCTTTAGAGAAAATAAATAAACATTCATTGAGCTGCTTTTGTTCACATAAATATTACTTCGTACCAAAGGGGACGGTTTAGAGATATTTAAGGTTTTCTGTTGTTTATTGTAATTTTCAGTACGTAACTGCTGTCCTTACGCAAACACTCATAAACCAATATATTCAGCATTTACGAGATTTGCAACTGAGCAGATGAGAGTCCCACTGCAGAAGTTTAATAAAGTGCAGTGACACTTCAAATCACTAACCTAAATTCTTCCCGAGAAGTATTATTATAGTCTGACCCATGTTACTACTTGAATAATCTGCGTATAGGCCATACATGGTTACTTCACACTTTTCTGAAGTCCTTCTAAAGTTCTACGTTTGGTTACCGATTACGCAACCTTCCGCTACATGTAAACATAAACACTGTCATGTGACTTATACGTTTTAACTGTCAATGCTTTGTTTACTGTTTCAGTTGTTCAAATAATTCTGTCATATTTCAAAAACAATTTCGTAAGAATGTTTACAATTGATGCCAATAACCATATTTAGGTAATCTTTATGACTTTTTAACAATGCCTTCATTAACAATAGTTCTAACGGTTATTATTGTACATTGTTAAGATATTTGTTGTACACGACTTAGCACATTACACGTAAGACACCTAAATATTTTGCCGCGATTGTGTTTAACCCTGTTACAACTGTGTGGGAAATAATTGTAGCATCTAACCTCTAATTATTGGTACATGTTGGGTTATTTCATTAAAAGGACGGACTCAATCGAAATCAAATTAAAACGAAGGGACGACCAGTCCAACGAAACAGACAGTAAATTCAAGCACGCAACTCGTGTCGCTAATTTCTTCTATTTAGCAGCGACAAACTTAAAAAAAATAGTGATAAACATGCATACAAATTAGCCTACAGTAACTTATTTCCGATTATAATTTTTTTCATAAGTACTTACTTTTTACTAGGTTTATTTATTTAAAATTTTCTAACTGGGTTTAATAATTTGCTGGGATTTTGGCAAACATTCAATTCAGAGAAACATAACTACATTACACAACTGTCTTACAAACACCTATACCGAAGACACATAGTATTGATAAATAAACAGATGTTACTTTTAAATAATTAATTTCGTTATAAAAACAGTTTTCATTTAAAACGTATAATTTTCGCATGTCCAATATTTGCAATCACACTTACAATGACAAAGCGTAACGTATACTAACAATATCCTTTCACACGCAGTGGTAATGACATATACTACAGCATATTTATTACTGCCGTGGAAACACATTTATCACGGCATTGTGACTTGCCTAGGTAGGTTTAAAAATACAACGTATATAAAACTTGATGTATTAATTCCAAGTATTTTTCGCAGGAAGAAAAATTAACCCTTCGTTCAGCCACAAGCAACACGCCATGTCATGTCGCCAGGCGCCACTTCTTCCAACTTCGGAATTGTAACCGCCCTGCCATCACATCTAAATATATTATAATAAGTATTCGAAAAATAATCTAATTTCAGTTGTAAATTACAAATTAAAAAATCATTATTTTTCCTGTAATAATGTATGAAATGTGCTAAAATTGAAAACATGTATAATCTATTTTCTACTACTAGCGCTGCGAAACTTTCCAAGAGAGAAAACGAGATAGACAGAGATAAAGAGAGGCAAGTTCCACTCCACATATTTAAGTTTCTTCCTCGGATGAATAAAAAACACCATAATACTAGGGTCTACGCAACGTAATTGGCGCTGATATTTTAAAATTAAATATTTCAATAGGCAGCATACTATTTACAAATAACATCTCAAAGACTAGGTTAAAACCATATTTTAACTATAACATATTTCTCACCAGTAATTGCCAACACTGTTATTACTGTTTTAATTCTTAATGAATACGAAATAAATATTACAAGTTATATAAGATACTAGATTGAAGTTTAATTTAGTAAATTATACAATACTTTAAAGTTAATCAGTATTTATATCAGTGGTATAAAAGGTATTTTTAAAAACAGGTTGTCATGTTACTGCTGGGGTAATTTTTCAAAGGTTTGTTTGAAAACATCGCAAGAAACCGCCAATGGATTATATCAAAAGTAATCGGAGTGTAAGAAAGCAGAGTGATTGTTAGGTGAAAGGATTTTACGTTAGTGACGCGTGGGACGCAGCTTCGAGTCTCCAATCTCTCCTAACTGTTAACATTTTGCTTCCAAATATAATTTTTGAAGATTTGTTTCTTCTCTTTTATTTACTTTTCACGGTTGTTCTTCAGAAAAGACATTTTCTTTACAGTTCAAATGAAATTGCCACAGAGACGTCTGTTGAACTATTAGAACGGCAATGCAATGCCTACTTTCCAGTCGTTCATACTTTATAAACATGTTCTTTGCTGCAATAAATTATGTGTCGCTGAGAAGAAAGCGTTTTTACAGTGTACACTGTCACATTTAATTATATTTTCTTCAGAGAGGGCATGGAGTTCAGTTTAGAGATAATGTAATGAGAAATTGTCGTATTTGCCATCACAGAGTAAAATTTATATTTTGAACAACGCACTTCAGCCTCTGATATGGCGGATAAATTGAAGACATTTCAATACAATAACTCAAAATTTGAGTGAATAGCCCGGACACAAATCGTCCAAAGCTTCTAATAAACAAGTTACGTCACTTTCAGCCTTTATTTATGGAATCGTGAAGAGCACAACTCATTAGGTTTACAAAGAAGTAACATTTTCATTCCAACCAACATCTATGTGCGCTCTAATTTCTATATTTATAATCTTGTTTCTCCAGCTTAATTTCTGAAGTTATTGATTTTAGTAATATTCTCACTGTAAATTCCCGGCAGATATAACATCTATCGTTTTTTGGCCCACGGCAGGAGACAAAATGTATGTGATTTTGCCTTATAGGTCTGAAACAAATATCTAATATACTACTGAAACCGGTGTAAATGTAATGTAAAATACGTAAAACGAAAAAGAGCTTCTAAAATCGCTTGCAAATGCGTACGAGCGTTTCTGTAACATGCAATCCGTTACCGTAGTGACTAACTACAGAGTTGACACGGACACACACACACATACACACATATATATACATATATATCCCTACTTTAGCTTCGCATAATTTTAATCTCAACAAAGAAAACTACATTCTCCGATTAAATGTTAAATGAATATATATATATATGAGTGAGGAAATACTTCATATAACATTTAATTGGAGAATGTAGTTTTCTTTGTTGAGATTAAAACTATGCGAAGCTAAAGTAGGGATATAAAAATTCCGCAATTAGTTTGTATAGACATTGTATTATTCAGTATAATAATTTATAAATCAGTCCGATTTATGTATACTTCTACGTATTCAGATAAGTGTATTTTTCCAAAATGCTCATCACGTAACATACCGCTAATATAATACTGTGCAATAGGGAGAATTAAATGATTACGGCTATTGGACATGAACCCTAACTCAGTAACGATAATGTTATGGTGACTCTGCACTCGTGGCTCAGCAATATAAAATTTAAGTTAAACAATTATTGAATCAAACGGTATTATCTATACGTAACTTGAGTTTCACAGGGTTCACCGTTTAATTAAGTACTAACGTTTTAATTGAATCTTGATTAAGAAGAGGGCTTTGATTGGGCCTGATTTTATAGCTACCGCCTTCTTATGTTGCGACGTATATACGACATTTAAAATACATTTAAATATGTTTTTTTATGTGATGTGGGATTTTATATACTTTTTGACAGCTTCCCTTTACACAGCTGCCTCCCTACACATGACCTCTGTTTGGATAAATGGGGACAATGAGATTTTATTGTGTTTATATATAAGGAGTTTTTAAACTACATGTCGAAATTCAAACCACGGCATCTATGGGATAATACAAATAATTAATGCTAGTAACAAAACGTTCGGAAATTCATCTAGTTTTTGAAACTGAAACTGAATTGAGCAAAACAGCGCAGGCAGTTTACAACTTCATATACCTGCGTGAAAAAAAGTTGCATACTTTAAGGCAATTACCATAATGATGCGTACTGACTCCAAAAATTGTAGGCTACTACCACCACAATCATGATATGACGTGATACATTTTAAGAACAATAAATCTAGTCTGTGTTGTTATGCTTGAACCAATTAGGTTTTATGAGTAAGTAACGAATTTGCTTTTGCGATCATATAGTTACGTTTAATACTGTTTTTCAGATGTTTCAAATCTGGATAATTAATAGGTCCTGTGACAAATTTTAAAAAAATTGTTTCTTCTTAACACAATCGAGTGGACATATTTACTGGAAAGTCTACTTTTGTGGTTTATTAAAGGTTAAATTTATACCCGATCAATGGCGGGTAGTTCAGTGATTTTATAATACTATAATTTGAAGCTGCCTTCCTTACAGATCATAAAAGCCAGAAGCGTTTCCGTTTGAAACTCGCGCGTTAAGCTATGACTGCAGTACTTCATAATTCGCTCCGGTTGAAGAGCAGAGTAACACAAGACAATTTACATAGGGCATGGAGAACACGAGATGAGCGCCAATGAGTGGCCAAAGAGACGCACGCTATCATTTATATAGGTTGTTCACGATTACGTGTGCACTTTTAAAGCCCTTTCAACAAGCATTTACAGCTAATAAATACATCTTATTGCAGCCTCAGACATATTATTTTGAACGTCGTTAAATGTATACACTGTGTTTATTGGCTATATTTTAATGTTTAAATTTTAAACCAGTAGGGAGATGGAAATTGGATGAAAGAAAGAATTTAGAAGTGCCTTAAAAAGTACTCACTTTACTGTGAACAGCCTATAATCTCTTTTACAGAGCGCATTCCGGCATATAACAGCTACCGCCTGGCGTATCTGCAGCCCTTCCATCATTTATGCTACACGGCTGTCTGCCACCTAGGGGCATGCATGCGCCACCTCTGTGTAAAGTGATAATCCGTAAAAAAAAAGACACTTCAACACAACATATTCTCTTTTATATTTAAAGTATATTTGTTTATACCCATGATCCCAACTCTGCGTGGAGTTGTTCCTTTCGAGTGTCTGTTGTGTGGCTAGTCAGTAACACATTACTAAAAGCTGTTCACGATCAGGTGAGCACTTTTGAAAGCCCTGCATGCTATGCAGGCTATGTGTTCTTCTACCGTGTGTAAAATTAACATTACCGTCAGCCTCAGCACTTTTATTCATCCATCGGTGAAGTGAAACTTTGAAATGATTAGAGAAGTGAAGATTTTACAAATCTGCTCATTTTCACACCTTTATGCAGTAAAAAAAAAAAACAGAAAGGTAAATAAATAATTTAAGTTTTCACAAATGGTCACCTAACACTTTTTATTCGACGTTAAGATATTTAACTACGTCCCCTTCATTGTTACCAACTGCACTGGGCGAATGTCACTCATTGTGCCCACTAAAATATATGCAGGCAGGGGCAGTGACTGTTCTCTAAGGTTTTTTCCCAAAGTGCCCACTTTATCGTGAACAGCCTTTAATGATACTTATTCATTGTAATCGTACCACATTTTTACTTACCTTTAACTGTTGTGCAAACTCTCTACGATGGTCAGCTGCACATTGACATGCTAATGCTCTGCAAATCAACGTATGTAGTCAGACATTTTCTCCGTAGTTTATATAATTAACTTGATAACTTTCTTGTTACCATGCAGTAAAAAACCACTGCAAAAGTAAATTGTTCTTGTACGTCATTTGATGAGAGATAAAATAGTTTAAAAAAATACGTAGCCAGTTCCGACTGATCGATTAGCAGTCTCGTAATTAAATATCGTAAAACAAGTTTATTGATAACTAATTAGTCTACTTTCCTCTAATTGGGTTCAAATAAACTTTAGTGAAATGCTCAAAAGCTTAGATGGCAGGTAGGTGTTGACATCTTATTGATAGCAATATCATTAGAGATAAAACTTAAAACATGTGAGTAGTATAGGTATGGGGCAACGGTGCCAAGGGCATAGGACACTGGCTCGGTGCATCGGCCGGGTGCTGGCCGCCATATTTTAATTTTACCGTCTTTCTCTCAGAATCGCTTGCTTTTCTTTTACAAAAACCCCGTTTTTTAATCAAAAAAGCCTCACAATTTACTTTCTTTCCTTATAAATTTCCCGTTTTCCTTCAAATTTCCGCTATTTCCCAAAATAGCATCGAACAACACTGGAGCCCCATTTCTTTTCGCACACGAGAAAATTGAGGTGATTTCTGGGGTTCGTTATTCTTTCAAGAAGACATAATGAGATATCTGAGAAGCATATTGAAAAAAAATTATACCTATTTTTTAAATAAAATATATTTTTATACTTAGAACATTTATTAAATGGTATATCTCACCGGACTCGTCTTTTCAAGACGCATACGAACATGATGATATAACATCATTTTGTTTTTTCACTTCATTATCTATCATTCCACGTTGTCTCTCTCTCATTCCATCTCTCTACTGCTCTTTCTATCTTGTCTTCTTTCTCAATCCACCTCTTTCTCTCTTGACGCCATCTTCGTCCACCGTCTACAATGTAACTTCATCGACTGCTAGAGAGCATGAAGCGCTAATGTGCATATTTATTTACGAATTTAAAGAAGTAATTTTCCATACACGAGAAGGTATACAAAAAGTTATTGTACAGTACACTACAGGCAAAATATATATTAAAAATTTGGATTTCAATACTTGATTTTTTATAGTCAATAAATGTTTCAACATTTACTTTATTCAAGTTGTTTGTACTGTTCTAAGAAAGAAATTATTTAATATAAAATCGCCTGGCTTTGTAAACACACACGCACGCACGCACTGGCAGACAAGCGAGGGAGACGCAAGCTGTGAAAATTCAAGAGTGCTGGCAACGTCCGTAGGAAACATGCCTAGAGTGCTGGCAAAGTCCGTAGGAAACAGGCCAACAGTGCTGGCAAAGTCCGTAGGAACAGTCCAACAGTGCTGGCAACGTCCGTAGGAACAGGCCGACAGTGCTGGCAACGTCTGTAGGAACAGGCCAAGAGTGCTGGAAACGTCCGTAGGAACGAGCCAAGAGTGCTGGAAACGTCCGTAGGAACAGTCCAAGAGTACTGGCAACGTCCGTAGGAACGAGCCAAGAGTGCTGGCAACGTCCGTAGGAACAGTCCAACAGTGCTGGCAAAGTTCGTAGGAACAGGCCAACAGTGCTGGCAACGTCCGTAGGAACAGGCCAAGAGTGCTGGCAACGTCCGTAGGAAGTGCGAAGAGTGCTGGCAACGTCCGTAGGAAACATGCCTAGAGTGCTGGCAAAGTCCGTAGGAAACAGGCCAACAGTGCTGGCAACGTCCGTAGGAACGAGCCAAGAGTGCTGGCAACGTCCGTAGGAACGGGCCAAGAGTGCTGGCAACGTCCGTAGGAAGTGCGAAGAGTGCTGGCAACGTCCGTAGGAAACATGCCTAGAGTGCTGGCAAAGTCCGTAGGAACAGGCCAACAGTGCTGGCAAAGTCCGTAGGAAGTGCGAAGAGTGCTGGCAACGTCCGTAGGAAACAGGCCAAGAGTGCTGGCAACGTCCGTAGGAACTAGCCAAGAGTGCTGGCAAAGTCCGTAGGAAGTGCGAAGAGTGCTGGCAACGTCCGTAGGAAACAGGCCAACAGTGCTGGCAACGTCCGTAGGAACAGGCCAACAGTGCTGGCAACGACCGTAGTAACGAGCCAAGAGTGCTGGAAACGTCCGTAGGAACGAGCCAAGAGTGCTGGAAACGTCCGTAGGAACAGTCCAAGAGTACTGGCAACGTCTGTAGGAACGAGCCAAGAGTGCTGGCAACGTCCGTAGGAACGGGCCAAGAGTGCTGGCAACGTCCGTAGGAAGTGCGAAGAGTGCTGGCAACGTCCGTAGGAAACATGCCTAGAGTGCTGGCAAAGTCCGTAGGAACAGGCCAACAGTGCTGGCAAAGTCCGTAGGAAGTGCGAAGAGTGCTGGCAACGTCCGTAGGAAACATGCCTAGAGTGCTGGCAAAGTCCGTAGGAACAGGCCAACAGTGCTGGCAAAGTCCGTAGGAAGTGCGAAGAGTGCTGGCAACGTCCGTAGGAAACAGGCCAACAGTGCTGGCAACGTCCGTAGGAACGAGCCAAGAGTGCTGGCAACGTCCGTAGGAACGGGCCAAGAGTGCTGGCAACGTCCGTAGGAAACAGGCCAAGAGTGCTGGCAACGTCCGTAGGAAACAGGCCAAGAGTGCTGGCAACGTCCGTAGGAACTAGCCAAGAGTGCTGGCAACGTCCGTAGGAAACAGGCCAAGAGTGCTGGCAACGTCCGTAGGAACGGGCCAAGAGTGCTGGCAACGTCCGTAGGAACAGGCCAACAGTGCTGGCAAAGTCCGTAGGAAACAGGCCAAGAGTGCTGGCAACGTCCGTAGGAACGAGCCAACAGTGCTGGCAACGTCCGTAGGAACAGGCCAACAGTGCTGGCAACGTCCGTAGGAACGGGCCAAGAGTGCTGGCAACGTCCGTAGGAAACATGCCTAGAGTGCTGGGAATGTCTATAGGACACCACTTGAAGAGAGGCAAATGACCACGATCGATCGCACTACTGTGCAGTCTTGTCATATCATTCAGACATCTAAGAATTGATGCATTTATAAATTGTTAGAATAGTTTTATTTTATTTATTATTTGAAAAATGCCAAAATCATCTTTCAAAAATGCAATTAAATGTATATATGATGTATTTGTAATACAAAATATGTTTCAAAATTTTAAATTATATAAATTTCATATTTTGTTATGTCAGCTGTTAACATTTTAAAAAAATATTAAACTCTGATGTAGGGACTCGATTCGAACGCACTACCTCTCGGATAGGAGCTTAACAATGGTAATCACTCAGCTGCCAAGCTCACGCAAATAACAGTGTTTCAATGTATTCTATATATATCCTTTAGATACTTTTTCAATCCTTCATGCCTATGATCACAAATATTTTTTTATATCCATTTAAAATTATCATGTAGCAAGCCAGGCTGTAAACAAGCGAATATTTATAGTGACTAGTGTATATAATTTGTGATTTCTTAGGGCCAGGCTCGAGAAATTTAGTTTGAAAGAATCATTTCTGGCTCCAGAAATGCATTTGTTTCAGCACTTTATAGTCGTAGTGATTATCTTAAAAAGATGTTTGCTATTTATAGGCCTACTGAAATTTTTAACGTGATCAATTTATAACTCACTGGTCGTACGATATGCGTTTAGTAAGAAATAAAATATTCAAGTTTTTTTTTCTTCAAATTTTTAAAATATATTACAACAAAAATCACATAAGTAATAAATTCAGCTACTTATATACTTGCTAATGTTGACTTTTGCCACCTTTATTTGTTATTGGTATGCATGTTACTTTTCATATCCACAGGGGTATGTTAAATAAAAAATCTGTAATTATTATTTCATTTTTAAAAGTGATTTAATTTTTAAGTTTTTTTTTGTACTTAAATTTTATGTATATTACTGCAGAACTATGCAAAAGTCTATCAAAAAACTTACTACATTTCGGGTCTCCTCTCTTCAAGACTAAATGTTACACAATCTCGGAATCTGCAAATTTTTCATTGCCTTAACTCTTTTGTGGGCATAACATCCTACTCGGATATAATTAAATTTGTTTTTATGTGACTAAAACCAAGCGCCATCATATTCTCTATAAATAATGGGAAGTAGGCAGGATACAACCCCAGCGAGAAATTAAACACTTCTTTATTTATATCAAATTTATATTATTACATACTTGAGATAACAAACATAAAAATTGAACCCTTATATTTACCACACCATTCGCATAATGTCTTTACAACAGCATGCTCACTTTTCATGTGGTGAAAATAATCTTCTTATACGCAGTTCAAGGCGTCTACACTAGCAGATGTCCAACCAGAATCCCTGGACATATATTTCTCTCCTTCACGACAAAGTTTTCTTTCAACGCCTCTACAGCCCCTGGAATGCTATAAACATTGTATAGTGCTTTATTCGCAGTCTTGAATGCTAGGATACTGATGGTTTCATACAAAGGCTATGGCTGTTTGTAGATACACTTCAGTCAATCACTGTATTTTATGGGCCCTTCTTCAAATTTGTATTTGTATTTTTTGTATTTATGGTGTTTATACCAACAAAGTTATTTCCAATCACCCAAATCTTTCAAGTACCCTTGAATGCAGATTGTTTCAGGTAGAATCTGTTTGATGTGGTTTCGCGAACTGCTAGTACAGTTGGTTCCTTAGCTGGCGAGACTTGACATTTGCAGTTCTTGCTATGTCTCTTCAGCTTATTGTCTCGTTTGAACAGACAAATGCACTTGATGAATTGCTGCATAGCAGAGGAAGGATTGTTAATGCAGGAAGCTCTTACATGCTTCCTTACACTTTGGCTTTAGGCAAATATCTTGTAACAGTAACAGCAGCGAAGCCTTGGCGAAGTCGTCGATGGCGACTTTACTGTAGGTGTCCCAATCGAAGAAGTCGATAACACTGTGCCAACCTCAGGCGTTGATGTACCAGCAACCTTTGGCTCCATACTATATTCCAGTTGTAAACACGAGCTGGGACTAAGTGGCTTTCATGGCTGCCACTGTCAAACTAAGCTTCCCAACTAGAACCAAGCTCCTTATACACCCGCAAGCAAGGACCATATCACCCACCATACCACACGTTTACAGAAACTATAGAGTTCAGACCAGCCGAAACACAAACATCCCTGCCTTCTGCTCTACCAACCAACACCAGACGAAACATACTCATCGTTCATACCTCTTACTATAACTCGAGCATACCTCAACAATTCACTCTACACTGACCTTACCAAAAATGTACTTACTGCTCATACTTTCTGCTGTACTGGTGGACACCAGCCAAATATAAACTAGTCACTATATCAGCCAATAATCCATTACTATGCAAGTCATACCAGACTACCCAACACCGCCATCTCCTATAACAAAAAAAAATACTACACCACCCAATACACCAAGCACAGTATTCATCATAACTCGAGCAACTATACAGGTGAGGCCAGCCAATCATATAACTCCCATTCTACTTGTTCTACCAACCAACACCACTTATACCTACTAACCATACTACTCACTAAAACTCTAGCATACTTCAACCATTCGTCCTCACAGACCATACAAAGCAAACATGCAGCCCCATACCAGTGACTCAATCAGCTTCTTCCCATATCACCCCCCATACTGACTGACACCTGTCAAATTACACTGACCACCCATATATCTTACTATAACTAAGCATACCTTAGTGTTACAGGACTCGCCGGCACACACTTGTTCTTTACAACTTTCGACGTACACTAACAATCGCAAGACAGATATACTGGAAAAACATATCACCCAACATACCAGCCAAGTTAACTAAAGTTTGACAGTGGCAGCCATGAAAGCCACTTAGTCTCAGCTCGTGTAAACAACTGGCATATAGTATGGAGCTAAATGTTGATGATTCATCAACGCCTGTAGTTGGCACAGTGTTATCAACTTATTTGGATGGTTCACCTACAGCAGTGCCACCATCGACAACTTCGACAAGACTTTGTTGCTGTTAGTGTGACAAGATATTTGCCTACAACCAAAGTGCAAGGAAGCATGAAAAAACTTCTTGTGTGAAGGGACCCTCCTGTGCTATGCAGCAATGGATCAAGTTCGTTTGTCTGTTCAAACGAGGCTATAAGCTGAAGATACATAGTAAAAACTGCAAATTTCAAGTCTCGCCAGCTAAGGAACCACCTGCACCAGCTGTTGGCCAAACCACAACGAACGGATTCCACCTAAAACAATCTGTATTCAAGGATACTTCAAAGGATTATTTGATTGGAAATAACTTTGTAGGTACGAAAAACATATATACATACATGGGCCACATTAAACAAAGAGTAATGAATCCATTTACAGAATGAGATGAAGAAGGTCCCATAAAATACAATGTTTGGGTGGAGTGCACCTACAAAAAGCCTTAGCCTTTGGATGCAACCACCTGTAGCCGAGCATTCAAGACTGCGAATAAAGCACTGTACGATGTTGATAGTATTCCTGGGGCTGTAGAGACCTTGAAAGAAAAACTGTGTGATGAAGAGAAATATATGTCCAAGTTTTCTGGTGGGACACTTGTTAGTTTAGACTGCCTTGAACTGTGTATAAGCAGATTATATTCACTACATGAAAAGTCACAATGCTGTCGAAATTACACTATGCGAATGGTGTGGAAAATTTCCGAATTCTGCTTTTATATTTGTAGTCTAAAGTATGTGTGTGTGTATATATATTATATATATATATAATTTAAATAAAAAAGCGTTTAATTTCTCTGTGTTGTCGTATACTGGCTACTTCCCCTTATAAGTAGAGGATATTATGGCGCTTGGTTTAGTCATATAAACATAAATTCAATTAAATCCGAGTAGGATAGTTATGCCTTCAAAACAGGGAAGGCAGGGAATAATTTGCAGATTCCAACATTGGGTAGCCTAGCATTTAGTCTTGAAGAGAAGAGACCTGTAATGTAGTAAGTTAGTGATGGATTTTTGCATAGTTCTGCTACACTCTACGTACAATTTAAGTACATCTTAAAAATATTAAAATTATATAAATATTAAATAATAATTACAGATTTTTATTTGACATGCCTCTAGGCCTTTAAAAAGCAACATGTTTACCAGAAACAAGTGCAGAGGGCAAAGTCAGTGTCAGCATGTATATAAGTAGCTGGATGTATTTCTTAGGTGTTTTTGTTGTAATATATTTTTATAAATTTGAAAAATATATATTCTTGAATATCAAATTTCTTATTAAACCTATGTCGTAGGGTAACCAGTCTGTTATACACAGATCTAAAAACAGCACTATAAAAAGGAAATGTTATTTTTAACTTATCACTATTGTTATAAACATCTTAAACAAAGCAATTCCTGGAGTCAGAAATAATTCTTGAAAACTGTATTTCACGAGCCTGGCCCTAAGAGATCGCATATAATATACACGTTTCACTATAGATATTCTCTTGCTTACAGGCCGGATTGCTACATAATAATTTAAATAGTATATAAAAGCACTTATCTTTGTGTGAGCTTGGTGGCTGAAGGATTTGCATACTTGGATCCTCATAGCAAAGAGCGAAATTTATATAATTTAACTTTTTAAGCCTATTTTGCATTGAAAATACATTTTAGATACAATTAATTGAATTTTTATTTCTTTATTTTGGCATTTTTCAAATGTTAAATAAAATGAAATAATTCTAATTATTTATAAATGCATCATTTCCTAGATGTCTGACTGATGTAAGAAGGCTGCATAGCAGCGCGAGCGATCATGGTGATTGGCCCCTCTTCCAGCGGTGTCCTTATGGATGTTTCCAGCAATCTTAGCCTGTCACAGCAGCTACATCTGCCTCGCGTTGCCTACCAGTGCGTGCGTGCATGCTGACCTGCGTCGTTACAATGTTAGGCGACTTTATATTACATTATTCCTTTCGTAGAACATAAAAAATTGAATTAATTAAATATGAAAAAAATATCGATTTTTTTTAAATAAAGCATTTAAATTCGTTTTTTTTTTTTTTTAGTCCTGCCTGTAATGTGCTTTAAAATAACATTTTATATATCTTCTTGTGTATGAAAAATTACTTCTTAAAATTCGTAAACAAATATACGCACTGGCGAACCGCGCACTCTAGCAGGCGATGGAGGAACAACGCAGACGGCGGGTAAAGAAGGCGACACGAGACAGAGAGATGGTATGAGAGGGAGACAAGAGAGCAAGAGAAAGAGAGAAAGATTGAATTAGAGAGAGAGAGAGAACTGAGAATGATATAGCGGGAAGCATAAAAACAAAATGACGATATAACTTCACGGTCGTATGCGCCTTGAAAATACGTGTCCGGTGATATACATCACCTAATATTTATGCTTTTAATATTTTTAAGTAAAAAAATATATTTAAATTAATAAAACAATTATTTACATTATTTTATCAATTTTATCAGTTTCTCAGATACCACACTGTGTGTTCTAGAAGTAATAGCGAGCCCCATAAATCACCTGAATTTAATGGTTTTCGAAAAAAATTGGGTTCAAGAGTGGTTCGGTTATTTTTTTTTAAAGAGAAAACCGGGATTTTTTAGTCAAAGGAGGTAAATCCTAAGAATTTTTTTTGGTAAAAACATGAGTTTTTTTTTATAAAAGCGAGCAATTCTGGGGGTAAAAAGGAAAATTTCCAAGATGGCGCCCGGCGCCCGGCCGATCCGCCGAGCCACTCTCCTATGTCCTTGTCACCCTTTCCCCATACCTTAACTACTCATGTGAAAGAGTGGTAAGACAATTTAAATTCGCGAGTCACTTACTTGGGATTCAATTCAGAAGAACTCGTGAAATATAAAGGGTGTGAAATGAACTGCGTCACGGAGTTAGGATTCGAGGAATCAACTTCGGATGTAATCAAATAAGGTTTTGAAGGATAGGGTTAACTAACCTGAAATATTTACACGACCATGTATGTGAAAATAAGTGTCTGGCCAATTAAAACGCCACTTGCGTGAAATATTTGGTGGAAATCGGTTGAGACCCAACATATAGCATAACAATTTTTATTTTTGAACTGGGTTATGTTATAAAAAAATTTAAAATGTTTTACTGTATACAATGTTTCTAATAGATACGATCAGTATAACATTTTTGTTGAAGTAGGATAATTTTTTTAATAGATATGCCAAACATATCTTATTATTTACATTGCCCCCATTTCGAAAATCAGTGTCCAGCCCTATTTAAATCCTATAACTTTACATAGCCTTCTGTAGTTGTGAAACATTTGGTGGAAATTAGTTTAACTGTCCCCTGAAATAACGTCAAATGTCCCATTTACTCACCTGACAATGTAAAGTTGGTTACGGAGAATGGAAAGTAGTTCCATATCTTAGGCGTCGAATTAAAAGGGTTAGGTTACCATTTGTGATTATATAAATTAATTATTTCTCTTTCTGTTTTTTTATTGCATAGAAGACTAAATATTAGAGAATTTTTGTAAAATATATGCTTTCTAATAATTTCACAGTTTCACTTGACTGAGCATGAAGAAAGTGATGAGGCCCATGGCAATGTTAATTTTACAAAGACAGAACAATACGCAACGTGCATACAAGTAGATCTTAAGCAGGGCTTTAAAAAATGCTAATTTTTCCGTGAACAGCCTGTAGCAATACATTGTGAAATTTTTGTATGAATCGATTGATTGATCCTCGAGATATGACAAAAAAACCTGCGTTGTTCATGTGACGATCTTTGTATATAGAGGACAAAAATGTTTGTATTATCACATGTGATTATAATAATATATGCAAATTACGACGTTAAATGTAAATCTGTTACATAATTTCGTAGTTAATCTACACTCAGCTAAAATGTTTGTATAAGCGCCATTTGGAAAATAAAAAATTACACACTTAAAACACATAAATCAATATGGCCTACCACAAGTACAAATTCTAAGCCAAAACCTACTATATAAGGAGACGATCTCTGTATGTCCATCTTTAATACTTCTGTCCCTTGAAACTCAACAAAAGTTCTTCCAATTTTGCAGAGCGAATTCTCACGGTCTAATAAAGGTCAAGTTCAAATGTCAGCAAGATCAGATTATGCTATCATGACTTTTGAGACTAAAATCTAATTTTTTAATTACTTTTTGCCATAAAAAATTTGTATTAATGCATAGAGATTATTGCATAGAGATAAGAAGGTAATGGAAAATCTCGCTTCAATGTTGAGTTAATCCTAACTACTATACAAATGCGAAAGTGTGTTTTTTTTTTTACCTTCTTACACGTCAAAATGGAGGAACGGATGGAAGTGTTTTTTTTTCGCACAGATATAGTTGGAGCATTAGCTACTTTTATCACAGGAAAATATATCAAATGGTTCCAAAAAATTATGATAATGGATGTATTATTGAATAAATAAACCTTTACCTTAATATCTTCTATAACTTGTATTATTTTTTTCTGTTTTAAATATCAATTAACAACAGCGAGAGCAGCGACGCGTTGGCAACGACCGGTAAGAAATAGTTCACAGTTACAATATTATTTAACCTCGTTTTTTAGTATACTATTTGTAAATTAAACGGTGCCAACCGAAATATTTAAATATTTAAGTGGCCCCGATGGCAACATAGCTCATTTTTTACAGTTTAAAATAACAGCGGAAAATATCGCGAGTAGGCCGTAATGGTACGGTATTGTTTTATCGAGCGAGAAAACAATTGAAAAACTGTCTGCAGGCGAGGCTTGTCGCCCTCTTTCTCTTTCTTCGTCTCTTTCACACTCGGGAAATTTCACTTCGCCAGTAATCAATAAATTATACATGTTTTCAATTGTAGCATATTTCATACTTATTACAGGAAAATAATGATTTTTGAATTTGTAATTTACAACTGAAAAGAGATTTTAATGTTTGAATACGTATTTTAATATATTTAGATATGATGGCGGGGTAGTTACCTAGTGAAGTTTGCAGACGTGGCGAGCCATGACATGGCAAGTTGCTTTTTTTCAAACGAAACGTAAATTATTCTTACTCCGAAAAATACTTCAAATTAATACATCACATTTGTAGACGTTGTGTTTTTTAAACCTACCCAGGCAAGTTACGATGTAGTGATAAATCTGTGTTTCCACGGCAGTAATAAATATACTGTTACATGTGCTTAGTTAATCATTGCGTCTGTGAAATGGCGTGCCATTGTGTATCGTGGCCTATACGTTGGCCCTGTGTGTGCGTGATTAAAAATATTTTATTAGCACTATTTATACGTTGTAGATGTGAACTGTTTTTATGACGAAAGTTATTTATTTACATCCACGTCTGTTTATTTATCACAACGTTGTACCTTTGCCCTAAGGGGTTTGAAACACAGTTGTTAACGTAATTTTCCACAATCCCAGAAGAAAAATACTAAGCCCAGCCCGACAAATTTCGATAAACCTAATAAACAGTAACAATACATAGAAATATGAGCGGAATAAAAGTTATCGTAGGCTTATTTGTGTGCATGTTCACAGCTATCTTTTAAAGTTTGTATGACAAAAATGAGCAACACGAGTTACATGCTTGAATTTAATGTGCCTTTTTCACTGGTTGTTCCTTCGTTTTAATATTTATTCCAACTGAGGCTGTCCTTTTAGAGAATTGACCCAACACACATCAATAACAAAAGGATAATTAGTACAGCCCTTTACCTCGCTGTAGTAACAGTGTTAAACACAGTAGCAGCACAATACTAACGTGCATTACATGTGTTGAACTACGTCGTAGAAACAAATACGTTAATGTAAAATAACCGTAAGAACTGTCTTCAGTTTAGGCATTTTTAAAACGTCATAAAGCTGACCTAAATAATTCTAGAGGCCTAAACTGTGAATATTCATACGGAATGGTTTTTGGAATATGATAGAATTCTTTGAAAAGTTGTTAACAGTAAACAACACATTTGGCAGGTATAAAAGTAGAAGTCACATTTCCATGTTTATCTTTAGGTATAGCGAAACTATACGATTATATGCACACTCACAATGGGATGTAAACATTGATTTTGACATATGCTAGACATCAGTCACATGGCAATGTTTATTTACATTTGGCGGAAGGATACAAAACGGGCCTGCAAGTAGATATTTAACAGGGCTCCGAGAAAGTTGCTTCCAATGGGGTACTGGATTAAACTTTTCTTAGGATTACTGCATAAAAAACATTGTTAAGAAAAATCCGTCATTTCTCCTTTCTTTTTTGTCTATGGGCTGTCTTACATTCCTTCCATAGGGCCGCAGTAGCTCAGTGAGTAGAGAACACGATAGTGGGGCCGCAGTAGCTCAGTGGCTAGAACATGCAATAGTGGTACCGCGCGCGAAGCAGCGGTTAAAAGCTAATTTGACATCATTTCATGTAACTATATCAACTATGCCCTTAGTGGCCCAGTGGATAGAGCGTTTCCAAGTGGGGCCGCAGTGGCTCAGTGGATAGAGCGATTCTAAGAGGGGCCGCAGTAGCTTAGTGGATATAAATATATCAAGTGGGCAGCAGAGGCCCAGTGGATATTATATATTAAATGGGGCCGTAGTGGCGAAGTGGTTAGAGAGATTCCAATTAGAGCCTTAGTGGCTTAGTGTATAGAACTCTATCAAGTGGGGCCGGAGTGGCTTAGTGGATAGAACTATAGCAAGTGGGGCCGCTGTGGCCAAGTGTTTAGAGCGATACGAATTAGAGCCTTAGTGGCCCAGTGAATAGAGAAAAATAAAATGGGGCCTCAGTCGCTTCAATGTTGAGTTTATTTCACATAATTTCGTTATTATCTACATATCTCTATGCATTTTTTTTTTTTTCAGTATTTGTGTGATTGAAAAAATGTTGTAATCTCGTAACTATTCTAGGCACGTGATCATACACTCACCGGTTTATCCCTATTTTTAAATAAATTGGTTGTCTGTTTCCCGAGATACAGCATAAGAACTGTAGCATTTCATGTGATGCTGTTTTACAAAACGGCGAAGAAATGAGACTCCGCATAGACAATATTTGTGGTTATAATTGCTACTTTTAGCATACAAAGTTAAGTTGAAATTTATTTTGAAATTTCGCAGACAAAAATTTTTTACCTAAAAATGTTTTATGGCCACCATTTTGAAAATATGTTTGTCTGATTTTCTCAAAGTTTATCACTTTACTTGGTCTGCCATAGTGCTACTCATTTGCCAATTTTGGTAGAAATTTGTTGTTTTTCTTATATATCGCATTATTTTATATGCCATGTGATACAATTTACAAAATTATGGACACAAGATATTTTGTGTGAACACATTTGATGTTTGTAATATGTACAGCCAGTGTGTAAACATTCGTTGAAATTAAAAATATGGTTTCGACGATATAACATACAAAACTAAAACTTATATGGCCACCATTTTGAATTTGAGAGTCTGTTATACCTCAGACGTATCAGTCACCATGTCTCAGTTCTACTTGTTTGCCGTATTTGGTAAGAATCTTTTGATTATTTCCAGAGATATGGCATAAAATGGTATTAATTCGTGTGGCGCTATCTGACAAAATGGAGGAAACAAGAAACTTTGTGTAGACACATGTGATATTTGTTATATATACTTCCAGCATACGAAGTTAATTTGTAATAAATTACATTATTTCGAGGGTCTAGCATGGAATGCTAAGATAGTTAGATGGCCTCCATTTTAAAAATAAGTGTTTCACATATTTGAAACATATTCATATCAGCTATTGTTAGTCTACTATTTTGTCAAACTTGGTAGAAATCTCTCGATTAATTCATTTAGCGCTGTTTTACAAAATAGCAGGCAAAAGTGGTTGTTTTTTGGCTTGTATGATGGATTTAATAGATGCTGTTAGCGTACAAGATTTGGTGAAAATTGGTCATACAGTATGTTAGTTATACCAAATATTTGTATGGCTGTCATTATGAAAATATGTGCCTAATTTGGTTTACTTACTTGCATTTACCTTGCCTGTCTAAGTATTGTATACGTACCAAATTTAGCGAAAATTGTTTCATTAGTTTTTGATATTTAATGTAAAAGCTTAATTTATTCATGTGGTGCTATCTTCCAAAATGGCTCACCAACAACAATATTCACCTTTGAATTCAATGCTTACACCATGCGCTGCCAGCGCACAATATTTGATTTAGAAAGGTTGAATGATTTCCAGGAATGATATAGGCCTAAATCTTAAAATGGGTGCCATTTTAAAAGTAAGTGGCCGGCGTGTACGAAAGCTATAAAAGTCAGGTTTCCATACTTAGTATACCTGTGCATGTAAAATTCGGTTCTTGCGTTCGAGTATTGAAAAATACACACACAGCCAGGAAAGTAGGCTAACAATAATATAAGATAAGTTCAAGAATATAAACAAGACTACAGTATGCTTTTCATTCTTGTACCACAGCGACATACATTTTTCTACGAAAAGTAAAAGTTCGCAACTTCTATAGTACAGCGCCTAAGCAACAGAAGTCTACGTCAGTATAATATAATCGAATGAAATATCTACAACAAAGTTCAATGATCTCTTGTTACAAAATGTTTAGGTTTTGCCTAGTTTTTAACTTTTGACGGGTACTGTAGTGCAGTTGTGGGCCAGTAAATCATGACAGAGTAGGGAAATTGGCATTGAAATACAACGGATTCTACAGTTGGATTCGGATTAGGGGAGCCGCCATGTTTTTACGCCACCATCAGCTATTTCTTGCCTTTTTCCCTCAAAATTTCCTTTTTCCCCTCAAAATCGACCGAGATACCCTAAAATTTCCCCTGTTCCTTAAAAATATCCCTGTTTCCCTAAAAATGTCCCTTTTTCCCCTCAAAATGTAAGCAGGCCCAAAAAATTGTATAAGCCCCACATCTGCAGAAAGAAGTCCCTGAAATACAATTTTCACCAATTTTTTTAATTTGAGGAGCTTCCTTAGGACCCACAGAGCAGTGGCGGCCATATTGGTTTTAAGGCGTGTGGTATGCCAAGTCGATACAAGGGATCCAAGATCAGAGTTAGGCCTAACTATCGGCAATCTTGGTTGGCAGCCATGTTGCATCCATATTGTATGCAGATGACTTTTGACCTTGACCCATCAACTTTGACATTTGCCCCTTTACCTTGAAAATGCAAAAATCTAGAAATATAAAAAAATATATCACAAAAGATACTAAAAACATTATTATTAAAATTCATTATAAAATAACAAAAAAATTATTATTAAAAATTATTAACAAATTACTTTAAAATTTGTAAATTTTTTTTAATAACTTACATTTCCGAAGGTCCCCCAGCACCACCATTAGTCATATTCGTCCCATCCCCAGCAGACAACTGACTGCCTCACCCCCACTCCCCTCGCCTATACTCATTCCACCATCTTCATTTTTCGTTCATCATTTGATTAGACATTACTGACGGCCACCATCTTGGTAGGTGACTGCCAACTTGGTAGGTGACGACTATCTTAGTTAGGCGGTTCACCATCTTGGTAGGCAATTACCATCTTGGTAGACATCACCCATCCGCCATATTGGAAGCCAATGACCATGGCTTTGTCCCCATGACCTTGAATGATGTTTAAAATAAAAAATTGAGAAAAAATACATAAAAGTCAACAAGCATAATACATAACAGACTACTACCGCCATATAACATGCAGACTACATTGACCTTTAGTTCATGATCTTGAATGACCTTGAAAACAAAAACTCGTGGAAAAATATATAAAACTCATTAAGTGTAATACATAACAGACTACTACCGCTATATTAGATACAGACTACCATGACCTTGATCTTATGACATTTAATGACCTTGAAACCAAAACTCGAAAAAAATACATAAAGTCCGCAAGCATAAATCATCAGAGTCTACCACCGCCCTATTCGAGGCAGGCTACCTCAACCTTGACTTGATGACCTTGAAAGACTTTGAAAACTAAAAACTCGAGAATAGTTCCGCCATATTAGATGTAGACTACCTCGACCTTTATCTTCTGACCTTGAATGACCTGAAAACAAAAACATGAGGAAAAATACATAAAACTCTCCAAGCATAATACATTACAGACTACTACAGCCATATTGGATGCAGACTACCTTTACCCTGACACCATGAACTTAACGACCTTGAAAACAAAAGCTCGAGAATAAATTCATAAAAGTAAGCATACTGGAGGCAAAGCGAGATTTTGGCCCTTGTATTTATAGGCACAAAAAAATTGTAATTTTCCACTCTATTAAAATCTGTTATCAATCGTTAGAATACCTACAAGTATGATGTAGGACTTTGACTAGATGCATAATTTATTAAATATATATTTGTTATTAAAAATTGTATGTTGTACAATTTTAAAAAGTATTTTTTAAAATTAATTTCATATAAATATACATATAGTACAATAGTACTTTTTACAGTATTTTTAAATTATATTTATTTTATATCTGCTCCTTTTAAATTTTAATTTTATTCTGACAAATAAGGTACGCATGAAATATAACACGCTTTATTTTCACACACATTTCACTGCTACTCATGTAAAATTCACGTGGAACACAAATAACATCGGGTCGCCTATGGTTATTCCGTGGTATTTTTCAATCACTCAGCATGTACTCAAAGTACAGGAATCACTTCAGTGAGATCCTATAGTCTAGCGTGTGACACACGCTTCTAAAACACAAGTGCAGAATACTATGTCTCAAAAATTAAATTAACAGAAATTTATACCGTATTATTTTAATAGTTGAAAGTTTGCTGCTGAAATTCAGATTTAATATATGGTTTGGGGGGGGGGGGGTAACTTTTGAGGTAGTCACTGAATGTGACACTCTTGCTACAGTACACTGTAATAAGCTATTAAATATTCCTCTCATTGTTATCGGATTTTAATTTAAGATGTTTCTGTGTGACTCTTCACAAATTATTTTATATCAGTGCTAATCGGTTTCCTATAATATGACATAAATATTTTATAAAGTTTTTTTTTTTGTTGCGGGTTTGCCAAATGTTATCACGGATGTGACAATGTGCAATAATTTTTCGTATGTATGACTGATAGGTTGTAAATTAAATACACGTATAGTGTTTACGAGAATGTTCTCATATAATAACAAAAGTTACGTAGTAAAACTATTTTAAAAGCACTCAATCGTTCTCTACCATAGAACATACGTTATAATGTTAAGTAGAGAAATATCAAATCTCTAGGTCTCAATAAATTATATTGTGTATATTCATTGACTTAAATTCTTCCAAAACTTGATTTCAAAACTTTTTTTAGCGAAGGGGGGGGGGGGGGGCAGGACATACTAAGACATAGATAATATAGGAAATATCTCGTCCATTAAGTTTGAAGATAGTACATTATTTATCGACAACCGTCATACGGTCTACAATTCATCGTCCTCTTCTACAGACGTCTGAAGAATAGCGGTGTATGCATATGTAAAGGCTGTTCACGGTAAAGTGAGTACTTTAGAAATGAACATTAGAATATAGTCACTGAGTGACATTTGCGCAGTAATGTTGGCAACGATGGATGGGAAGTAGTTCCATATCTTAACGTCGAATAAAAATTGTTAGGTAATAATTTTGGATGAATTAAAATAATTTCTTTTGGTTTCTGTTTTTCTTTTATGCATCGAAGCGTAAAAATGAACAGATGTGTTACGTACTAACTTTCCTAATAAGTTCACTGTTTAATTTGACCGACGCATGAATAAAGTGATGAGACCCATGGCAATGTTAAATATAAATTGGGCGGAGGAGTACACAACGTGTACACAAGTAGATCTTAAGCAGGGCATTCAAAATTGTTAATTTTAATGTGAACAGCCTATAACTGGATTTGTCTTGTTGGTTGTAGAAATCTTTACCATGGCGTACAACCTTCTCTTATTTAATCCATTGTTACACGCGAAGTTGGTAGTTTCCTGGCTTATGGCCATTTGCACCATCGTGGTTCGAAACTCGATCCAAGATCGGATCTAAGATCGATACAGAAAACTGTTGCACCATTAGAGTTCAGAGCTGGACTGGAGATTAAGATGAAGTTCATTTCGAACCGCCGAAACTGGTGGTTCGAAATCTCGATACGATATCAGCAGCCATCGTAGACACATGTAGTTTGAAAAAACGACAACAGATAGAACTACGTTCGATTGTTTTCTTGGGAAATTAAAACATCATTATACACACTTGGATATTATTCAGTAAAATTCCTACAACAATATTTCACTATTAACAGATAAAACATCGCACATCTAGTTCTGTCTATAATGAAAAATACGGCTACTTCAATTACATTATATATTACGAACCAATAACATAATTTGTCTCATATTTAATCTCGTTCTCGCACTTTGAAACCAAGAGTGACGAATCGGAGATCCAAAATCATAAAATTTCTTTGGTGCAACACTTTTACATAGGAAGCAATATCAAACTGGACCCTGGTTCAGAGCTAGGATCACTCGATCTCGAATCGGGGAAGATGTTAGTGCAACCGGGCATTAGACGTGTTACATCTGATACTAGCAGTTATTCCTTATTTTCAGAGTCAGAATAAATATCTAGCAAATTGTACTTAATTAATTAGTATTGCTCAAATTTCCCTAAAACTGTTCGACTACCAAATGCAGCGTTACTTGAGGAGCCGGAGCAATCGTATGTTCTGAGTGCAATCCTCGAGTAAGACGTATATTCTTCCATCTTTCATGCAAGAAATCTTAGTTTTCGTTTATCTCCGTTTGAAAGTAAAGTACTACGCCAAGTCGTGATGAAATCTTTATCGTACTTTCGACAAAATCCTCGTCCCAGTTGACTTTTGCATCACGTATCTTGCTGTTATCTTTAAACAATTTAATTGCACTGATAACATTGCATGTACAGCGTTCGGGAACAAAAACATTACTCATCCTATTTTAGGACAAAATTATTCTTCGGAAAACGCAGAAAAGATATTATATATATATAATATACACATATATAACCTATCATGTACATTATTTAGAAAATACCTTTACTTTTTTGATCGTTGGAAAGAATTCAAAAGATTCCAAATATCTCCATATATTTATTTACATTGCTGCAAATGGAATTCTTACTTCCATGTTTGCCATTAACGAATTACAAGCTACAAATATTCATTAGAAAACTTTAAATTTGTATTTGAAAAACAAATTATTTTCTTGTCGACCCTATCGGTTTTGATGAGAGATCACAATACACACGGCGATCCCCTAATACGCACAGCGTTTTTAAACATGCCTGAATTCAAACGACGGCATCTATAAATCCTAGTAGCACAATGTTCGAAAAATTCATATATTTTTTTTAAACTGGATTTGCAGTTAGCAAAAGAGAGCTGGGAGTGGGCAACTTGGCGTACCGGTGTGCAAAGCCAGTTGTATACCTGTAAGACGGATGTAGCTGCTGCATCGGCCGTATCACGTGCACAAGGACGCCATATGAGGGTGCCGCGCCCGCTTGTGGTTGCCAGATAGTACACATGTGTCAAACTACGTGAACAATGGGAGGTTACCAGTTGAGTAGTACACATGTGTCAAACTACGTGAACAATGGGAGGTTACCAGTTGAGTAGTACACATGTGTCAAACTACGTGAACAATGGGAGGTTACCAGTTGAGTAGTACACATGTGTCAAACTACGTGAACAATGGGAGGTTACCAGTTAGTACACATGTGTCAAACTACGTGAACAATGGGAGGTTGCCAGATAGTACACATGTGTCAAACTACGTGAACAATGGGAGGTTGCCAGTTAGTACACATGTGTCAAACTACGTGAACAATGGGAGGTTGCCAGTTAGTACACATGTGTCAAACTACGTTAACAATGGGAGGTTACCAGTTGAGTAGTACACATGTGTCAAACTACGTGAACAATGGGAGGTTACCAGTTAGTACACATGTGTCAAACTACGTGAACAATGGGAGGTTGCCAGATAGTCCACATGTGTCAAACTACGTGAACAATGGGAGGTTACCAGTTGAGTAGTACACATGTGTCAAACTACGTGAACAATGGGAGGTTGCCAGATAGTCCACATGTGTCAAACTACGTGAACAATGGGAGGTTGCCAGTTAGTACACATGTGTCAAACTACGTGAACAATGGGAGGTTACCAGTTGAGTAGTACACATGTGTCAAACTACGTGAACAATGGGAGGTTACCAGTTGAGTAGTACACATGTGTCAAACTACGTGAACAATGGGAGGTTACCAGTTGAGTAGTACACATGTGTCAAACTACGTGAACAATGGGAGGTTACCAGTTGAGTAGTACACATGTGTCAAACTACGTTAACAATGGGAGGTTACCAGTTGAGTAGTACAGACCTACAAAGGGGATTGCATGTTTATCTCCAAATAGCTGACCCTGCGACTTCGGTCGCATGAAATTTACAACTTGTTTTTTTATTTTTACAGGGAAATTTCGCTTCGTTTAAGTTTTATGAAATTATTGAAATAAAGCCCACCATCGTTTCACTGAGGTTTTATGTTTAAAATAGTAATATTCCTTTTTTCAGGTTTAATGGATTTATTAAATTACACCGTGCCATCGCTTCGCACATGTTTTATGGTGTTAATGAAGTAGAGACATATATACCTAGCCACTGCGGCCCCACTTGATATAATTCTATCCACTAAGCCACTGCGGCCCCACTTGGAATCGCTCTATCTACTTATCCTCTATGGCCCCACTTGGAATCGCTGTAGCCAGTAGGCCACTGCGGACCCACTTGATATATTCATATTCACTGAGCCACTGCAGTCACACTGTGAATAGCTCCAGCCACTGGGACTCTGCGGCCCTACTTTGAATTGCTCTAGCCACTGGGACTCTGCGGCCCTACTTTGAATTGCTCTAGCCACTGGGCTACTACGCCTCTAGGGAAGGAAAGGAGTGCACCAAATAAGGGGCAATTAGCAAACATACACTATAGTAAACAATATTGGCAGGACCTCAAAGCTAGCAATTAAAAAAACAGCGCACACAAAATTTCAGCGAAACACATTTTTTTTATAAAATATTCTTCAAATCTTAATACTGGAAATAATTGTTTAAAAAAACACAGCACAGCCTTAAATAATATCTGTTATCCAAAATAAACATGTAAAAAATAATGACGGATGATCTCAAAATATTTCAGGTACAAAAAGGACTGACTGTCACCAACGAATCAATTGAAATTACAATTGCTTCGATACTACAAGGAACAGGTAATCCATGACTATAATAAAATTCAAAAGCATCCAAAACTGTGCCTAAAGCAAGTAAACATAGATTTATACTTGACCACAATATCGAGAGAAGTGCTAAGGCGCGTTCACGCCTGAACGAATGGCAGCTTTAAAAAGTGTAATGCTAGCCTAAAGCCATAATCTCAAGCCCTGTAATAGCTTTTGAACATACAAATATTAAATGGGCTTCTACATGAAGCCCTAACAAAGTAATTAAAATAGAAATTCCACTCAAAGGTAGAGGTTTTAGTGTGAACCCTGCTGTTCACTTTTTATTGGCGAGTCGCACGAACGGACGGAGTATGCCACCGGCTTTCACGCCGCGTCAAACAGCTGAGAAACAATTGCTCAACTCAGGAGCACAAGCACCAAGTATGGGACTAGAGTTGACATTGACTACGCTCACTAAGATTGCCAATATGCAATATCAAATATCGTCCAAAAGGATGGTGAAAAATTTCCGCAAATATTAAGTGCTCAAACCTCAAACACCGCAAAATTCTACAAATGACACTAAAATTCATGTGCATTAGTATTCCAACTAATACTCAACAAATTGAAGTCCTTAAAAGACAACACGATCATTATAATAAGCGGAAAAGGTGGCTGCGTGCAGTCCTACCAAAGCGCCTAATCCGCATGACACATTAAAATTTAACTTAAAAAAAGCCGTAGCTGATACAACCTCGCTGACTGAAATGAAAATATACTAGCAGGCCGAACAAAGCACTATAAAGTAACTTAGGTATACCAAACAAAATATACTAGCAGGGCGAACAAAGAACTATAAAGTAACTTAGGTACACCAAACAAAATATACTAGCACGCCGAACAAAGCACTATAAAGTAACTTAGGTACACCAAACAAAATATTAAAAGACTTCTGTTCAGTCAAGTAGTGAGCTGACGACGCAGAGCGAATAGGAACTAGGCTCGTGGCAAATGGTGCTAAATGTTAAACGAGCTATTTCATTTCTCATAAGTTAACAAACGCACGTTTTAAACACACTTAAGCAATATTAAAACGTATCTACAAAACTCCAAAATGAGTAACCTTCACAAAATATTGAATACGAACTAACAGTCTACTAACAACGACTACAGTGCAAAATCACTAGGGGCCACACTAAGCATCCTCTAAGCCGTCATTACAAGAATATTACCTACACTGAATAGGTGGGTCGTAGAAGCTCTATCTGTCGTAGAATTGTGCACCATATCGGCCTATCGGAGTAGCATTATGAATATCAGCTGACTGCTACTTGCACGGCAAGACACAGACAAGAAGTGGCCGCCGAGTATTCACTTACAAAGATCTAAGCTTGAACATTTGTCGCAAGCAGGGTGGGGAGAGGTAGAGAGAGAATTAAGGAGGATGGAAGGGAAACGAAAGCGTTACAAAGAGGTCGGCTCGGGCGCTGTCCGCGTGCGGGAAATGACAAAACTACATAGAGGGCGCTAATATCTGTCCAATAACGAAATTATGCGGAAAATTACATAGTTATTTGGCGGCTCCAAGCAAACTACTGATGAATATAGTTCCAATTAACGCACACAAACGCTCAAGTGTTGCAGGAGGACAGCACACAGACAGAAAAGAAAGGAGAAATAACGGAACTTTTTTTTTAACAATGCTTTTTTTGTGTAGTAATCCTAAGAAAGTTTAATCCAATACCTACGTACATCCCTGATCACCATCATATTTTCGGAGCCGTTTGAGATATCTCGATGAAACAAAAACTAAGTTAGTCCGCGTGTTATTATCTATAGTTAGGGCCCCAGTATTTTGCGGAATGAGTTGGCAGCAAGCTAGGCTGGACAGTCCTCTATACTTATGAGACATTATCGTTTGCTTATTGGTTGCCGTGATCAAGAGAGGTCTCTGTACAGAAGTGTTCAACAATCACTCATACTACTGCTCCCTCCTTATTACTGGCTCACAGTTAAACGGGGCGTGTCTAAATAATTGTCGTCCAATCACAATAGTAGGAGAAAAGAACAAGTGTTTGGAGTTTACTTCACCTCCGAATGAATTCGCGAAATATTCGTGACTCTATCTATATACTATATAAATTTCATGTGAATACGTTGAGTGGTTTTTGAGTTAAATCCGGTCAGACAGACAGAAGTGAAAAAAATTAACGTTAGATATGGCTTAGTAATCAATTATAATATATGAAAAAATAATTAAAAGTGTGAAATTCGAAAATCACAGAAAGACACTTCTGTTTTATTTATTTGTATAGATAACACTCAAACAGCAGCAATTAGGGTGTAGGTTGTTGCACGTATTTTCATGGCGGCCAATGTATATGAGCTCTTCGCCTGACACGTCAGTTTCGATCGCCTTCGTTGTATGCAACTTGCCGGGCACGCAGGTACGTGAATTTGCGCACCTCCAGCGCTATTTTACTAACTATTATATCAATTTATAAAAAAAACTGCATAAATTTTTCAAACAATTTTCTAGTTATATTTAGTGCTTGTATTAGCCCATAGATACAGTGGTTTGAATTTCTACACGGAGTTTTTAAAAGCACATTGTATGTAGAACATAATGCAAGCACATTGTATGTAGAACATAATGCAATCTGATCCTCATTTATCCAAACACCGGTCATATGTATAGTGACAACTGTGTCAAATACATAAAGATAACGCAACACATAAACAAACATATTTAAGTTAAATAAAAGATAAATGTCTTATATGCATCGTGATCTAAGAAGGTGGCAGCCCTAATAACGGGCCCAGTCAAAGGGGCTTCTTAATCCAGACATTAATTAAATGGTAAATATTAAAATAAACTCTGATCCCTCTAAAACTCAAATTATGTATAGATACTACCCTTTGATTAAAAAATTATTTAATTTAAGTATCATATAGCTAAGTCATAAATGTAGAGTCACCAAAACCAATTTATTCTTAAAATCCTGCGGCACCCGCCATATTATATTATTTATTTATATCTTCATGATTGAAATTTAGTCGGATTTATTGAAAAATGTGACAATAGGAGCTTAGCTAATTGGCTTACCCATCATTGCGGGCATAATATATGAACGACTACCGCTTATATAAACAACAATTAACATAATCAAATATTGTAAACAGTAATTCATTCTCATCTTTTAATGACAATTAGAGAATACCTATTACACACATAGCAGACAAGAAAGGCAGATAAAAGTTATTAACAAACACATTCCATTCTTCATTGAGGTGGACTACACTCGACGCGAAACCGAATTTTGACTGGCAGACCGAAACAATAGTTTTAAGTCATTACGTCATGAAAGTATACCCTACACATTAAACTATAATCTATTCAAGGTTACTGCACACTTTTCTGAAACCCTGCTAAAGTTCTACTTCCAGGATATTCATCCGCCTCTTTGCAAACCAAGCTTAACTAAGCCTAGAAAATGACACCAAAGGACAACGCACAGATTTCGTGCGCACTAAGTTGTAATGATATTTTAGATGAAAACTATTTCCTACTAGGCGCTGCGAACACACGTGGTTTACTAACGTTTCTATTCGGATCCTTCATATTATATAATAGAACGATCTATGTCTGTCTGTCCACCTTTAATACTTCTAAGTCCCTTCAAACTCTACAGAAGTTCTTCAAATTTTGCAGCGCAAATCCTCAGGGTCAAATACAAGTCAAGTTCGCATTCCAGCAAGATAAGATTACGCAATCAGTACTTTTAACCATAAAAACTAATTTTTTAATTACTTTTTCCTATGAAAGTTTTGCATTAATGCATAGAGATTATTGCATAGAGATATGAAGGTAATGGAATATCATTTTTGCTTACTCTAAATGTGTCGCTTCAATGTTGAGTTAAATAAGTGGGGCCACAGTGGTCAAGTGGCTAGAGCGATTCCAAGTGAGGCCCTAGTGGCTCAGTGGATAGAACTATATCCAATGTTGAGTTAATTTTACATAATTTTTTTAAGTCTTTGTATAGCAAAAATTCGTAACATCATAACTGTTCTAGGCCCGTGACAATATTTAAAAAATGGTCACTGGCTGGGCACCTAGTTTATTATAAATTATATATTACATTTTTATAAATTGAATGTAGGTAAAAATTCAATTCAACGGAAAGTTACAAAATTTTATGTTAACAGAGGTATAAAAGCCTGCGATACATAGCATATGTAGGAAATATCTTAACACGCCATAGATGGGTGATTTTTCAAAAGTTTGATTCAAAATGTGTTTTTAAACAGCGAATAGACTATATCTGTGCCATATAAATTAGAATGCAGAATTAAATGTTATCTCACCCAACGATACAGCATATATCGTGACTCACTTTTACTCAGTGGTGGCCGGTGGAAACACAAAATGGATATATAGAGTGGAGAGAGTGAAGTCAAGAACTGAGAAGGTAAAGCAGCAGGTGACATTAGGTATCTATTCACGGTAAAATGAACACTTTTGAAAGCCCTTCTTCAGATCTACTTGTATACACGTTGTGTGTTCTTCCACCTTATGTAAAATTAACATTGCCATTGGCCTTATCTTTTTATCGATGCATCGGTCAAGTGAAGCTGTAAAATTATTAGAAAAGTAAATATTGTTTAAATCTGCTAATTTTTACACTTCGATTTATTTAAAAAGTAATACAGAAAGTCAGAGAAATAATTTACGTTATCAGTAATGGTTACCTAATACTTTTTCGTTTGACGTTAATATATGGAACTAATTTCCCCTCCATCGTTACCAACTTTACTTGACACATGTCACTTATTGCTCCAGTTAAAATATATGCAGGCACGGCAGTGACCTTTTTCTAAGGTTGATTTCGAAAGTGCTCACTTTATCATGAACAGCCTTTACTAACAATGCGCATGTGCATGGTTTCGGCGGGGGGGGGGGGGGATATCAGACAAGGAACAGGGATAGGAAGTAGTTGAGCGTGGTCGGCGCGGCGCGGCGCCACCAGCGCATGCCAGTGGCGCTACCTGTAGTTTACGCAACTGCTCACTAATGTAAATTAACTGTTCATATATTTACTCCAAGCGCAGTTTACAGCATATATAATTTCTTTATTGCTCCAATAAGCACGTTCTACAGGACGAGTCATTTAAAAGAGGCCCCGTGGGACATGTGTGTAACGGAGCAAGGGAATGAGGAAATACATACCATGGTGACAACAACATATAGAGTAAGGTGCTGGAATTGTTTCGATATCATCCTACCACTGTGACGTCACGTACTATATTATAGCTAACATTTTCCGATGACATCAGTGTCAGTATATTACTTTTGAGATGTTCTTCAAACTGTATACGATTTCTGTATTTCGACTTGGCTTTTTGACGTGTATAGGCCGACATTCTGTTAAATTTTCTTAATTTTTTACATTAAACTAATATAGTTTCACCATAACCACGCCACACAAATGTTTTTATACACGCAATATATTGATCTTGACGAGAGCTGTCGATTGAAATCCAAACGAGTGTCGTAGCTTCTCCTAGTAGAAATAAGTTATACTACGCGGAAGTTATGAAACGTAGCAGATTATTATTTCTCTCGCTCCGTTACACACATATCCCATGGGGCCTCTTTTAAAGGACTCACCCTGTATTTCGTCCTGCCACACGCAATAATAATTTTCAGCAAAATCAATTTGCATTACAATTTTTTTTCGGCACACCGTCGCGTATTTTCGAAAACTTTCAGACCGCCTGTTTTTGACGCAACTGTGAACCTTGAGGAAACGCATCTTCCATTGGCCTTTCAAAATAAAAACAAACTTCCGGTTCTATCCACTAATGCCATGAGACTATCACATAAAAATCAAAGGCCTCTTCTGTAAATAAATATCCTGGCCCAATAGTAAATTTATTGCAGCGAATTTTCATGCAACTTTTATTAGTATCATCACAGCACATTGTATACAAGAGTTTACAACTGCAATATGAAACGTTTACATTGGTTATTTTTGTAAAGTTAGAATCAGAAGAATTAAGTGGGCGTGATGTTTACACACAATCGTCGAGTATAATGTCGGGCGATGAACCAGATATGTTGGGCTTTTAAGTCGTCAAATTTTGCCTGTTTGGGGAGAGGGGGAGGGGGGAGAGAGAGAGAGAGAGAACAAGGTGTAGAGAGGAAGAGAGAAAGCGCATTAGCCAACAGAATGTCTGTATCCGCATATTTCTCCGCAAGAATGGCTATTTCGCGAAGTGCTAAAACTCCGGTAACAGCTCGTACAAAGAACTTGAGGATGAGACATTCCACGGGAATGTAAATTGTAGCAAAAATTATAGTTTCAAAATACTGTCAACAAAGAACCGTGAAAATATTTTGCCGTAACTATTATGTTTTAGGCAATATGGCCGGTAAACTATATCGCAAATTAGTACTGTATACATTCGAGCCGCCATTTTCCTAAACGGGAACGCCATAGAAACAAAATGTAATCTACCAAAATTGTTAGCAACAGAACAAAAAACTAATATTTTTTTGTATCTCGTATGGTTTATAACATTTTGGTGAAAATCCATTTTGCTACCATGTACTCTTACTGACCGCCCTCGATGACACCAGCCATGACTAATGACTTTGCAGAACTTTTCTTAAATTGACTCGTCCGCCTGCAAGCAGATCGACTACGTACGCCTAACCTCAACCATGTGCAAGGCTATACTGGGTCGTGGCGTGCAGCGCTCACGAGGGTGTCACGCGCCGCCTCGTGGCAGCATTCGGAACTACGCGTACGTCTGGCATGTTCCATACACTCCTTGAACTTTCTTGCCCCTTCTTGATATTTTGAACCGCATTTTCGGGTGTATAAATAAGCGTCCGCCAGCCTGAATAATCGTGCAGTCTTCCTCTACGAGTGATGCGGTCTGGCTGGCGAGAGGATGACGTCGAGATCGAAATCCGCAGTTAGGCTTCATGGCGCTAGGCGAGGCAATTTTGAAAGTTGAAAAGTTAAGTAACTATTTTGTGTGTTGTTTTTAATACGTTGCCCTGGTAATCAGTATATTACTTAAATAGTTGGAATGTGGAATGGTAGAAATCTTTATGTTTTCCCTGCGTTTGGAAGTGTAGGTCTTTTTTAATAGTTACTTTTTATTTTCTGTTATCTCTTAGATATTCAGGGGAAGTGATTCTTCGCCATCAATATTATAAATATGATAAATTGCTGTTTTTAATAGATTTTGTAAGAAGTGATTTTTTCTGGACAATGAATCATGTGTGCCCAATTGAAGGTAAATGCCTTTTTTGAATAGTGGTAGCTACCGCATTTTTCTATTCTCTGTGAATGTGAATTTTATTCCATGGTTGTCTGTTTTTAGTGGTTGCTTTTCTAATGCTTTTTGTTTCTAATGCTTCATTTTAAAAGAGGTGTCATATCTTCGCTGTGATTTTTTTGGGGCAGGTTAAGACCTTCGTTTTTCAGTATGTTGATGTATAATTTCAAGCCTTGTCCCAGTTTCGCAGCATCATGCATTATTTCTCTATATTGGATAAAACAATTCCTTTTATGTAATCTTTTTCTGATCTAATACATGAGAATTTCTCTGAATTGTGTGTCTGTTGTTGACCGTAGGTTTGTGTACACTTTTCTGTCTTTTCCATAATCCTTACTACGTCCCAAAGGGGCGTAACACACTTAACAAAGTCTTTTATTCTTCCACTTCAGTACAGCCATTTGAGTGTTACGTCTACACTCTGACATCCTCTAGAGACAAGCTCCGAGCTCCACACTTCCATACCGGGAACTGACACCGGCGTCCTCGTAAGTCACGTCCTCTTACTTCTTTTGTTTCTATGGTAACTCCGAGTCACGAGGTTGTCTTTGAGGTCAGTTTACTGAATCCACAATCAAGCGATGTTCGTGCTGGTTCAAGGAGCAGGGGCTGAAAACAGCGTGACTCGGCGGGCAACTCATCGTGTATTTGTCTTACAGAGATAATCAAAACTGACATTGTGCGAACGTGCCTGCACCTGGGTCCGCCGCTACTTACTGCCTAGCTTTCATACACATTCTACAATTATAAAATATACCTTGATTAAATTCATTATTACACAATATCATTCTCTCATTATTGCATGTACAAACTATTTCCTTATTATTATTATTATTATCACCCTAACAGATGCTAATAAACTTGAAAATATAGAAAATAATGTTTTAAAAGTATTTTTAATAGATTTCCTTTTAATACAGATTTAATTATAATATTGAACTTGTTAGATATAGAACTTGATGTTAAAAAAAAACTGAATTTTTTTTATTCAATCAAGCCTTTTTATTTCTTATATATCATGTTCTGCAGTTATAAAAAAGGTCAGCTTAAAAATTCCTGTATATATATATATATATATATATATATATATATATATATATATATATATATGTGTGTGTGTGTGTGTGTGTGTGTGTGTGTGTGTGTGTGTGTGTGTGTGTGTGTTTGCGCGCGCGCTTTTTCTGCTCAATTATGTAAAAAGATTTAGTTAATAGATGTGTTGATAATTATAATATATATTTCTCTGACTTTGATCCTTTATTAGGTAATAAAATTACATTTTCTCAACTTTACAAACGTTACAACAGTTAGTCTAATTTCAATGTATTCCTTTGGTACTTTCTATATTCAATTGTTAGTTTTTAATTTGCGAGCTCGTACTTTTTTGTATTTTTTGTAATTTATTATTTTGTAAAATCAGTATTTATAGTGTTTATCCTGTTTCTGGAATTTTTGTTAATTTTTAGCATGTTTTTGTGCATGTCGTATTTGTTTTATGTATTGTTGTTGTTGTATGTTATGTGCCACCCTGTAAAGGTCTTTACTGTTGGGTCTTCACTCATGAGTACATTACTGGATACCAGGTATGCTTCCACAACACACCTCCAAACTGAGGCGTACAACATCCTGAACGGCGTCTGACTGTGGACCCACGTCAAGACGAGCAACCGTAAAGATGCAGTTTGACGTGCCGCTCGTCACATCAGCCTACTGCAACAATAAATACAGGTCAATCCTATGTTTGTATTACAGTGGCTCAGCAAGACTTAGCTCCCACCAATAACCTTTATTGTAACTAGAACCTAGCTCATTTTTTTTTATATAGCTTCAGTTTAGTTACCATAAACATTCTCTAGTAAAAAACATAGAAATGTAACAATGTGTGCGTGACTATGTGACACAATACCTGATACTTGTCTAGAGTTCCTTCCAGTTAAATGAATACTTTTGCCGGCTTAATTACGTCCTCCTGCTTTAGTCGCAATATGGGATATTTATAAAGATAAACATGGCCGTATAACTATCATTCTTACGGTGATCCGTATAAAGGGAACGGAAGACTGAATTCATCTGACACTAGGAAGGTGCTGGTCTAATACACTTATAACGTTGGAGTGTTTGAAATAAATGTCATAAAATATACATATATAAACATAGCCAAGAATGACACTTTCACACAGCTAAAACTTAAAATATGCTACATCTATATTCACTAACTTAGATCGCATATGCATAGAACTTTATAGCTAACTTAATTCTATTCAGACCTAACAGCTCCATACAGTATGCCTTGTAAGCACTTTTCTTTGCACCTAGCTGCGATGGGGGACGTGGTGCTCCTAGCTTTTCTTTGCGCGTAGCTGCGATGGGGGACGTGGTGCTCCTAGCTTTGCTTTGCGCGTAGCTGCGATGGGGGACGTGATGCTCCTAGCTTTTCTTTGCGCGTAGCTAAGATGGGGGACGTGATGCTCCTAGCTTTGCTTTGCGCGTAGCTGCGATGGGGGACGTGATACTCCTAGCTTTTCTTTGCTCGTAGCTGCGATGGGGGACGTGGTGCTCCTAGCTTTGCTTTGCGCGTAGCTGCGATGGGGAACGTGGTGCTCCTAGCTTTGCTTTACGCGTAGCTGCGATGGGGGACGTGATGCTCCTAGCTTTGCTTTGCGCGTAGCTGCGATGGGGGACGTGATGCTCCTAGCTTTTCTTTGCTCGTAGCTGCGATGGGGGACGTGGTGCTCCTAGCTTTGCTTTGCGCGTAGCTGCGATGGGGGACGTGGTGCTCCTAGCTTTGCTTTGCGCGTAGCTGCGATGGGGGACGTTGTGCTCCTAGCTTTGCTTTGCGCGTAGCTGCGATGGGGGACGTGATGCTCCTAGCTTTTCTTTGCGCGTAGCTAAGATGGGGACGTGATGCTCCTAGCTTTGCTTTGCGCGTAGCTGCGATGGGGGACGTGATGCTCCTAGCTTTGCTTTGCGCGTAGCTGCGATGGGGGACGTGGTGCTCCTAGCTTTGCTTTGCGCGTAGCTGCGATGGGGGACGTTGTGCTCCTAGCTTTGCTTTGCGCGTAGCTGCGATGGGGGACGTGGTGCTCCTAGCTTTGCTTGCGAACAATACATACACTAGGAGAAGGAAAGGCAAGGTTGACGGGCGCCTAACTGTCACACTTTCAATAAGACGTAGCGACAGAGAATTGCGTTTTATTATTTGGCGTCAGCCTTACTTCACTTTTCCGCCGCTCGTATTATATAGGATGAGAATACAACAATATACCAGCTTTGAAGGTTTATAATATCAAAACCAAATAACCTGCAACCTCCGTTGACCAATCAAATGAACAGTGGAACAGTGAAGTCTGTTTACCATATCTTCATAAATGTTCAATGAGACCACCACGAGCGACAGGAAAATGAAGCACGGGTCTTACTCCACCTGGATAAATTTGGATTAATTGATGGATTATCGATTTGATTGATTGGATTAATCCTTAATCCGAATAAACTTAATAAAAAGGTTAAATTAATAGAGAGGGTTAAATATATTCGAAGGGTTAAATGAATTGAAAGGGTTAATTTTTAATCCAATCATTTTTTTCCCTTGGTTTTCTTTCTTTCTTTTTGGATGGGGGTAGCAGGAGCTCTGTACAATGTTGATGGTGTGGTGTTCTAGAGGCGATTGACTATAGTAGTGGGTTGCAATGTCTTATATAGGTGTGGAATTTAGTGCAAGAGTGGGCTAAGTGTAAATTCTCTTATTTTTTCTCATTTTGATGTGTTTGTAGAGATATTGGTGGTAGATAGGCGATTTTTACGAATATATTTATCACACAAAAGAAATTCAGAGTGTTCTACATATGAATAAAGTACATGCATCGTATCGAAAATTTCAAACGACTACATGAGTCTCGAGCTTGTAAATATGCTTTACACGAGAGAGAATTTTAACTAGGTGAATAACATCTGATGTCGACAAGTGCAAACTCACTAAACGAAATCCAGCCAGCCAGTATGAAGTTACACAAGGCAGAGTCTTTAAACGAAATAAGTAATGAATTATACGCATGAATAAATAAAACATAAGATACAAGTATAATGGACAACTACATTTTACTCTCTTTGAACAAAATTCAGCTGGTCAGTATGAATACATTACACATTAGCATGTACAAACTACATGCTTCAACCTGGTGAATGATATATTATGGCAAAAAAAACTCTGAATATAATTATAACCCGACACAATAGCATATGTTTATTCTGATAAGTAAAATATATAACGATCTACAAGAAAGTAATTAATGATAGGAAACCTTACCCCAAATGATTACTTTCAAAATAATCAACTTGCGTAGAGCTTAATTCCACACAACTTTATATATAAAATGGAAAAAATGCACTTACATCCTCGAAGAAAAATTATTCTTAAAATAACGGAAGTACTACAAATTTCCGTAAAGTGTGTGTCGCACTTGTTAACACAAACTGTATTTTTAAACTACTACGAAGTTTCGTCTACCGATCACAGAAATTGAAAATATTATCGCAATATTGACTAACACACAAAGTGTGAACCCCGGAGCAAATAATATCGCTAAATGAAGATCGCGGCTATCACTAGAGAGGAAGGTAGATCAGATTCTTGCAAATTTACGGGAATATACAGGTATTTTTACATAACTTTAGTTGAATTTTATTTTATTTAAAAACTAGTTTAAATATACTGTATTATGTTTGTATTCTTCTTCTTCTCCAGACATCATTGTGTTGTATATTGAAGATGTGTAATTTGTGTGTATGACTGTAAAATAAAATATTTAAAATGTTTACTGGAGTCTGTTCGGTACAGACATAAAAGTTTTAACTGGAGAAACTTTCTTGTAGGCAAGAAGGGACAGAGGTATTTGCTACCTGCCTCTGTAAAGGTATTCGGGACTACCTTTCAATATATTCCCCTGGGATGTTCCAAAAGTTGGCCAGCAGGATGTCGTTTCATCTATTCCAACCTTAAGTTTAAGCAGACCAATGTTCTCTCAAGATACTAACCTGCTGCCTCGTTACTTTGCAAAACTTCATTCATTCCGCTATGTTTGATTTTCTCCATACTTTTGTTTTGTAATTTCCCCTCAGCCCTTTTTTATCTAGTTTTAATTTAAATGATTGTAAGTTTTTTAAGTCGAGAAAATTACATCGTCATGAAAGCAAACAAAAAGTTGTCCTGAATTTAAATATACGTCATCAGCTTACCATTACTAATAGTCACCCACTCATTTCTCTTTACTACTATTAAACCATCACTTGTTACACATAATATATTATTGAAGAAAAGTTATTGGCATAAGGTATAAAAATTAATTAAATAATAAAAAGACATGCACTATTCATTTTAACATTTTATTATAAAATATTCTTTTTTCAAAATCATCCTTAAACCTAAGTATTTACAATAGCACACAAAAATATTCAACTTACAACAAACAATTAATTATTCACAATTTTTTAAAATAAAATACTTTAGGGTAAAAACAAGATTATTTTACAAGAATTATTATTTTCTTACATTATGAGTCACAAGTTATTGATACTTACAAAAAAAACATATTTAGAAAAAGATATTATTTTGTCGTCAACCAAACATTATTTACACATACTAAAACACATTTTCATATTTATATACAAAAAGCAAGAACAACTATTTACAACAAATATTGAGTTTACAAATTTAACATTTTTCTCCTTTTTTTTCCAAAAAATACCATATTTTCCATCAAATAAAGTTAATATTTACACATACTGAAATACAATTACAGAGAATTTATGTACAACAAACAATATTATAAATTGTAAAACAACTGATATTGGGTCCCCATTACCCTTGTGCAAATTTCGAGGAAATCTCGATAATCCTTGTACCTGAGTGATTGCAACATGTTGGGTTTTACACCCTTTGCCTTACAAATACGCTGCTCATTCACAATATGTATGCATAAAGCTTATGACATAAACCAACAAAGTGTGTGATTACACGCCCAGCACATTCATCTTTTATCACCCTGGTACAGCCTTTGTTTGTCCCTTTCCCGGCGGACAATCTGCAAGGTTTTTCCATAAACTGAGTTATTCATCAACTTGAAAAACTACATTTCGAATGCGTTGGCAGCCTGGGCACGTTTCTCGATGTTAAACTCGATGTACAGACCCAATATTTATTCCGTGGTGGGAGTGTTAAAAGAAGTTTCTCATGCAAGCTGTTCGGGGTACACCATTTTCTGTGGCTGAAGGCAGATCAGATAGTTTATCATGACACTCTTCCATAAAAGACAGATCAACTTCCACAAAAAAACAAGTATCACTTTAATTCACTGTGCTTGCAAAATCCCATGACGAGAACACATCATCCTCAACTTACTCGAAATCACCAATCGGATGATTGGACTGCATTGTATGACCACGCAGCCCGTTGACATCGAAATAGCATATATATTTCGATGCCATACTGGGCTTGTAGTCCTCACCCATGTAAACATTGTTGGCTTCTGCACACCTTTTTGAAACCTGGATAATGCTGCCCCTAACCCCGCGTTATACAAAAAGATACATATCAGGATCAGTCAACAACTCTAGCCACGCACGTGTCATTGACAATAAAGTGCCCCATGAAAGAGACGGACCTGTTACGTACATGACAGGGTCAAGACTGTAATGAGCCAAACATACAGTAGTGAAATTCTCAAAAACATCAGCCAGCAAACAAGTGTCCACATGTAAGTAATGAATGGCATGCTGCAGCAAGTTTATGCAGTTAAACGCATACCATGAGGCTTGGGAATGAGTGTAATCTTCATCGCTAATGCCTTTGCCTCTCATAACATTATGAAAGGCATCCTTTGCTCGGAGTACTTTGCACATCAGATTGTCTGGCGACTTAACGAAGTCATAATGAAAAACTCCCTTCCATTTGGCCAATTTTAATGGGTGTTGTCTGGAAATATCGAGCGGTTGATACTCAATTGCGCCGGTAATAAATTACCTGCCAAAGTTTCAAGAGAGGCACTCATGAATTGGAATGAATCAATAAATCTTAGCTTGAAATATTGTGCCTTTCCATTGCAATCAATCCCATTGCGAATCTGTTTTGTGATACATTTGTATTTCTCTAGGGTCATCCCAATCACTTGAATTTTTCTAGGATTTTCAATTACCAGGGTTCCATTTTGTAACATTATGTGACGTTCAGCCAAGGGCTTTATAATAAAGTGAGCATCTTAATTCTGCAGGTTATGGAAAACAGTGACAAGTTGTATTTTGGGCAGTCTGAAATTCCAGTTGCACTTATTATGTGCACAGCCTCTGATTTCTCCCATCAGATGATCATGGTCGACCATAGTATCATCTGTGCAGAGCTTCCCTTTACAAATATGACAACTTTTCTGAGCCACCACCCTAGCTTTATCAGCAGGGGTTTTTGGCTTCATCAGAACAATGGCGCTGTGAATTCCTGCAACCCACTTTGTAAGTTCAATTAATTTATCAACTAATTGATACATATAACCAGCACCCACAAACTCGAAATACTTATATAAACTTGGAATGTATGAACAAACCAACAAAAAATCTACACGTATATGGAACATGTTGGTTAATGGTAGTTGTATTACTTGTATCGTCATTAGGCAAGCAAGTGGACATGGATTTCAGGCCAATTTCAATATCGCAATAGGCGACGAAACCCAATCTCTGGAGTTTGCTGTAATCTTTAAATTCCAAGTTCTTGTTGTTCCCAATAGAGAAAGTACTGCGAACAGCCTTTAGTTGCTGGTAAAGAATAGTGTGACTTGCAAGTTTCTCCTCAGTACTGAAATACTGGAGGCACTGCTCAGAAACAAATGTTTTGTTTTTCTCCTTACTCAGCTGACTACCTACCAGCTTTGACAAATTTCTAATACAGACAAAATACAAATGAGCGGCATTCCCACTCGTGCAAATAGTCAAAATATTTACACGTTTGTCATGGTGTACAGGAGAAATATACATGGGTACTACAACTCCACCCTTTTTGCAAGTTTCGTCAAATATATTGCTATCCTTGTTTACCACACAGTAGATGATAGAAATAGAATTGTTCCCCTCGAACTTTCCAATATCCTGTAAGAGTACAGTTGTCAACAGATCTTCGATATTCAAAACCTGGGGAGATTTTGGATATGAAGTAATTCTCTCAGCATGTCATGTGGCAGGAAAGAAAGATGCTATGGTGACATAGTGGAAACACATTCGCTCCAGGCAGTCCACAACGACACAAACTTCCCTATCAGTAATAAACTTCAGCAGTTTAGTGTGTGTAGAACTGATGGTGAACGGCCATTATTGACTCCCACTCACATTTACATCCATGTATGTCAACATTTGCAAACTCCAGCCAGAACCAAGCGCACTTAACTCCTCAAGTCTGTTTATGAGATAAGGAATGATATCCTCATCATAGATTAAACCCACATCGGTCGAATGTAGGACAGGGATTGCTTAGCTTTGAAAATAAAGTTTGTATAGAGCCTTCTTCCACCATGAGGGATTTCAAGTACTTTCCCGCTACAGAAATGGATAATCTAACTGGTTGGGGTGATGCCATTAATAAGCTTAATAAAAGGACTTTACACCTCTGGAAAAATGAGGAAAATCTGCATCAGACTCTAATCGATCGTTAAGTATCCGCATGTCATTTTGTTTTCCTGCAAACACCATAGCCAATAGCCGGTACATCAGGTATGGCAACACTTCCACTAAGGCTTAGAAATCAGAAAATGAATTATTTTCCGACTCCCTTAGCGAAATATCTCTAATCAACTCGAAAGTCAGTAGTCAAATGGTTGCAGTACTCTCCGAAACACAAGAATTTTCCGAGTCTGATATAATTAAGTCGTCATTGAAAAGATCAATCTTCTCATGTTTGTGGGAAGCAGACATGTTTTGACCTTTCAGTTTTGACAATGTCTCCATAAGTGAATCCGTGCTCGAATCGCTTAAGTAGAGATTGGCATCCAATAGAATAACTCATGTCTGCTTAGGCGAAGGGACACTGTCTCGACATCTTGTTTGTTTTTCTGTCTGTGATTCAGATTCGTAATTGCTTATATAAAGATCACCCATTTTCACCTAACTAAAAACTTTCTTTAGTCTCCGCAATATAAAAATTCCAACACCACAATAAATTACATTGAAGTGACCTCTTTGTTCTTAAAAAAAAGAAAACACTCTTAATAACTGTCTCACATGCATGCACGACATAACTATAAAAATTATTATATTAATAATATCCTAGATAAAAGGGGAAAAGTTTTTCTTAATTTTAAATGTTGTGTTTGTTGGGGAAAGACAGCAGCAAGAGCTATAACTAAAAAGTCAGTGAGTTCAGAATACTTTTACAGAGGCAGGTAGCTAGCATGCGGGAAGAAACATAATAGGGAATAGACAGGCCAAGGTCTCGGCTGCCAGACAGGCTGTGTGCACGGTGAGAGGGATACGAGGTGAGCGTAGAACAAGCCAGGCTGGTCTGCACACGGAGATGCTAGCGAGAGAATGTGCCACCATCCAGCTGCTCTATCCCTCCCATGCCCACACGAAAACTCCTGCCAGCTCCCTTTCCCTTCCAACAACACATTGCATAGACCCTGCAGGTGTCTGTGTTGTGGCGAGGGATGGGAAAAAAAGAAACTTGGCATTTCCCCTTCAGCCCTGCTCGACAAGTTCCCCTTCTCTCCTGCTCTTGGGCAAAGCCTGTGGGCACGCATGGATGCCAGCAGGAGAAAGTGGGCACTTCCTCTCCAGTCCTGTCCCTCCACCGATTTTCACTCTGTAGCCCATCTCTAGTAATGAATTTACCACACTTTAGGAGGTGTCTCGCCCTCGTCTTCCATAAGAGTTTACTTTTTGCTCCAGGTGTGTATATTGATAGATTCATTCTCTCTAAACTTGCAAGTTGAAACATGTTTTAGGGCTCAATATGATTTTTGCTAATTTTATTGCTCGATGTACATAATATTTTGATGAATCCCACACAGTATGAAACATGTAACCAAACTTGTTTTTACAATAATGATATAAAGTATGAAGATTATTACCACATTCCTCGAAATACTGATAGGGCGAAACTGTGTCTGTATTATAAACATGATGTTTCAAACATTTTTCTTCCTCACAAAATGAAGTTATAATGTGTTCGCCTTTAATTTTACACTTACAATCTACTCTGTGTTGTCTGTACTGGTTTACAAGGCATTCAGTACTGTTACAATTAGTTAAAGTAGCATCATAAGTAATTGGTTTAATATGTGCTGTCAAAGCTTGAAAAAAATACACACATTTGAAATGAATGTCTGACACATTACCTGTACAACAAAATGTGAATATAATAAGCTATAAGTTACAGAATGCAAACTTTCAGTAAAAAAAAAACATATACTTGTATTTCATTGGACACAATGGGAAAATTGGGATCATTATTCTGGATTAGCCACTTCACACGCATATAAATTACACATCGATGGAAAAACTAATCCTTCTTGTTCGAAAATAAAGTTGTGGATGTCCCTGTCGCAGGTCCGCTTCTAAAGAATGGTGATTCCCTGATGAGGTCTGGTGAGCTGGTAGTCGATTACACCATATCTTTGTTCCTCTTCTATTTCCTCGCTAAAACTGACAATCATCAAAACTTTTAGTGTTGATGGTAAGTCACTGTTGGGGCAAATATATCTCACAGCACAATCATTGCATGCTATTCCGTCACCAAAGCAAATGCTGAGACTGTTGTCGAAAGTGTAGAACCAAATGTTCTATATCATTGCAGACATGAACTTGTAGAAGACTGTCATACAGTTTAAAAAACACCCTTCTGTATTCAATTTCTAGGATCTCGTATACATCTGTAAGCTTGAAGACCATAGCCATGACTGACGATTATATACTAGGCACATTCCTTTACATAGTCTGCCAGATGTTCTAACTTTGAAAAACTTTGCATTGCCACATGCCACAGGGAGAAATTAATTCTTGATCACCTATGTATGTATAATGTAGCTTGTTGTTGCATTGTTCTGTCCATACTGTAGTAGGAGAACAGCATCTAGACTCCTTCTGCATAATGTATTTGATTTTCTTGCAGGAGTTGCATTTGGTGATGTATCCACTGTGAGCTTCAAATTGCAGTTTATCGTTGTTACAAGGTGGCTTGCTGTCAGGACGTAAATTATACAAAGGACAATAATTTCGTCCATAACATACATCGAACACATTAAAAGTTTATGTTGGATTGATTAATGAGAAACACCAATGTTCAACTCCATTGCACATCTGTATCTGTAGTGGATTATCTTCAATTCGAAACCACACTTGCAGAATCCTGGAGTACTATAGTGTACTCTAGTGTTACTCCAGGATGATGAGTCCAACCTCTCCATCACAACTGAAACTCTGCTGTACGATTCACTCTCTTTATATAGACAGATGTTCTTCCAGTTATAATTAGTTATTCAACGATAACTTTTTAGATCAAATTTATAGACACAAATAATACTGTTCCAAACCTCACAGTCCCACATTCCACATGATGCCTTTAAAATTGCACTGTTGCCTTGTATTTGAGTGATGTGTTCTTATTATTACATATTATAGTCCATAAGGTTGTGGTGGTGTCATAAAATCCTCTAATAAATTTATATTTTATTTGATGAAAACCTGGTTCTTTGTTTATTTCTGTACTGCGACTTTTAAAGAACACGGCAGTTCACTATCAGGCTGCATATTAAAAACAGGACAGTCTACTTCTTCATCACACAACATTCATTCTGTATAGAGACTTTCTCCAAACCTTTTTTCAAAATTCCAATGTTGATTTCCGTTCTACATCTGTGTTTAAAAGTATATGTTGCCTAGAGACTGGGACCATACTTTCTTGTGTCCTCGAAAAATAGTTGAGTACGTCTTCTCTGGGTCGAATTTATCCATTTTTTCGAAATCTTATGCTACCTGGAACAAACTATTTTTTCGAAAATTAATATCTCTACACATATGTAGGATGTTGGTACGAATATTCTCCTAAAGCTTCGCTTTTACATTGTGAGCATAATGTTTTTTCCTCGCAGTTATTTCTGTTATAGCATTTAAATATTGAATTAATACTCGAACAGTTGTGGTATCTTCTGGTATTTATTACTTCTGCATTTGTTAAAGTTTTTTAAATGTCCTTCTGAATTTTGCCCATTACATATATGGGATAGTCTTCGAATAACACAGCATTTACATATTGAAAACATTTTTCGTAAGCTATGTTACCAGAGTACCAATTCAGGTTATGTATCTTGTAAGTCTGTTCTCGAAACATCATTTTAACTTCAGGTTTTAAATTGTACCAAGGTCTGGAAGATTTAAAACGTAATACTTTAGAGTCATTAGCATCACTTGCATAAGAAATAGCAAGCTCCTTAATTACAAAGGAGTTGTCTTGATAGTTTTCGAAGCCCTGAGCATAGCACATCATTTTACATTTTTTCTTTATACACTGTTTACCAAAAAAAAAATCTTCTCTAATTCTCTCTCTTATCAAATTTTATAAGATGACAGTGCTCGTCATGGAATCTATTTCATCGACTCCAGAATCGTCCATTACTATATCTGGAATAATTCTAGCTTCATGCAACTGTTTCAGTCTGCGCGACATACAAACCCTCCGCATATGTTGTAAGTTCTCATCATTAGCAAAGGCAGGCATGCCGTAAGGACAGTCATCATAAGGTAAATAGGATGTGATATCATCATCAGCTTTTAAATGTTCAGTCAGGGACAGATACACTAATTTTATTTTGTGGCCCGCAAAAGAAATTATGTATTATTTCGGCAACACTCGCAGTTGCGAACAATCCAGACTCAATAAGGTTTTCGCCTTCCCTTAACCTAAAATAGCATTGAACATTTCAATGCATTCAGAGTCGTAATTGTCACAGCAGTGACCTTGATGCATTGTACCTGATGCAAAGATGAAATTGCTTGTAGATTCTGCATTGATGATGATCTAGATATAGCGAAGTAGTAGTAGATATCTGGTGTTGTAGTGGATGCCTGGAGCTGTAGTAGACGTGATGGACATCTGGAGCTGTAGTAGACATTATGGAGCTGCAGTAATTGTGATGGACGTCTGGTGTTATAGTCAGTGTTGTAGTGAGTGTCTGTTGTTGTAGTGGACACATGGCATCGTTCACGTTATCAATGCTTGCCATTGATATCGATGCTTCCTGGATGCCTATAATAGACACCTGATGTCGTTATCTATGCTACTGCAATGCACACACGTGCATACGAAGTGACCTTAGCAGATACTGAGTTAAGACTGAGAAAATATTAATTTATCCTTCCTTGTACAATGTAATGATTCAAAATGGCCACCATTTTCTTGCGAATTTACAAGAATTTGGACCTTTTAGTAAAAAAGTAAGAATAGGATTGAAATATCTATTCTGATTTCCACCTACATTCATGCCATTTCGTTAAACTTATGTCACAAACTATTAAAATCTTAAATAAATTCAAATATATACATGTTATATTACATGGAGTACATTTTACTGTTGGAAAGTTTTTGGTTAGACATAAAAAGTGAGTGAATGCAATGGTTGAGCGCTTAACACGCTGGCCTCCTCGGGCAGGTCACACCATAAAAACAAATTTTTTTCACAATGTGTGAATGTCATGTTGGATGTTGCTGTTGATAGAAAGGTTTTATCAGAGATCTCTCCCGTTTCCCCTGGTCTCACGCATGCGACCTGTGATGCTGCTCCAACTCCGAACGTTTTCCCCTAATCAGCATTCAAGACCTCATTGTTAAAAGAGAGGGGCAAATATCTACCAATATTTTTTTCTCTTCTATACGAATAAATATACGTCAAATTGATGGTAAAAACATTTCCTAAAGAGTGAATAAAATATATCTTGTTTGAATACTTGTAAAAAAAAGTTGTTTTAACAAGTTAATAAAATAAGTCTTGTATTTCTATACTTTTTTTTTATTTATAAGTGTCCTGGATTATTGTTAAGTCTGGGGATTATCTCGGGGCTTTTATTGGGAACTTGATTTCAGGGACTTGTAATAATTTTTTTACTGCTCATGCAGTCAACCTGTTGCGTAAGGTTGAAATCTTAGCAAGTTATAATTATGTCTTATAGCTGTATTGCTATGAAAATTAATCAGTGAAAAGTTAAATGGTGTTGGAAAATGGGAATTAACTTTAAACTGCCTTGTAATATTGTTGGAAATGGGAATAATTTTTGCTGGAAATGAGAGTAAATTTTTGTGGAAAATGGATTATATTTATTAATTAAATTTATTGTGTGTTAAAAACACTTGGCTTGTATTTCTTAGTGACGAGGAAAAATAAAGTTTTATTGGAGGGAGATGTGAAATTTTTTAATTGTCTGAGAATGCTCTAGGCACTTGCCTCCCGAAAGATAGGAGGAAGCTTCAGTGTTCGAGAGAAAATAACAGTTGGTGGGAGACAGGGGAAATAGTTCAGGTCAGTTCAAAATCAGCTGCTGCCTCCCTAGGGAAACCGTCCCTTTGGCATTGAAGCAAGCTTTGTTCATAGCCAAGGCAGCGCTCTGGAGGCGAAGGGCCAGCGAGCCAAAGCAGGGAAACCAACACTAGAAAAAACACTTTCTGAATACTACAGCAGGGGAGGGATGCATAGCCATGAAACAGACACTGCAGGAGTGCCAACTCACGTAAAAAAAATTGAAAAAAGCATTCTCAGGGCTGACACTGGGGTGCGTAAAACAGGTTTTTGCGAACAATAGGCTAAATCGATAGCGGAACTCTTCAGAAAAGTCACCTTCAGGAGTAGAGGTGGGAAGGGTGCATGGATAGGTTTATGTTCCTCTGGACATGGGTGTGGGGACGGGGTGTAGGGGGTTGCTGGTATCCTGGAATCGGGTGGGTTCTGAGGGTGAGGGTGCAGGGTGGGGTGACTATGAGCAGGCAGCTCCCGATCTGTACGCAACTAAGCATTTTTCGCCTTCTTGCCTTAGTACTGAAAAAATTGACAATCGCGAGCAGACTGGGGTCGCTCTCTGGCGAGGGTAGGGAGCTCTGGAGCAAACTAACCTCAGCTACCCAGTCGCTGCCATCTTCAGTTGGTGATAGAAGTTTGGACTAGACAGACATGTACAGCTCTATCTCTCTCTTGTCTTCACCTCACCTCTAGAAACTTGGCAGCTGACGAACTTACAATCGAGGGTTACCTCAACTATGGACTGGCGACATCTCTAGTGATAGCCATGATTAATGTTTTATAATGTACGCATTTTAATATAAAAGTATTTTATTGGGAAAATTTAAATGTTCTTGTGTTAAATCAATATTGTCATAAGATTTTCCATTTCTGAGCTCAGTCTATAAAATTTCCTAAAATATTGTTTGCGTTAACAAGTGCGACACACATTTTATGGAAATGTGTAGTTTGTCCGTAACTTAAAAAATCATTTTTCTTCGAGGATGTTTGTGCATTTTTTCCATTATGTATATAACGTGATGTGGGATTAAGCTCTATGCAAAGTTGATTATTTTGAAACAAAACATTTGGGGTAAGATTTTCTATTGTTAATTACTTTCTTGTAGATCGTTACATATTTTACTTATCAGAATAGACGTAAGCTATTGTATCTGGTTTGAATCGTATTCAGAGTTTTGTTGCTATAACATATCATTCACCAGGTTGAATCGTGTAATTTTTATATTTTACTGTGTTATTTATTCATACTGACTAGCTGGATTTGGTTTAAAGAGAGTAAAACATAGTTGTTTGTTATACTTGTTTCTCATGTTATTTATTCATACGTAAAAATCATTACTTATTTCGTTTAAAGACTCTGCCTTGTGCAATTTTATACTGGATAGCTGGATTTCGTTTAGTGAGTTTGCACTCTGAATTTCTCTCGTGTGTTAAATATGTTCGTAAAAATCGCCTATCAACCACCAAAATCCCTACAAACACATCAAAATGAGAAAATATAATAAAATTTACACTTAGCCCAGTCTTGCACTAAACTCTACACCTATATGACATTGCAACCCACCACTTTGATCAGATGCCTCCAGGGCACCATACCGTCAACACCATACAGAGCTCCTGATACCCCCATTCAAAAAGAAAGAAAGAAAGAAAATCAAGAAAAATAATTGATTGGATTAAAAATTAACCCTTTCAATCCATTTCACCCTTTCAATAAATTTAACCCTTTAAATAAATTTAACCGTCGCAATTAATTTATCCCTTTCATTCAATTTAATCCAATTATGATCCGATTAAGGAATAATCCAATCAATCAAATCTATAAACCATCAATTAATCCCAATTAATCCAAGGTGGGATAGGAAACCGTGCGCCCCTTCTGGAAAATGAAGTGCCCCGCCGCCTCTTCTAACAGAGGAAACAACCACTCTGTAAGCATGTCCAAATAAGGGATTCCAGTAGCAGTGGGCTCGAGATAAAAGAAAGGGCCGAAAACAGTGTCTTTGGGTACAGCGCAAAAAACATTCACTTTGGAGGAAGGTGACGTTCCATACATATGGTAAGGTGAACCGGCCCAACGTGCGGATATGAGGCCAGAAGCATCCACATGAAACCTCCAGCACGAGCCCGCTTTCACCAACACTTTTCCGTAAAAATAAGGGAATTTTTTAAAACTGATTTTAAGGGATGAAGATGGAGGATGATATTATTGCTATCCACAGTTCAGGGTGAAGTAAGCAGCTTTGAAATGAGCCGTTGGAAATGTTCTCGGCCCTATGTACATACATATAATACCGTTCACACTCATTCATAAGCTCACTGTTAAGTTCGCAGTGAAATAAGAAAAATACTTCAAAATCCAAACGTTACATTACGATTGTGGTGTTTGAAATTGTAGAGAATCAAGTTTGTTTTTTCTGCTTTACCCACATTAGGGTTCGAAAAGGCATGTTAGTAACACATTTAGCCTGTTAAGAATGTAGTTTTTTTTTAATTTGATTAAAGGCATGAAAAAATCATTGGGCCCAAGGTAATGTATATTTTACACATGGCGGAAGGCCACAGAATGAGAAGACAAGTGCATTGTAAAAAATATATAATGGTAACATTACATGAGAAGTGTAAGATAATGTTCGCAAACTTGTGGGGGAAACATAGTTTTCCTTAAGTGTATGGTAAATTTACCGCACTCTGGAGAAAAATTTACGTACATGGTAGTGAAAAATCCCATAAATGGATGGGAACATTTCATTACGACATATGTATGTCTTCAGCATTGCCTCGGCAGCTAAGTGGGAGGACGGGAAGAAGAAACAATCCTGTAACACACTAATATTCACTTCAATGTCATGTTATCATCGTGGTGTAATAAATAGTGCATCGGCCTATCGCAATAGAGTTCCATGGTTCGCGCCCAACCACTAGCAGGCGACGACGATTTCAGATTTCGATTACTATTCGTCAGGTAATACAAAATCTTAACAGTATTAATACAGCGTGTATTTTTAGATATAATTTTATCATTCAATATATTTAATATTACCTTACTTGTATGGGATTTTCCCCCACTTTTTGCCAGGTACTTTTCCCGTACGATTAGGGAATAGTACCTTACTTCTAATGTAATTTTACTTCACATTTTACAGGTAATTTTACCTTACATGTAAGGGAAGCTAATTACCTCAATTTTTACAGTGTATATTTTGATCAAGGTTATATTGCTGTTAGCCTGCAATGGTGAACTTGGAGAGTGATGAAGGAAGGGACCTCCAACCAGATGTAGTTGAGAAGACACTCGACGATAAGGCGAGCTGGTGGCTCAAGTGAGCATTGACTCGCAGTTGGCGGGTCGATGCAGGTTGGCATCACTACGACTCGTCGTGACGATACATCTCCGGCGCAGTTACCTCGTACTGCAATTTGGACGTCGACCAACAGCCAAGTCCCCCGCCCACAGCTGCCCCGTCCACCACCAACAATAAAGAATGTAGTCACTGCAACAAACAGTAACAACCTGCTAGTGCCTTCGTGCACGAACACACACATACATTTCTCCTCCAAAAGAGCATTTACCAGTTAACGATGTACCATTGAACTGCAAAGTGTAAGCATATTTGTTGTATTCCTGATCTGATCGACCACACTTCAAATCAACATCTGATACAAAACAAATATTGGGGCGTGGCTGTGTCAGGGACAAGGACATGTTTATGTGAATACTCCGGCGTTGGCGGGTAATATTTCCTTTGAGATCAACTCTCGACTGACGCTTTTCGACTGCTAGGCGAGGGTCGATTACTGCATATTGAAACGCATGACAAAAGTTACTATATATCGAAGCCATGTCTGCAAATTAGGAGCCAGTTAATATACTTAATGTCTGCATATTTTGTATAATCTTTTCAGATATTAAAACAATAAAGATTCAACGTATTGACTTTGTCAAGAGAGATTTAACTACTGGCTTTGATATTCTTAAGATGCCCTTAAACAATATATAAAATCCTAATGCAGTCAAATTCAGCTACTTTATTTCAGTGTGAAATCAGGTTTCCCGAAAATCGGCGTATTCCCTCCAACAAATCGTGCTGATAAGTCGTCAACACACTAAACATTTGTCCTCCAAATTACGTGCAGCTGATGTGCAGTGATGTGCAGCTGATATGGTGGAAAATGAACGGCAAAGAATGTGCGTTAATGTGAAGACACTCTATGACGCATCGTGCGTGTAACGGAAACCTGTCTTGGACGTTTTCTCATGCATAGAGATCAGTATTTCTCATTCGCTTGCTGCCGAACGCGCATCAAGATGCACCGTTGGGCGGATGTGAGAACTCCACCTTGAATTCATCAGTCTGAAAGGAAGAACAAAACCAATACACTGGCATTATTTTCTCAGGCACCTGTAATTATCGTACACTGGCATAATGGAAAAGTAGAACAGTTTTGCATGTTCTGAAACAAAGCTATGGGACACCGACGCCACCACCGGCCGAACAACATGTTGTGACGTCACTTGGCCGCCATCATGTATCATCCGGGTGCCCTTGGCATTGACCATGTGTCCGTGACCTTGTTCCTGTGGTTATCTTGACCTTGGGATAACCTTGAACCCAAAAATCGCACCAATAACCAAAACTCCAAAAAGAATTGAAATTATTTTCAAAAAATTTCTAACAAATTTAAAAAATATATATTAATAACCAAAAATTTTAAATTTTTTATATTATAGAAATTTTTCGGAAAAAACATATGAAAACTTACATGCAGGAGGTCCGGGGTTCGAATCCAAGATGGTAAAGCGTACATACTTTCGGCATGAAAACCAGCAGGCGAATGGCCGCCATAATTATTTATTCATTGATAATACATCACGACCCTCGACACACTTATTTCTCACCCATAGCTCGACCCCCTTCACCATCATCATACACCTCATGTCACAACTCCTCCCAAATTGCACATTTTTGTTATCTCTCCTCGACCCTCTCCCAACACTACAATCACTGCCAATTTGTACTGGATGTTTAATTGTCCCCATTTCTCCCTCCACCTATCAGACATTTTATTGGTTTTACTTCACACCCGAATCCCTCTGCCTCGCCACTTTCTCACCATTTACTAACATATTTGCTCCACTCTCCCTCTTAACATTCAGCTCAAATCGAGGTGAACCCCTTCCCACACTCCAATCAATTTAACCTGCTCTTTACTGGGTATTTGTTCTGTTCCCTCTCACTCCCACCACTATAGTTGACCAATTATTCGCGCCCGCTCGATCCCCTAACTCTAACGCCCACTATTTTCAGCATTGTCCACTGGAGCACACTAGTAGGCAATGTAGGGTTAATGAGAACAAAATCGCCCTCATTCCTCGTTCCTAGTTCCTCATTTGATACAAGAGGTAAAGGATCACTCTCTCCGCTCCCTCTGGTTTTTAGCATTCAGTCTGTTAAGTTATTTTATTTTAATTTATTCAATTAGAACATATTGTGGAGTAATACCGGACCCACTCGTAATAACATACGAAATTAAATTAAATTAAAAATCTGCCAAAATTTCAATTACCTTTTCGTACCAGCTAGCCTTTGGATAAATGTACCTCATAAAATACAGTACCAGGATTTCGTAGTTTTTAAAATTTGTATATCAGCCGTCTATCTCATTTTCAAACGCGATACCTCGGTGTATATGATACTATTCTGATGCGACATGTGCATTCACCCAATGTGCTCGATAACACAAAAGGATTGGTCGTGTGCAGAATGCAGATAGCTGCTCACTTAAGTGTGACAAACAAGGCAAATACTTTTTTTCAAGAAACGAAAATCCGCAGAGACATGCGAATACCTTAGGGCTGCGGGTTCTTCCCTTGCTAAAGTGTTGTTCATCATTGCTCTAACTCGAGATATAATTACATTATCGCGCCTGCGGCCATAAGGCCCCTGAATCGTAACAGATTCGGAGATGAATAATGAAAACATGGTCTGCGAACCTGAAACTGCATTCCACCAGTCTAAAAACTGTCGCCTCCCAAAGTGAGAGTAGGTCATCAAAGAATATTTGAACATTTTTAGACCAAAGTGGGGGAAAAAATCGATGTGGTCTCTCCACATGATCACACCGCCAATAAAATGTAATTTATTGCTAGAACACAACTTTGCGAAACCAGCCTCATTCAATGAAAGGCCTATATTCTAAACGAAAAAAAAGGCTGTGTGTGAAGGCAGACTTTAGGGCGAATGACGTTTAACCCATGCTCACCGTTCTTCACACTCATCGGGTCTCAAGAACTCGATGTTAAAATCTGCCCACCAGTGGTGTATAGTGAGTTCTTTACAGGGTAAGCAACTTCCAACTTTCCTTTCCCTCCACATGTATTTACCATTTTATAATACCTAACATTAGTTATAAAAATGGAAACGAAAGGAATGTAACAATAATTAAACTGGATATTATTTAGAGAGAATATTACAAATTATAAGAAAACTCCTGTTTTCCCAAACACTTTTATCCACTTTCCAAGAAAAAAGAGAACTGAAGTACGCAAACAGAACGACTGCTTACCCTGCCTGTGTTGTTGTTTGCGAGTTAGATTCATCGCTAGTCGCTCCTGTTTGTGGAAATAAGTACTAGATAGCAGCACTATGCGTGTACAGTACGGGAGTAACGAAAACTCTGTTTCTTGAATAGGAAACGGGAAACACAGAATTAAATGTGTTTACAGTTAAGGCGAAAGCTATAAAGGGTCAATCATTTCCAATATGTATAGGGTACGCATTGCTTACCTTGCGTCTATGGAATAAACGCCACTGCTGCCCAGATCTCTTCACTCATCCACATTGTGATATCACGAGTCCCTTCATTCAGAATCTTTAGTTCAGTAATGAAGAGCTAAAAAGAGTTTGTGGATGTTATAATATCACAACTCCCGATTACCTACCAGCATCAGTTCACCAGCTGGGTGTACAAAGATTTAACTGGGTTCCGCCACCATATGATTAGGGCAGACCAGTTAGAGCGGGATACACGTTCAGCCAACACAGCTCGCGGTACTTAAGAGAGTGAGACAACTACTGCCACAGCCACTCTTTTCAACTCCAAACACACGTGATAATCATTTTAATGCATAACGCCCAGGCCAAAACTTACACCGACAGGGCGAGGAAATTTTCTTGTAAATTTCTTCCAGCGGCAGGCAAGCAGACAGCCTGGAAACCAACAATATAGAGGGAGAGGTTCCTATCAACAATATAGAGGGAGAGGTTCCTATCAACAAAGTTGGAACAGAGGTGGTTATAGTGACAGTAAATTTCTCTTCGATTCAGATTATTTTAATCGAGGGCAAAATAATCGCTCACAAAACAATAGAGGAAGAAATAATAATCATCGCCACCAGGACGAGGGAAGAATGGAGGAAAGGTAGAATGTAGAAAAAGGAAAGGAGGAAAGGAGGAAAGGAGGAGCAACAGTTATCATGGTGCGAAGCTAACGAACACACTACTAGAACTGTACAGCGAACATGAGAGGTTAATTTTGTTAATGCAGTACAAAATCCAGAAGAGTATTTTGCCAGACAACTACCAGTGGATCCACGCATGCAACAAATAGTCCGCCTATTCCCCAGGTTCAGTGGATACCCTATGTAGAGCCTATACAAGGCAGGGTGTTCCAAGGTCGAGGTAATTCCTTAGCTGTACAACACAGTGATACAGCAAATGCACCAAATCAGAACACAGAGAACTTTTCTCCGGGAATGTTTATCCCTAATGTAATTACTCTGAACCCAAATACCACAAACTTCGACCGAATTTGAACATGCAACAGTGGTTTGCAGGAAACGGACAGACATTAGCCAACCATAGTTCAACAGGATGAGTTCTTTAAAATAGGCCCCGTAATCTGTATTTCCTCATTCCCTAGCTCTGTTACACAAATGTCCCATGGGGCCTCTTTTTAAGGACTCGCCCTGTACTTGTAAGTTAAATTATAAAGGACTGGCGTGCGTAGTCTCCGGCCACTGGTCCAAGTTGTTGAGGATGAGGGGACAGTTAACGATCTAGAGAATGTGAGTGATGAGGTGAAACCATTAACCTGTGTAAATGTGTCGAGGTCTGTAGCAATAAATGCAGCTATATTACATGTTTCAGACCAAGAATTCTTGTTATGTGAAGAAGACGAGAATGTAGGAAGTCTCATTTCAGCTGTATGCCTAGAGGTAACTTTAAAAATGTGTGGTATTGAAACACCTGTACTTTTAGACAGCAGAGCAGAGATAAGCTGTGTGAGTGAAGAGCAACTACAAGAGCTAGAGCGTAAAGGAATTCAGCTAGCATTTTAACCTGTACCTAGGATAAATATTGTGGGACTGATGTCCAGGAAAGCGCCTGTTGTTAATCGTCAAACCGTTTTAACAATTGAAGGCATTAGAGATACAAAAAAAAATTGCAATTTTAGTGGTAAAACAGCTGGCCAAACCACTTATTCTGAGAACTGACTTTTTAATGCAGTACATAATGTTGTTACATTTTGGAGGATGGTTTGTAAAACCTGATGATAGCAATAGTAAGGCTGTATTTCCCAATAAATGGCAAGTGACAGATAAGTTCGTCGGAATGTTAAAGTTTCATTATCCTGTTTTTCAGTTGTACAATACTCCAGTTAATTGTAAACCACAAAGTTTGAGCGAGGAGATGATGCAGGCTGTCGTATCAGCTATTTTTTTTTTAGATATAGCGCAGAAGAAACAGTTGTTTACATTGACTTTAAATCAAAGAAGTGTATTTTCTGAAGTCCCATGGCTTAGCAGAGTATACGAGACCAAGATTAAAGTTTTTGAAGAGGTGTAGCTTCATGGAAAATCCTACCCTATGCCTGCGAAATTTTTATCTGCGGCTCAAGAGTATCTAAGGTTATGTTAGACCGGAAGGTAATAAAGCGAGAGGCTAGACCATTTTCATCACTGATGGTTTGTGTACCGAAGAAAGATGGTAGCATAAGGTTGTGCCTAGATGCCAGGAGTACCAAGAAGATAACAGTTAAGGACCAAGAGGCACCTACACAAACCAGCGATATTTTACGACTGTATCAAGGAGTGAGATTTTTGACAATGCTTGATCTCACTAATGGATATTGACAAATTCCACTTGAATTATCGTTCCAGCAATATACAGTATTATTGTTCAGACCCTATCAGTACATTTTCCAAGTACTTCCATTCGGCTTGTGAAACACAATAGCTGAGTTTACCCGTTGCTTGGATAAGACTTTAGGTGAAGAATGCAGAGCGTACATCGACGATATTTTAATCACCTCCACTACATTGGAAGAGTACATACATCATATTTGAATGGTTATTGACAAGTTGGACGAGTCTGGTATGGCCATCAAAATTAAAAGTCACCATTTTGTAGGAATGAACTTCCATTCCTAGGGCACATTCTTACTCCCGAAGGCATCCGAACAGCTCCGGACAAGCTAGAAGCTATAACGCAGTTTCCTCCACCTACGAATGTCATTTCGCTAAGAGCTTTTCTGGGTATTATTGGCTTTATCGAAATTATTCAGACAAGGTGGCAAGAGTTGCCTTACCCATTTTCAGTCCTTTGAAGAATTATCAACAGTGGTGATGGCAAAAGGCAGAACAGCAAGCTTTGGGAAAGTTAAAAGAAATATTTTTAGAAGAGCATGTGATTTACCACCCAGTTCAAGGGAAGGAATTTCTGTTTTATACAGACGCATCAGACTCTGCATTGGGATGCAAGTTGGCTCAGTTTGATAGCAATGAGGTTGAGCAGACCGTAGCCATGGCGAGTAGAACCATGAGCCCGATTGAATGAAAGTAAGTTACCACAGTTACTCAGCAACCTAAGTAAGAAGCAGGAACAAGACAATTTATGTACGACACTGATACAGAAGTTGGCAGATGTACCGCCTGAACATGAGTTACGTTGTATGCTTTGCAAGTCAGCTGACTGCGTATTATTTTACCACAGTACAGCCAATATAAAATCCGATGATTTCTGGAAAACAGTGATTCCGCAAGAACTCGCATTACAAGTAATTCCGGAAATGCATGAAGCGCTTGGACATATTGGTTCCAACAAATTGTTTGAGATGCTGCAAAGGCAGATATATTGGACCAACAAGCAGAGGGACGTGCAGAAAGTTGTAACAATGTGCGATTTATTTCAGAGGAGCAAGTATGCACAGGAAAATTTGCAAGGCAGTTTGCAAGCGATCATTCCTAAAGCACCTTTGTATTTAGTGTCTGTATACATTCTCGGTCCGCTCCCTGAATCAAAAGCTGGAGTTCGTAATGTCTAATTTGTTCTGCAAGTGCACTAAGCTGTATCCTGTGGTACACGCAAAAGCGAATATTTTGCTTGGCAAAGTTAAAAGTTTTGTAGAGGAAATTGGAAAACCCCGAGCAATTCTATCTGGCAATGGCAGCCAGTTTGAAGTCACTTTTTCGAGAAGGACTTAAGAAATCGAAAATTATTCCCACAACTGAATCTACAAGAAATCCTATATCAAATCCCGTTTAATGTAGAATGAGTGTGCTAGGTACAGTTCTACGCATGTATTGCCACCACGCGCAACAAGCCTAGTGCGATTAGATTCCTCTAGCTGAGTTTGTAATGAACGACATGATACATATCAGTATAGGTTTCACTCCTCACAAGGTATTCACAAATAAGAGGTCGGAGAATGTCGCAAGCAAGTTGCTACCTAAACTGTTGCAAGCAGAAACATCTTTTGAAGAGTACTGTATGCTGATTAAACAAGAAGAACTTTTGGATTTATTAAAACGGAAATTGAATTTTTCAGCAGAGTCAAGACGAAGTCAACAGCAGTTTTCTTATACGAATAAGTTTTACATGGGTGATTTAGTGCTGAATAGAATAAGTCACTTAAGTTCAGCTGCAAAGCAAGTAACCAAAAAAATATTTCTTTTAATCGACGGACCTTTTAGAGTGACTGAAGTTATTCAGGAGAACTGTTACAGTTCATCTACATTGGTTGGCAAGTTTATAGATAAATATTATATCACACAACTTAAACTGTTTAAGACTCCCTTGGAAAATAATTAAATTTTATGCAGAATTGTTATTTGGAATTTTAATGTGTGATGTATAAGGTTTTGTTCTTTGAAGAGATAAAATAAGCTGTAGGCTTTACCAGGATTTATGCGACAGATAGCAGGATATAAAAGGTTTAATGGGCCGCAGCCTAGATGCTATTATACTGTTCATTGTTATGACAACATATTATTATGATTATTATTTATGAGTTATGGTTTCCTGTGAGTTTATTTCCAGAGATGATATATATTTGTTAGTGTGGGGTGAATTTATTACCCCTATACGAGTCACCTCTTTTATACAGTAAGGCATTCTTTATTTGCTAGCTAAAAGACCTGAAATGTTCCTAACACACCTTTTTGTACATCCTGCCAGAGTTACTTCAAAGAATTGTTTGTAAACATGTCACACATTCTGAATGATTACATTTAATTTTGTCCTTTACTGTGAGAGAAAGCACTAATCACTTTTAGAATGAAGGAAGAGGAATACATCCTAACCAGGTTACATGCACACCCTAACACACTATTATCAATTATTTGATGAAGGAACTATTTATATTTTTGGCGTAGTTATCTTCAGGAGATGCGAAGCACTTTGAAACCTAATTGACTTTTTCACTTTTCACTATGATTTTTCACAATGTGTATATATTTCGTACTTTTGAAATGAGTGTAAATATGTTGTATCTTTTGTTTTTTCTTCATGTGATTATCGTACTTATGTTGTGCAAGGAGAAGTTGTTCCATACAAGATATGTTCTTAAAGAGACTCCGTGATTAGGTCATTGTTGTAAGTTTTCTTATATTTAACTTGTCGATAAGGATATTGATAATTATTATAAAACAATTCTCACCCCATTCCTATACAATGTCGTTTAGTCTACGAGGGGGAATACGAAGATGTTTTGGTTAAGCCATGAGGCTGGAACAATGAGCTATTTTAAAGTTCGAAGTTAATAGTATTTTTCCCTATGGCACTCAAATTACGTAATTCAATTAATTTAATTTAATTTGATTGTTAAAAGAGTAGTAATGATTTATGATAGGCAGAGCCTACCATCATTTCATTCTTGAGTTTATGTTCTATGTGTATGTGGTAAATAGTCATGTGTTTGTAATTTGTAATTTCTTATTATTAATATTAATCGCTGCTTTGTTGGACGAGTACAGTGTGAAATAAGACAGTTTAAAAAGTACGTAATGAGCCCACGTTATAAATAAACAGCCTTCGTTAGAGTCCTGAACACTCTTTGAAGGCTTTGAACACAAGTTCTCTGAGCAAAGTTAAAAAATTAATGAGTATGATGAAACAGTTTGTTCTTCAACGTCACAGTTTTACAGTGAATTAAAGTATGACCACTTTCAGTAAACAGTTTTTGCAGTCAATGTAGCTTTAAGTGGTAATGAACACTGTAAACACTCGATTACCCTTACGTGAGAAATGGCCGTTGAACTGGTATGAAACGTTGTTAGAACGGCTATATTCAGAGGCAATTTTCACTTATTAGTGCAGTGACGAACGTTATAATACCACATTATTAGAAAGCTCCATTGTGTGTGCGACGAGATTCTTACAATGAAAGTGCCATATAAATGATTCTAAATGTTTATTTTAACGAGTTTATGGAACTCCAAACGCGCACGACCGACGAGTAGTGTCAGCCATATTGAACTGAAGGTGACAAAATTGTGTCGCTACAGAGAGAGCAGCAAGTAGATTGACTGTCCGCATCACGTGACAAGTGAAACCCTACCAGGACTCTACTGCTGGTTAACATGCCACTGTGATCATGCACAAGGAGAGAGGACACAAAAATACTACTACATGAGAAATTTTAAAGAGAATGTTACTACTGTATTTTCTTTTATTTTGCCTGGAATAAAGATATTTATGTTTGTTTCTTCTTTTTTCACAGATGTTTGTAATTAGAAATATTTCAATTTTGTTTATTTCAGCGTGAATTTATGTAATTGTTATTTGGATATATGTATTATGTATTTTATTTTTCAAGCAGCAGAACTTTCATTTTTGATTGTTATACAAACTGTAAGTGATACTGTTATGTTATGGCTCGTTTGTTTATGTTGTTTTCTTTCTCAGCTCATGTTGATGTTTACTTTTAGATTATATGTTTTTTTAATGCGTGTTACTAATAACCTTGTAAAGTATGTAAATTACGCTAATTTTCAATACATTTTGTTATACTGCAAGTATGAAAAATGATTATTCACAAGAGGGACGTTTCTGTGGTAGATCAGTATCCACTCATTTATATGCTTACCAGAATTGTTATGGAAATGAACACACATGTTATTTTGAACTGTCTGACATGATTCTACATATGATCTGCGATCTTTAATTTTAATGCTCTTGAGCACTTTTTGCAATTTCATATTAATGTCATTATTTTTCATGTGTGATTTAATTTGGGAACCACTATTCGTTTTCTTTTATTTGTGTTACTCTGGGTTAAGAGAGTATCTTATTCTGAGAAATTGGTGACTTAACTATGTTATGTTAATTATTTGTTACCTATGCATGTTTGTGTTTTTGAACTTATCATTTTTGTTTTCAACATTATTTATTTTCTTCTGTTTGAAAGTTTAATTCATTTTTATATTTTCGTCTTAGTTGTATATGTGTAACCATGTGAACTCCTCACAAATATACACAGAAAATTCCACATAAATGCATATATTGCTCCAAATACCATAACAGATGTTCGGGTACATACACTATGCACAAATATTAAAAACAATGCCCATACTGCCAGTGATTTTTTCATTAAACTACACAAATAAGACGTGTGGTGGGCAGTAAACGTACACTAGATACATCAAGTTTTGTATACAAATATTCTATTATAATATAAAAATAGTACAAATTTTTTACACAGATTACATAATACTCATATTTAGACTGCCTTGCCATAGGCTTCGAGCAACAGTTACTCGGAACATTTGGAGGAAATAATTAAAATTCCTAAACATAACTCACTCTCAATTTTTGTTGAGCTCAACACACCTTCCACATGCAAGTGGCACACGACGAGCGTAACAATCTGTGACTGAGACTCGACTAACACCTTTGATTGCTCTTGAAATTGAACAAATTTATGTATAAAACCATAGTAATACAACACACTTAGCCCACTCGCACATTAATACAGATAGCACGGCATATGTTAAATGTTTCAACATAATTTAAATATATGGTTATGTATTCACCACAACCCACAACTACTAAAATATTTTCCCATTAAAATATAAATTTTAAAATTATATAAATGTAACTACACAGTTTAGGGTCCAGCCGTTAATATCACTAGTGGCTTAGCACTTCAAATTTGTTTTATCTATTTATTTCAAATATACGCACATCGGGATTTCTTAACACCTTTAATGGTAGGTGTAATTTAGTGGCAGCGGCGACGTGGAAATCGAAGCTGCGAAAGAACACATCAAACTAGTAAATTCCTTACCAAAAGGCATATAGCGACCACTAAAAATGTGCCAAAGCAACGTACAATCGTCTTAGCACTCAATATTCTTTGCTTCTGAGCTGCAATTTTAAGAAAAGTGGGCCGTGGCTGACAGAAAAAACTACTATGAACTTGGGCAGTTAACTTGGACAGAATCTGACGTACAAATGAACTTTACATGAAACATATTTCAACAAAATTACATTCAACATACGGTAAATTGTCGTGCTGCAAAATTTCGTAGCATGAAATTAACAGCATGTCCAAAAAGAAACTATATACTTATTTTTGTATGACCCAAACAGAAGTTCAAAAAATTACTTCCAACACTTTCCGAGCTAACCACTCTGCAACGACTCACCTTAAAAGCAGTGCCAATGTCATCATAAAGTTAACCATTGAAAATTAACTCCAGGGTAGAGATACCGACTCGTAGCATAAAGGCAGCCCAAAAAACTCGTCACCTACATCTCGCAATATTGTACAAAATGACTCCCATCATTGCTGAAAATGTTCGCCGCAGTCGCCGCTGCCACTGATGTAGACGGAAGTATGGTTGAAAGGTAGAATAGGTCGAGAGCAGGTCGTGTAACACCTTAAATAAACTCAAGTATGGTGTCGCACCAGGTTAGAAGAAGAAGGTAGGCACATGACAAGGAATAGGAGAGGGGACACCAGCCTTCGCCAAGGTTAACAGACAGATCAAAATCAATTGTTGCGATCGTTATCGGAAACACAGTAGACAGTGGTGCTACCACCGTCACAACCAGATATAGATAAACCCATGTTAGTGAGGATGTTAAGAAGTTGCTGGATGTTAGGTGGCTTCTGGGTAGTGACCAATTGGTCCTGGACGCAGTTTTTTCGCCAGGTTTTCTATAAGGTCAAATTCCTGGTATCAACTAGTTGATTTTTGTACCCAAAGTAAGTTTTAATTATAGCTAACCAAGTAATTTGAGAAGAGTGCTTGTGTTTAGCAGATTTGGCTATATTTATTAATGGTAGCTATTGATGGTGGCGAGCAGCACGATGCCAAGATGCTATGATGGCAGCAAGTGCTTTACAAATGTGGAAAGAAATGCAGAAAGTCCTAAATAATCTTCCAAAACATGCATTAGCAAACAAAGACATTAATGTATTTGTAAAGAAACTGGATATACCCTATTTCCGAGCCATGCATATGAGAGATGAATTACCAAAGAAAGCAAAGCTTCGCGAATATATGGTGGTTAATTTAGATTCGAAACAAAATGAAGGAACACATTGGGATACATTAATTAAAAACATAAATCAATCATTGTATTATGACAGTTTTGGTTATTTACATTCTCTAATTGAAATATGCAATTATTTGAAAAACATGCAATTATGATACACTTACAAAATGGAAAAATTACCAAATACAATCAATTGTGGTCATTTACATTTACATTTTTTGACTGTGAATAGGATATATGTCAATATATTAGTGAAGGATTAGTAATATGTCTATTACATTGATATTAAGTGGAAACTCATCACAATTTGCACTCGACTTATTTCCTAGCTTTGGAGTTAGAGGGACAATGGCAAATAAGTCTAATAGAATTTGTTAGTTACAATATCATACCAAACATCGATATAGACAATCAATCATTTACGTTTAACAACAGTGAAAAAATGTATAAGATTGTGATACCAGTAGGATGTTATGAGTTGGATGATTTAGAAAGGTTCATTAAAGCATCATTACCTGAAGATGTACATTTCGAATTTCATGGAATTCCAAATACATTAACTAGTGTGATGTACAGTAATGTCGATATCTATTTCACAGAAGACAATTCAATTACAAATATGTTGGGATATGAACTGAGAGTATATCCACCTAACCAATTGCATGAATAGTTTAAACAGGTTAATATATTGTCACTTAATGTATGTCATATAAATGTTAATATTCTAGGCGAATCATATTTGCATGGAAAACCAACAAATACAATACATGAATTAATGTGTGTGGTGGCTCCAGGATATAAAATAATTGAAAAACTGAATACACTGATATATCTTCCAGTAAAAGTTAACTGAGTGGATGAATTAGTGGTTTTTCAATTGTCGATCAAGATGGTAAACTGATTCATTTTAGAAACAAAGAAATTACTGTTCGATTACATTTAAAAAAGACTGTATAAAGACTTATATTTCATGTATAATAAAATCAAAATGGGTATTGTGTATAGTAGTCAATATGGACGTAAAGTAGCCACTTCATTGAAAAAATATGTTTCTAAACAACATACGTCGAAGAAAGTAACTATAAAAAGACTTAAATGGAACCATAAAAAGTTCATTTCAAACAAGTTGACTGTAAAGTTAAGATGGGGCAACAAATTGATTTTAAAGGAATTAGAATATACAGTTAATAGAATTGGAAGACATACTTAATGTTGAAGAATCAATAAGTTATCAAGACACAATCACAAATACAGAAATACGTGTATATGAACCATTCCAAGTAGGTTTGTACACGTTTCCATCGGAAATAAGGATTGCTATACAAAATCACGATATTTGCACATAACCGTCGAAATCTAGTTGACTGTTTAGAGGAACAATTAAAAAGATAGCTGATGCAACTAATCCAGTAACTACAGGAATAGTGACAAACAGAATAATTAATTTAATCGATAGAATTGCATATCTGCTCAATGGTGTTGGCATCGATCAATCACAGGATGTTGGAATTACTTCCACAATAAATAACTATCTCTCAGAAACTTTAAACAATCTCTATACAGGGCTTATGGCTGGGTGGAGCAATGCTAATAATTTTACACTACAAATAAACCCAGGCAGAAAATACGAAGTTGTTATACTGTTAAGTGTGATACTTGGATTTGCTGAGGACTATAAACATGTAATATTAAATACTTAACAAGAATTAGTTACTCTAACCGGTAACACATACTTGAATGCTATATACAACATGGCAAATAATGAGGAAGGTGTAACATTTGAATTAAACACTATTGAATGACTAACTCCACATATTGAAATTAACACTTGTGAACATGTAAAGTTTTTAAAATATATCGAACCAGGGAAGAATCTGGATATTGCATTCAAATTGTGGGCTTTGGATACATTTCCAACTCTACCAACACCACAAAAAGTAGTATGGAATGTGAAATAAAGTTTTTCATCTGAGAAACCATGATTTGTTGTTATTTGTTTTTAAACAAATCAACAAAATAATTAAAAAACTGACAGATCAGTATTCAATAATTGTGACATGAAAAATGTTAAACTGTATCTAAATAGTCAAGCTTATCCCTATATGGATTTAAATACGAACTTTGGAAATGGGTAATCCCTTATGTGCTATGATATGTACTCAAGGTTCCATAAAATGTATTACAGCAATATCAGCTCATTAATCCTAGAACCCAAATCATTTAAAACCAGAGGAATGTTATTTGGATTTGATGTAAGCAAGCAAAATGATACCATTAGCAATAATGCCATTGATTCACGAATTGAAATTGTTGCAAATACACCAATTCCAGGCAGGAAATACATAAGCTTATTCATTGATAATTCACAATATATTGGCAAGCTATAATATAATAAATAAGCAGGTGAAGATAATGTCTTCAGTCAGTCAACGAGACATGGTATTAACAAAATGTTTTGCAATGTGCAAGGATTTCAATACCCAGAAAAATTTATCATTAAAGAATGAGCTATTACTGATATGGAAGAACACGCGATGATATTCAGCTTCAAACCACCATTCTACTGGAAATATCTAATTCCAAAATACAAGAATACAAATAGATGGGTAACCAAAATACAACTGCTGTCTAAAATGGGAGAGTGGATGTATGGAGTATGAGAATATTTAAGATATTTACAAGCAATATTCAAATAATTGTGAAATATCTGTAGGTAGAGTGGGAAAAAAACATATTTTCGAAAGTGTGTGGAATGGGATAGTAACATATATTGAAAAAGAATACAATTGGCCTTTGTTCAAACAATTGTGTAAAACATCTGCTTATAAATAGATAATCTTCTCTTCAGAGGAAAACTCTCAATTAATGCTAAATTGGTCGTTGGTAACTGACTTGGGTGAAACAGATTATGATTCTCCTCTTGAATCACAGCGGATATTATACAAGTAATATGGCATTATCTGGGATGAGACCATATTGTGGACTAATGAGTGGAATTTAGTGTGTGTGTATATATATACATACTTGATTTATGCAAACCATACCATTACTTTGTATAGATGGATCAAGACAAGAATAAGGTGACATGCTCATGTGTACAATTGAATATTAGCAAGTTGTTTGTATGCTGGAGTAAACCTTTTACAAAATGTTTTGGAAAGTAACAGTTTTAATATCTTTGTAAATATATATATTTTTCACTCAATTGATATTTGCATGTGTGAAAACTCAAGCGTGAAATTATAAAAAATATAAAATGTAAATTAGAAAGTGATAAATTGTAATAATTTATATCTTGTCCAGATCTGACAAAATGTCCTGTGTTCTATATGAGTTTGAATACTAGTATACAACCAAAAAAATGTATTTGCACTTGTCCTGCTTTTACCAGAATATATAATACTACAACAAGACAATCAAACACATGGACATATTATAAATTTTGTCATGGGGAAGAAATTATGTTAATGTGTGTTTTTTGTAAACATCTATTGTTCTCAAAATGTACTTTGTAATACAAATGTAATGAAATTAATGGTTTAAAACTACATTTTTTTGTGTTTTACTGACTTTACGAATGCATTAATTGTAATATCCACATATAAACTAATTCTGACAACAAAATATTAGTTATGTACATTTAACAATCAAATCTAATTGTGTTTACACATAAAGGTTTGTGGGGTAGGATATTGATTAAATAATGGTAAATTTGAAAACAATTTAATACTTTAACATACATTTCAAACATATTGGTTTTAAACTAGTTAACAATTCATAGAATTAGCTATAAATGTCTATAAAATGGGTGTAACTTCAAGATCTTTTTGTCAGTTGTCTTCATACCTGTACACAAATAAGTATGCTCATCATTTGATGAGATATTCACATTACACTTCTTTGTATACATTTTTGTTTTAATGTTATTCTAGACTTGGAAGAGTACAGAAGTGATAATGCATTTGCTGTGTCACTTTTGTGGGAAACATTTTACAGCTTTGTTGAACTTACGACGATATGGAAGAACAACATGTGGAATGAAATCCTCAACAACACAGCATTTTACTGCGAAATACATTTACATGGAGCAATATATTTTTAATGAGACATTATGAATTTCAGTATTTATTCTCCTTCCTCCTCCTCCTCTCTCTCTCTCATCCTACTCTTCCCTCCCCCCTCCTCCTCCTCCATCCCCTCTTCCTCCAATACACATAGTTCCACAGAGTTCACAACCAGCATCACATCCTAAGACAACACCAAAAATTCACTACAGTTTGCTCAACAGTTAAAATTTCCTTCTCCACCCACTGTATTTCCTTCAAAATGGTGTTATCTTAATTCAGGTTCGGGAAGCAAATCACTTTCTGGTTTGCCTCAGCTCAATAATGAAATACTAACCACAGCATTTGGAGGCAGATTAACTGATGCACGGATATATAATGACCAAAGTAGTACTGATGCAAACTATGAAAGATATTTTATCAACATTTGGGAAGTCTCTGACATATTTAACTACAACATCGCCCCGACCAATAACTCTTAGTGTAAATATATCTTGCAAGAATTTGAAATCCCTCACAGCAGAGAAAGGTGGTATACAGACATTTTACTTTCAGATGCAAGCTCTCCCCATTCTTAATTCCACAGATATTGGTGAACTTTATAACTCTACCATAGTACCTTACCTCACAAACAGACTTGAAGAATTTAGTGCTCGTGGAAGCAGGTGGACTTTACAACTGATGTCAAAAATGGATGTACACATCTTTCAATATAGACCATTTACCACTGGTCAAAAGTAATCGAAATTATTGCCTATAAGAAGATATGTAATCCACCGCTGACCCATTACTCGCCTCGCTTCATCCTCATCAGCTCCCAAGAACTTGGTTTTGAGAGCCATCAAAGAATCTTCACTTGCTCCGAAGCATAGAAAAAAAGTTTCTGCAAGACTACACTTGGGATCATCATAAATTCAGCTCAGCCATATCCAACAAGGTGTTTAAATGGTATAATATCATCTACGAGTGAATCAAGCTTCCAACTGCCTCAAGAATGTGTGAATCACTTAACACATAGTGGTTTACATATAATCTGAATGTTTTCAAACAGCAAATCAACTATTCATCTAACATTCTCTGTGAATAAAAACATCTCACATAATTGAGAGACTAACAAGTTAGTCTCCTTGCAACATATCACCAGTACCAGCCACAGATATGATCTTCACTATATCATTTCAAAGTGTATTGCTTGTATATGTGAATAAATATTTTAAGAGGAATGTGATATTTGTATATGTAAATAAATATTATGTTAGAAAAATGGAATACAATAAAATGCATTTCAAACTAAATGATTGTTTCATTTAACACCAAACAGACTATACATCTTAAAGAAATGAGTGATTCATTAATTACACAAAATTAAAATAAAATATATTATTTCATCAATCAATGGTCATGACTTTACACAATGTTTGAGTGAGGGCTGTGTATTTAATTGTGGGTGTGATATTATTACATATTTATCTTGAACAAGCATATCAACAGAAAATTACTTGGCCTATTATTTTTGTCCGACCACATTCCCATATTAGAAACCAATACTGTTATAAGTGTTAATCACGCAAACAGATTTCACAGCAAAATAGTCCATATTTAACGCACTAAAGACTTGTGTATACAGAGAATCGTCCACGGCGCAAGAGAGCCTTCCCCACAGCACACTAAACCATATGTGTTTTTTTTCTCTTTTTACGAAACATGACGGGAACGTGGTCATATAAATTCTCCTGGCTAGAGCTAGGTAGGTAGATGTTGTGGGTGGCGAGAGCAATGAATGACAAGATAACATGGGGAGGGAGACATTGTGCGAAAGAGGCGAGTCGATGTTGAACAGTGGGATGAGGGAAGGAAGGAGTGAAGTATGGTGTTAAATAATTTTTTTCCCCGCTGAAATCATTCTCCAGCTAGCCAATAGTAGCGTGCAGAGATAGGCATTTGAGGTCGAAAGCCGAACTCGTAAAAACAATTTTTTCTGCTTCCTGGCACAGTTTTCTACTCTGCACATGACTGTCTTCCCGCTGCACCAAGAGCTTACAAAACCTTTTGTAAGTCTACGACAGTCACTGATCACAATACGCCTCCTGTCCTTCCCTCTCACATAGATCCGGCCTAACAAAAACACTGTTGTGTGTGTCTTGCTCTGGACATTGCAATAAAAGCCAGGGCAATGCTATCCATTCATTGTATAAAATCCTAATTTTCTACTTCATTAAATAAATATGTAATTCCCTACACAAATTGAACAATCAAGAAATTTATCATAAGACTTAAGTGTTTTATGATAGACATTGACCTAAAAAACAGGATTAATGTAATTTAATACTTACAGGTAATTTATTAGAGAATAAGACAAGGGTGAATTCATTACTATAGAAATACTTTAACACCTTTTTTATTGGTAAAAAGTTTCTCTCTTATATGTCTGTATTATATGAAATGATATTTGTCTTACTCAAAGATGATGATGACCCCGGCAGTGATGGTGCTGTCGACACATCTTGCGGACTTACCTAGTGCATCAAGGTATGCTGAAGTCCTCGATTTGTAAATGCCAAACAATGCTGAATAATATGTTGAGAAGTGGAAAATGTTGTGAACTGTTGGACCTAAGCCTTAGTAAGATACCTATTACTTAACTTTTTTTTCGGAATTGGCAGAATATTAAAAAAAAAATTATGATCCACAATTACCATCTCCACCAGCCTTCACATCAACTCCACCACCAATCTGCTACAGCCCTGTTACTCCTCCTCCCATTCGAACCTCTTCTCCCATTTAACACCCTGTTTCACCTATCCCCCTATGTCCACCTCCAAAACTGAAATGTCGTTGGTTATCATTACAGCCAAAATGTGATTGAGAGAGGATTTTTTTTAAATAAGCAATTGTAATCTTGAATCCATTTGTTCTAATTGTAAATATAGTTTGAGATGTGTTATATATTTTATGTGTATAAAGTTTGTTGGGAATATGTAACTGTATGTTGCAATATTTTATTATATATAAATTTCCATTGTGAAGGAAATTAGGTGACTTGTTATTTACTTGATAGAATTACTTTTGTCACAGTTTTGTATAATAATTGAAGTTTGAGTATTTGTGGGTAAGTTGTAATATTTATTGTTTTTACATGATCTGAAAACCAACAAGTTTGACAATGGAAGTGATTGAGAAATGAATGAACTCTGAATGTGAAGAAATGAGGGAGTGTCTGAGAAAATATTGTGAATGAACTCTGAAAGTAATGGAATGAGGGAGTTTGAAAGCCTAGCTGAACTTGAAATGCACAATGGTTACACAGGGCAAGGTTGTTGGAAGGGGAAAGTGGTTTGGGAGAAGTTCAGGTAAACGGACCTTTGTCCTCATGTCTATGAAATGTTTAGGGAGTGAGCCTCACATCACTAGCTGGCATCGACTTTGTCTTATAACAAAGCAAAATATTAATTCCAACAGGTTTCATCAATTACTCGAGAAATTTCGAGTATCACTTTAAATAATTACTATGGCTGTGAATCAACACATTGATGTCTGCTGTGAAGAGATAATATTCCTCGACTATGTGCTTACATGGACTTTTGTTAAAACAATTTAAAGATACATTATAAAGTATGCAACACTGGTTCTCCTATTCACTCTCCTTGCTTAACACTTAGGATTTAACATCTCACTTATCATCATACATAGTATACTTATCCAAGTATATGCCTTTCTGATCTATTTAGGAGTTAATAATTGTAAAATAAACTTATGAGAGACAGAATTTGTTTCATAGAAATGCAATTTAGAAAAATATATAAGTTTGTTAGCTCTCAAAATCCTATTGGGGTCCGAAATGTATAAAATATGGTTTTTTGTTGCAATGTTGCAACTCCAATATGAATTCCAATCGTTTTAATTTCCGATGGAAACATGATATTTGTCCAAAATATACAAATTTCTGCTAATATTGGATGGGCGCATTTGTAAATCATATTTAATTTTCGCATATACAAAGATTGGTTTAAAACTTATAATGTTGTAAAGAAAAGATATTTTAGAAAATACACATATATTTAAAATGCTTAGCGAATCGTGTTAGGCACTAACTTGTTGGTGACAGAATATGTTTAAAGAATGGAAAAACAGATTTTCAAATATTTAGTTTTCAGTGTGATCACTGAAAAACTTAATATTTCCGTCATTACTTGGAAATATCTTAAATTGGTTTGTTTACGGGATATTTCTTTGGGTAAGAATTTCCTGGACTAAAAATATTTTCTAAGGAATAAACATAGTTTGCTGTAGACGTGATGGGAATGCATTTCATTCTCTAGTGCTTTAAATTCACCTCGGCAAGCCAGGCATGCCTCGGCAGGTGACTTTTGCTTCCCCCCCAGAGCGGCGCCCCACCACCGGACACGATGGCATGAAATATTGCGCTAGACTCTTTGTCCCTGACAGGAAACCGCGATGAAGGAGTTGGGAGGGAGAGAGAGAAGGAGCATGGCGACTTGAACGCTCACCTTCGGGAGGAATTGGAAACAGTCAGAACAATGCCTGGCTGTTCGAGGACGGAGCTCTGTACCACCCCTCATGAGTTTCCCTCCCGGTCTGCCAAACCCTCGCGGCTGGTTCGGCTTTCCCCAAACAAGCGGGTACATCTCGCTTCTACACAGCGAAATACAAATTAGGTTATCTGGTCCACTAAACTCTCATTCATAACTGAATATAACAGTGCTGGTTATACAATGTTTGGGGATTATTACACGTCTCTAACATATATAGGGCTGTATATTATTAAGTTTTATGAAAATGCTTTATGTAGGTTATGTCAAATGTAAGTAATTCATAATGTAGCTTCATATTTGGAACTTGGCATAATCTATGTCGTGCAATGTATTGGTAGTAATTTTTTAACTTTGTAATGCTGTTATATTAATTTACAAACTTTTCTTGAATGAGGGTTTTACTAAAACATTATATGTCATAGGTTATACAGAGCAGACAAAAAAAATCTTCACTGTGAATAAAATACGATTTTAAAATATACAATGTACTTAACAAAGTGAAATATATTTATAAAAAATGGGAACATGTTTTACTGAACCAATATAACTTTTTGCTGGAAGTTCATATAGTAAAAACACGTCATGTTTAAAGAGACACTAATATTTATACATGGTGTGTGCATTAAAGTTACGTGTATACTCCTATGACTAATTTTTATTTAAGTTACCTTCTTGCCTTTGTATTGCCGAATGTAACATAATATTGGGGACGTAATTTTTTCAGAAAATCTTTGTTGTTTGCGAGGAGTGGTTCTCTTGCCTTGGTCAGCATGCGAGGGGAAGGGCGGGGAACAGAGCGATTTGTGCGCCTCTTACATTCTCTGTCGGGAAAACTCTGAACTATGAATTTATCCACTCTTGCTTGTGTGGAGAGGAACGGAAGTCATGAATGGTGAAGGCGTAGGTTTGTCCAGGTTGGATGGGGAGGGGAAGACCAGATTTTCACTTGTTTCCACTACACCTGCGCACTTCATGTTTCGGGTCTGAAAGAGGGAGTGAAGACACATCTCGCAGGATTATGGGGGTGGCTGTGTAATCGCAGATTAAAGTCGATTTAATGATTTGTGGTAATCGCACAATTAAAGTCATTCAGTTAATCTGGATTAAAGTAATTCATTCGGTAACCTATTTTAATGTGTCTTTTCATTAAAAAAAAATATTTACTTCACCGAAAAGAAAACATTTCTCCTACATTTAAATTAATTAAATCCTCAATATGCATCCAGCCAACGACCAGGAAGTCCATGTAGCCTGCTCCCATTATTCGAATATAAGTCACAAGTGGTCCAAACAAATAAATAAATAAAATGTTATTTATACCACTCTTACACCAACATCAACACATATATAAGAGATTACAACCCACCCCTCTGTTCAGTCGACTCTCGAGCGTCACAGAGGATACATCGATGCTGCTACGCCACCTTAATGCTTTCAATGCCAATAGAGTAAAAAAATTAAAAAATTTATATGAAATAAATTTGATAAAATAAATTCGATCAAATGATTATATGATCAACCAATTGATTAATCAAGTTAATTAATGGATTTATTAATAAAGAAATTAATTAACAATTCATATGTAAACTAGGCAATTTTTCAAATTAGGCACTTGTGCAAATTAGGCCCTTGTTTCACTCTTGCACCAACTCTCGTCTAGTGTCCCAGAACAAACATGCTCCCTCTACTCACATACATACTAGTACACAAAATACTATTATTTTCGTGATTGTGTGCCTCTGGACTCACATTGTCTGGCTAGTATGCACGTTCACCCTTAATTTATAGCATTTTTTAGGCGTGTTTACCTGCCAAATTCACAAACTCAAGTATAATAATAACAAAGGGAAAATTCAGAATTAGCGGCTTTATATGGCCCTCAGGAGGCTACTCAAAGTACGTAAACAGTTATTTAGAACCAGCGGCTTGCCTTGACGTCACAACCAATTGTGTCCATTACTTATCGTAATTTCCTTGATAGGAGAGCAGAACTTAGAAAATATTTCTAAATTTTTTTCCTCCATTTATGAATATCGTCACAAGAAAAATATGGAGGTTTTATGTCATACCTCAGGGACCAATCAACCGATTTTCATCAAATTCATCACATAATTTGCGCTGTGTTTGGCCATGTAAACTTACACGTTATAAGTGGCTCGGTCACGTATTTTCAAAATGACGGACCTGTAAATATTCAACGTTAGTAAACCATATCTTTAGACTGATTAAATTCGAAGTTGATTCTCGAATTCGATCTCCGTAATGCAGTTAATTGCACACTAAGATACTTTCTGTGTTCCAGTCTTAGTGTGGCACGAGTGTTTTTGTAATTGCCTCACTACAGCTGCATATGTTTCTCGTTTTATCTCTAATAATATGACTTTCAACAATACAAGTTCTACCTACCAACTCATTTCATCAAATATCACCGACTAGTTGGTTTTTAACTATCCTCCAGTATATTTTCCTTTTACCTGATAATGTTAACTATAGGCATTCCAGTTTTCTTATAGTAACGCTTAAAGTTTAGCGTCAAGTAGATTGTGGGTGAGCCTTAACAGTATTCATTCTGCAGGTCCAGTATCGGGCGGGGGAGTGCGGCATGGACCAGGGATGCTGGTAGGGAAGGCAGCTCACGTGACTCGTCAGAGAAAGCTCTCCAAGTGGCCGAGGGAGAGAGAGAGAGAGAGATCACAGTCATCCATCAAGTGAAGAGAGGAGCAACGAACCCGCCTGGACAGCTGATGGCGCTCGCAGGGGTGTGGGGCACAGCAGCAGGGGTGTCCAAGCCGACTTCGATCTCCGTCTCCCCGAGAAGTGACGCGAGTTGCATGTTGTCAGGAGGAGGAGCAGGGTCCCCGACAACTCATCTACAAACATATTATTCCATTCGTTATTTTACTCCTTCGTGAATTTTAACTTTTGGAGTGAATACGCCTTTAAAATCAGAATGACACAAAGGGAAATACACTGTAAATAAAATTGTGTAATTTTACACTAAATGTATGTGGCAGCAGTGTCTCCACTGATCCCAGTGTGATTTGACACCTACATATGTCAATGTTTTTTTTTTCTCTACGTCAAAGTAAATATAGTTTACAACACACGGTCATTGCAAAATTGCACAATTGAAGATGTACAGCTATACTGATATTGGGTGTTTATACAACGAATATGTAGCTGTAAAAATACATAAATTAATGTTAATACAGTGAGTTGGTGTATTTTACACATACTGCAAAATGTGCAAATTAACGTCAACAGTGTGATTATTAAGCCATACATTCATGTATTTTTGCCAAAACACATGTAGTACTCATTGAATGATTAAGAACATTAGTGTAATATTACACTTAATGTAGTTGTTTTTACAAATTAGACATACAAAATGAAAAATTGCATGTGTAATTAACATGTATGTTTTAAGTGGGGACGGGAACGGTGTTGTAATGTTCGCAGGGGGGTAAATTCCAATTCCAACTCCTAACTTGTTGACTAATACAGCGAGATGTGGTCTCGTCCTAGCGGCTATACGATGCGAGCACGAGCTCGAGTAGGCGGCGTCACACACGCGTGAGTAGACGGTAGGAGGTGGGCGGCTACCGGCGCCAAGTTCTATGGCCAGTATATCACGCGACTCTTATGTAGTTCTCTGGCTAACGTAACTTCTCGTCCAAGGTCATGGTTACACGAGTGCTGTCCAACACAGTCAGCTAAATACATTCGGTAGCCGTGTTCGAACAATTTTAAAAACAGAACGTGTTTTCGCGGTTACACACTCAAAGCTGAATGAAATCAGTGGAAATTCTAACCTCAACAAACGGAACTTAAAATGTATAATATTTAATTGTAATAGCCTCCAACATTTACCGCTATTGATCTTTTTAATTGTTCTGAAACCTACACTTTTACTGTATTGGCATAATGGGCGGGTATTAGTACATTCTACCTTAAACTTAAGTCAATTCAACAAATGCAGGAATTCCCGCCAAATTCAGCAATATTTATTACACTGCTTGTTTACTTGGAAGCAGCCAATAGGAGCGCAGCAGAGAAGAGAAACTACTTATGAAAACTGTTCACTTTGAAGGAGAAACAACTGCGATCGGAACTCGTTCGATGGTAATGTAACCTCTTCAATGGCTGAACTTTTATTAGTGAAGTAGTTCTGCCAGCAGACCGTGTACCGCGGGCTAAACAATGAAAGCCAAGCATGCATTGCGATACTTTCTTTGCCATAGCCGAAAGAAAACGTTGCTTGCCATCACAGGCGTATTCACGTGAAAATCCATGGCAGTGTCTCCGAAACCGCCATACCATGCATATATGTGGTGTGTATAAATTACTTCATTTTTCATGTGAGTGTCATTGGTTTCACATAAAGTATGCTCAATGGGATAGTAGGTGAGTTTTAAAAACACATTCATCACGTTTGGTATGGCATTACATGCAGACAATGTATACTTGGAGCCCATACTTTCTTCTGAGCTATGAGTGAGCCACCTAAACAATGTATACTTGGAGCCCATACTTTCTTCTGAGCTATGAGTGAGCCAACCTAGACAATGTATACTTGGAGCCCATACTTTCTTCTGAACTATGAGTGAGCCACCTAAACAATGTATATTTGGAGCCCATACTTTCTTCTGAGCTATGAGTGAGCCAACCTAGACAATGTATACTTGGACCCCATACTTTCTTCTGAGCTATGAGCGAGCCAACCTAGACAATGTATACTTGGAGCCCATACTTTCTTCTGAGCTATGAGTGAGCCAACCTAGACAATGTATACTTGGACCCCATACTTTCTTCTGAGCTATGAGCGAGCCAACCTAGACAATGTATACTTGGAGCCCATACTTTCTTCTGAGCTATGAGTGAGCCACCTAGACAATGTATACTTTGAGTCCATACTTTCTTCTGAGCTATGAGTGAGCCACCTAGACAATGTATACTTGGAACCCATACTTTCTTCTGAGCTATGAGTGAGCCACCTATAAGCTCTGTAACCTCGGCGTTGTAAAACAATTTTGAGGTATGTGGAGTTCGATTACAATAATTATTCAAGGAAAATAATGAATATATAAGTTTAGGTGTGATGCCAAGCGACTATACAGAGAAATGATGAAGACAGTGTGATCAAAGTGGAGCACAAACCACTTAGCAGCTCAGTACTCGTTAGTCGACTTATGTGAGAGACTAGACAAGTGTAGTAATGTACGCATATTCCTCCGCCCTAGGAGAGAATGCAATTTCGCCTTCACGTACTGGTTCGAATTAGATTTGTCGTAGACAGGGAAATTCCTCCACTCCCCCTTTCCAAAAGAAAACTTTTCACTATCTCATGTAAGGATAATCGTCTCCCTGCCATAGAAATTTATTTCACTTCCTGGCATAGAGCTTGTTTTTAATGTACATTTACAGTACAAATATGCATTTCACAGTAAGAAAGTGAATTTAGATGGAGCATATTTTCAAAGTTTTTTTTTCTATAGTCACTTAACAATAAATATTATATGGTATTATAATTTCTACTACAATATTAAGATGGTGGTATTTCGATTTTTAATATAACTTATTTTAAAAAAAACTTACTATTATCACATGAACTTTGGTATTCCATGGTAAACCATAACATAACGAATGGAAAAAAAGGCTTAAAGGTCACTTTTCTGTCTGTGAGCCTGTGTGTGAATGCGCGTATTTGTATATATGTGTGTGTGTGCACGTGCGCGCGTCCCTTTCAATTTTTGAATGCGTGAACCAAATTTCACTTAATTCAGTAGACAAGTAAGGCCACCTGACTTTTATCATTTTTGACCACACTGGGCACTTACTTAAAAAATGGTGGAATTTTAATATTTAAGGCGATATGTCATATCTCAGAAACTATTCGACCGATTGTAACCAAAATTTGTATGCTTTCAGCGTAACTTGAAAGCATTAAATTTAGTGTTGAATATTATTGATCCGCCATGTTGGAAGATAGCGCGGTATGTAAATATAAATATTTTACATTATATCTCTAAAACTACTAAACCAATTTTGGCCAAATTTGGCACGTAAGAAATACTACAAGCCAGGTAAGTATAGTTAACTAAATTTTTAAGCACTTATTTTAATTAAATACTTAATAATATTCCTTTGCGATTTACCTAAGACATAAATCGGATAGTCTTCGATAAATGCTTCATTAAACAGTATAAATTTTATCCATTTGCAATGAAACCAGAATCCCACTTCAAGTCAAGGATTTTATATTTTTTTAAGCAAAACATACGTTTAACTTCTGGTGTTAAGTCAGTCAATGAGTAAGGGGTCTTAAATGACAAGACTTTGTTGTAGTTATCATCGTCAGAATAAGATATTGCAACATCGTTTACAATAAATGTGTTGTAATGGTTTTAAAACCCTTGCATGCAATAGAACATTTGTTATATAGTGAATGCAACACTATTACTTATAGTGAATGCACTGAAAGAATAGTACTTTCACTGTTTTCACTAGAGTAAATGTACATGCTAAGAATACTTATTTAAGATTTTAAATGTATACTTTGAGTAAATGCATTGAATAAAACAGTTTATTGGTAAAAGTGTTTTCACTTATAATGAATGCACATAACAAAAATATTTACATAATGTTAATTCTAAAAATATAATTGTTATATTGTTTTCATAAATAGCGATAGCACACAACACAATATTCATACTCCTTACACTCTTTGCATAAGAAACTTATCACTTATATTCTTACTTGCTAACTTTATGTACTCACAATGTTTTCCATATGCGAAACTTAATTAAATTATTTTTATTTTAGCTTCGGAATCCGCTGACACATCATCTGGCAAATCGAATTCTTGGGGGGCCTGTACGATCTGTTGCATTTTATTTATCATGCAATCCCTCCTAAGTTGAGGCTGGTTAGCAAACACGTTATTTGTTAATGCTGGCGCCCCTAACGGGCAATTATCACATAGTAAATATTATATTATACCCTCGTCTTAAGATTTCGGGAAAGGAATAGGTACAGAGATTTAATTACATGTGAGTTGTAGAAAATTATAAATTTGTTTGGGAGTACCCCCAATTGGTTGTTAAGAGCTAATTTCACTAACGTTTTGGTTATCCCGTAAGCCAGAATTGCTCTATACATGCGTCTCCAGTTAGAGTCGCAGGTTTGGCAGCAATTATTCATGGTTTTACCTTCGAAAATGGATGGTGAATAGACATGCGATGTTCCCAGCTATCAGCAGGAGAAGGGTTGCTGCAGGTCCATATTGCATCGTGCATGAGTGCATGAGTGAAGAGATTTGGGTGGCTCTTAACAGCGAGGTGTTGAGAGACGATGCACCGTGAAGAATCCTCTTGAACTTGTAGCATCCGGCTTTGGAATGCTGCATGTGGCTCTATATACTATTAACAACTGAATAACTCAGCTTGAATTTCATGATCTGATGCGATTTGTTACTGTTGTTACTGATAAAGTAATAAGACTGATAGTCACTGAGTAATACTGCTCCTGTAACAGTCACTCTCAGCTTCCAAAATTATTCTAGAAATAGTTTTAATAGATTTCTTTCTTATATGCTAATACGATCCAACATGGCGGTTACCTCCATCGGGTTGTCCAGTAGTAGGTCTGTTCACAATCCCTAGCGCCCGCGAGTAATAATATAAGTTGTCCAATGTGTGAAAATAATTAACAGGGGATTACACGAATAAGCATGCCAAACAATAACACACATTTTTATTTTATTAAAATATCGTTTGAGTTGGATTAAATGGTGAACACACGGGGCGAGTAGTCGTGGCAGGAGAGCAGCTGATGCGTTGGGACCGTTGGCAGGTGGCAGGAGGTAGCTGGAGTTGCGGTCGTCTGCCAGGAAGGACAGGGGATGTCACTCAGTCGGCATTCCAGTCTAAATAGTGTGTGCAGGAGCACATTCCATAATCATGGGTGGCGGGGGTTATAATGGATAATATTACCAGTCTCAGTTCAGTCGGCAGTGAGCAGTCCTAAGGTGTGGACATGTAATTAGTATTTCGGTACATGTAATATGTAATTATACAATTATGCAATACATAGTGAAATTATTCAATCTGTGTAATTAGTGATCGTGATTACTGTTGGTACTAACTCTAATTATGTGTACATAGATTTTGTAATTACTTATTACACAATTATTCATTATGCGCATATGTATTGCATATATTTCTTCTATTCAGGTGTCGAAACGCGAACCTCGCCCCAGCCTATACGCCCAACCTCCTCTCACCACTCACAGCAACCTTTATCCTACGCACTCCTTCCAATCCCCCTCACTTTTGGTTCGGCAGCCGAAGGGTGAACATGTGTACTTACTATGTAATTATGCTGAATTGCTCTCGACAGGATTCGAACCGAGTACCATCCCAGAAACCGGTCATCAGAGCTCCCATATTGGCGGTGGTTCATCCGACGACACCCTGCCAGACAGCCACCTTACAGCACCAGTAGTACAAAGTCCCCAAAGTCCTTTTGCTAGTATTGCTATTAGGGTATAGAGCCTCAGCCAACCAATCACAGCATACCTCTCAGGGTAATGTGGAAGGGGATGGGTTGAAGGCGAAACCCATAGCGATGGAGGGGTAATCCTTCAACAAATCACAGCACACCTCTGCAGAGAGGGGAGGGAGGAAAGGGTGTAACCCTTTGGCCGATCGTAGCATATCACATATGGGAAGGATGAGGGAGTGGGTGAATGGGTAGGTGGTACTCCTACAGGGGGGTTCGGGGAAGAGGAACACACCCTAATGAATTTTATAAAATGTCAGTTGTGCCTCTTTTGCACTGATTTGGTTGTGGGAAGCCTCCGCTCCTACTATTCATGGGTTAAGGTCAATGTCACCTGGATCTAATATGGCGGAAAAGATGGCTGACAGAATCAAGATGGCTGGTGGTCAGGTTTTAATTAAAAACCTATAGGCCTACATTGTGTAATAATTTGGCATACCCTATGCCTACAAAACCAATATGGCCACCACTGCTCTGTCCTCGAGAAGCGAGCCTCCCAAATCCTGCCGATGGATCGAAAAGTGCTTATCTGCAGCTCGTTTTGCAAACTGGAGGATCAGTGCTTTTTAAAGGAAAAACTGGACATTTTTAACGAAAAAAAAAAAAAAAAATTCTACGGAAAAAGTCGAAATCCCAAGATTGCGGCAGCCGACTCCAGCTCCGATCGCGGATATGGTTTCGCCAAAACCATACCAAATAAATGTACTGTGGAAAATAATTTCTTTGAGATATGGGAATAAAATTAATGTAAAGAAAAATATAGTTGGCTTTTATATCTTAAATCAATATGAGTAGATGAGATCTTTCGTTTCGCAGTAAAATCAGTGTGATTGCCGATCGAAATCGTAAGATATAACACCCGGATATTTTTGCTCATGCCCAAAATTGCCGCCAGTCGTAGCCGGCCCCTACTGTCAACTCGCACACATGCGGCACCAACCCAAGGTCCTTCTCTCATTGCAGTCTTATACCCAATCAAACTAGATCACATTTATTTTATAGTGTTATTAGTCAGGAAGTAAAAATGTCGGAACGGATCACATTGCAAACGATACATAACTGTTTTTGTCCCAGTAAGCCCACGTCTAGGTCTAGTTTCCGTCCTGGTAAACCCACATGGAGGTCTGGTTTCCGTCCCAGTAAGTTCTCGTGTAGGTCTAGTTATGTCCCAGTAAACCCATATGTAGGTCTGGTTTTCATCCCAGTAAGGAAACATGTAGGTCTGGTTTTCATCCCAGTAAGGAAACATGTAGGTCTGGTTTCCATCCCAGTAAGCATATCTGTAGGTCTGATTTCCATCCCGGTAAGCCCACGTGTAGGTATGGTTTCCATCCACCTTGGTAAACCTATGTGTAGGTCTGGTTTCCATCCCGGTGAGACAAGTACACTTATAAATTCGCATACAGTTGTCTCTCCACCCCTGGCCCATTTCCTACGTAACACCGTTTTCACCTGTCTGCCTCAGGAAAAGTATTGATCGGAAGACGTATGTTGGAACAAATTGCAGAATACGGACAAATAATACCACAAAACTTACTTTTAATACTCATAAAAAGTTGGTGTTTATATGACGGAAGCCCACGTTTGTGAATTTACGGCTCGTAGTAGCGTAAATACCGCACAAATTAATGTTTCTTGGTGGACTGGCACCGTAATGCACCACAGTGCGCGAGTGTCGTCTGCCATACTAACGGGCGCAGCTCAGCTGGCTGCAGTTGAAGCCGCTGCCACCAGAGTTCAGCAGTGTTTCTTCCCCGATGTGCGGCGGAAAAGACGTGCCTGCGCGCGCAATTATGAATGGCTAGTTTGAACATAATGGAGGTGACATCACAGATAATTCCACTAGATGGTTCTTAAATATTTGTGAATTATGGTGACTCCGATAGGACTTAATTGGGAGAATGAATTTTTGACAGTGGCTCACTATTGGTGGATGATTGTAGCTACTCCCCATAGCGTGGCAATGCTCGTATTTTGTATTTAAGCGATGGTAAATCCTGGCATCGGGGTCAGACGCTTGGCTGTGAGGGAAGTCTCCCCTAGATGACAGGTCAGGTATTCAATTTGATCACTGGTTATAAAGAAATGTAAAACCCTTCCAGAGATGCAGGAACGTCATTTTTGACGCTCTAATTTTTCAGTTACAGTCAGGATTTTTATGTGCAAAATGAGCAGTTTAAGTATTTCTGCACTACTTTATAAGGAATCACTTCTTAAATTTTAATAAGATATTTATTAGTAAACATGAGAGGCGGAACCTTAATTTTTCTTGTAAAAATAATAATTTAAATTCTCCTGAAGATGATACTTTGTATCTTGTCAGTTCTCTGCCATTTTTGGGCTGATGGAATAACTTCATTCATGGTTTTCTTTGCCCACCATTTTGGAAATGGGCTGTTCGGGAAGATTAATTGGCCTCCACCAGGGCTTAGAAGCCAGAGATTTTTCTCAGTTTAATTTGAAATAATTGTGGATTTACATTCTTGAATAATAAACAGTACAACTGAAATAAGAAATATTTTCCTTAAAACTTGTTAATGGCCATAAAAAACCTTAGGTGGGCAGGTTGGGAAACATAAACTGTGTGTGCTTTTAAAAGAAGCCAAAGCTAAAATTTTATGTGACTGTCAAAGTTACAGCCCGGTAAAAATTTAAGGATGAAAATACAGGATAAGTCACCCATTTTAAGAAAGTTTTACCAGAATTTTGGAGTAATTAATGGAATTCACAGGTGCGTGCATATGTTATTCAAGTGAATGCCATTTTGGCTGAACACATAGGTGTTACTATTGGGGTAATATGGAGAATTTTTTAATCAATTTTGGTGATAAAACCAAAGAAAATGCATGTCCTTGTGAGAATATATATATTCTCCCTCACCTAGTCACCCTTCAAGTGCTCCAACACCTCAATCCTCCACAGACATTCCAACTGAACGGACATCTCTTGCTACTGTTCATCCAACACCTCACACTCACACTGCACTGCATTTTTTTCGTGTAGACACTATCTTAGAATGACATTTGAGAACTGAGAAGGTTCATACAAGTACATAAAGTTTTCCGATGTCATGGCCCATCCCTCCGTATCGCCATCTTGTGACGAGACCAGTAGCTTAAAGCCAGCCTTTGCCCCTTCTCCTTGTACGAGTATAGAACTCGCGAGCTTCTGTCATTCTTGAGGCACCAGGAAGAGATGAAACACTGGTTAGCACCGCAGCGGAGGGAAGACAGGCAATGTGAGTTCAAGACTGATATCAATACATTTCCAATGTAATTCAGGAGATTTGTTTCCTAGTCATTAACTGTACTGAGTAACGAATACGTACATATGCATGAAACAGATAGAACAAACCAACCTAACAAGAAAGGCAAACGCATCCGCATGCTTAGTACAATGAGCCCAGTTATGGTTGAAATGCTTCACATTAGATCTTTTCACAGCATGTACTCGATGTGTTTACCATGGACAGCAATATATGTCTGTAAACGCACATCTAGCGAGACACGAGCGGCCTGAAGTGTTTCTGGAGTGATGTCTCTGCAAGCTGCAACAATGTATTCCTGCATGTCGTCTGGCATGTTAGGAACTGTGTTGTACACTTTATTTTTCAGTGTTCCCCACAGGAAAAAATTTCGTGCGTAGGAACTGACTCCTACCGCTAGATATCCCGTGAAATTCGATGTGCATCGAGGTCGGAAATCAAACACTAGTCGGTAAGAACTTAAGTCAGCAGAGGCAGGTGAGCTGGTTTGGATGGATATGCGGAGCCTTTGGACTTGCTGAGCTGGGGAACCTTTCCCGAGTTTCCTGGGTACCTCGTGTGTGATATCGTTGGACTCATCGCTTCTCTGCAGACACGGTAGTATAGTTGATTACCACTTGGGATGCACTCGCAAGGTGCTAGGCGCCGAAATTGCCTGAAGCTTCAGGAGGCTGCTCACTTCGGACCAACTAGGGCTGGGCTGAGCTCCACCAGAGCCTCGATCTGCGGTTCTTTCTGTCTCAGTCGATGCTGGTGACTCCACTCCGTGCTGCTGAGTGGTTGGACTCGTTCTGTTTTTTGTTTTCTTGATGGATATTTGCATTTTGATCTTTGCTTGGTTGCACGTTTTCAACGTCTCGGCACTGTTGCTTGCAAGTTTCTGAAATAAATAATATGAATAAAATACTCAAAGATATATAACTTACCGAGATACGTGATAGTATAATTGTTTCTCCCGAATTCGCAACAATAAAGGGGTTATTACATTGTTTAATCCGATGGTCTGACAGAGAATCGCGATTTTGATCACTAATTTTAATGAGCTACCACAGAAAGTGTTATTTATAGACCCGAATAGTTAAGTTGCAGTGGTTTGCGCAACCTTAAGCCCTCGAACGGCACATGTGTCACTCTGGATTGTAAGTAAATGACTGAGCTATGGGTGTCGCCGAGGAACATGTTTTCGTCCCATGCACTATGGAGTACAGACCGCCCGCCTAGTGACCGACCGAGAAATCAGTTCATTCGAATTTCACATCAAAAATCGAGAGGTGTGAGGTCGGTGGAGCGAGCTGGCCATTTTACAACATCACCATGATCTAACCACCGGTTTTGTAAATGTTTTATTTAACACTTGCCTCACCACGAAAGAAAAATGTGCAGGACAACCATCATGATGAAAACACATATCGCAATGTATGTCGAGAGGTATGTGTTCCATAAATGCCGGTAAGGTCTCTCTGAGGAAATGGGCGTACGTATAGCCAGTCATTGTCCCTTGAATAAAGTATATAGCCATATGATGTTATCTCCAACAATTCCACACCACATATTCACTTTCCACTGTTTCTGGTGTTCCACATACCAGACCCAACACGAATTCTCCATCGCCCAGTTGTACTTATTTTGTAAATTTACCCGCCTATCGTTTACGAAGATCGCTTCATCGGTAAATACAGTGCTAAAAATTGTTTTGCATATACTGGATTCGTTTACATTTTATTGTGCTATGTGTCTGTAGGTATCATACACATTAATATGGGTACATTCAAAGACTGTCACAATCCTGTCAGCTTATCATAAACATATGAAATGTAACATATGAACAATAATGGGAAGGATGGATGTAACACACATGTCCCGTTCGGTGGGTGACAGATCAATACTGCTCTGTTTAAAAAAAATTTCTTTGATTTTACAGAAAATTGCAAGTAAAAATTTATCCAGAAGTGTCCGTAAACCCTCTGTAAAATTACGGACACATCAATTTACAGAAACAAACTTTCCGTAAATTTCACGAAACCTCTCCATAAATTTCCAAGTTTGTTTTCTGTATTTTTTGTTAAAAATAAAAAGATATAATGAAAATATCCGTAATTTTCGTTATGTGGGGTTTCTACCGTGTAGAAAAAATGATATTAAAGAAGTTGAAAAAATTTGGTTTTTAAGCGAGGTTTGAACCCGAGTCAAAATATTACCGGTTTACGACTCTAACCATCCACCTACTAACATCACTAGAAAGTTGTTGTATATATTTGATGTTTATATTAATTAGACAGAAGCAAAATTTCAGTTTCTATTAAATTTAGTGCATTTTTTGTGTTGCCGAATGTTACAGACCCCAGATACTATTTTTTTAATGTTTGAGAGAATGGGTCATAGTCGCGTGGATAACCTTAACTGCCGCAGAAACAATAATTTTCTTGTTACAGTAGCGAAGTAAGCTTCGTGTAAAATTGGCATTGTTCGTCCCCGTAACTCGAAGCCAAGGAGAATACGGAGACTCTCCGTATTTTGTATTTACAGACTTAACTCCGTTTATCGTTATTACGGGTTGCCTTTCCGTATCTACACTGTACATTTCTGTAAAACATTCCGCAAATATACAGGAATTTTTTACCGTGTCGGTATAACCACATCGGGCCCGGATACATGCTTACACATGACGAGGCATACTCAGCACCAAGCAATCCATTTTGTCTTGAGGCAGAGCATCCCATTGGATAGCAGCATCTGTCAGTTACTCAATGCTTGCAGGAGGGGCAGAACGGTTGGCAATTGCTCTCTTAAGTTCACACCATGCATATTTCACACAGTTCATGTCCGACAAATATGCCGGCCACTCCATTCGTTGTATTCCATGCGTCGCGAGGAACTGAGTGACCACTCTGGCTCAATGAGGACGAGCGTAATGATCCACTAGTGTGAGCCCTCGCCGAGTGTAGCAGTAAAACCTGTAACTACAGGTTGGAGGATGTTGTCTCGGTTGACCAGACCAGTCATGTGACCCTGAATAAGAATGAGCAGCGTACGTTGACCAAACACGATCCCACCCCCAAAACATGACCGAATCCTCTTCCGCGGATGACGTACCAGGATGAAGGGCTCGTTCCATCTCTCACCTGATCGTCTCCAGACTCGAATGCGCCTGTTGTATGGGTGCAAGCTTACGGTTACGTCATCAGCAAAGCGCGTATGCTTCCAATGGTCCAGATGCCACTAGCGGTATGTTATTGCCCACTTCACACGAGCTGCCCTATGGTGTGGTTGAAGTGTAGCCTTTGGTAACGGCCTACCTGCTAGGAGTCACACGTCGTGCAGCTTATTTCGCACCGTCTCCCCCAACACATTCATCCCTGTGGCATTTCGAAGATCCTGGCGTAACGACGTAGCAGTGCTATGGGGTCGCTGACGTGCTGAAAGAACCACATACCGGTCCTCTATGCAGGTTGTTTTGGGATGGTGTCCCGTGGGGTATCGATCAGCAACTCTTTGTCTCTCTTGGAACCGACTTCACACCCTGGAGACATCTCTTTGACTCACTCCAACACATGCGGCGACATCTACGAGTCGCCAGCCCTCTTACAACAATTTGACATTTCGAATGCGGTCAGTCGTCGAAATGGGTACTCGCGGCATGTTTATCGTAGTCCTACATGTACTGTCTCTACACCGCTGACCATACAAGTGATGTTGATAAACTGATCAAAACGCCATATGCCCCCTATCGGCCACCTGTCGAACCTGCTCGTGGGTTACTAGCACTATATGCCTCAGACATTGGCCTACAGTGTATACAGTAAACATGTTGGAGGTCTCACGACATTAATTATGTGGCATTGTGATATGCAAAACCTTTTTTGAGCACTGTAGTATGTTCTTCAGACAAATACTGTCATCCCTTACAGACATCAGAACAAACCTACAAAACTGAACATGCTGCTGGAAATCACTTTCAAGTAATGCCTGATGAAGAGCCACGTGATATGGATGGAATTTACTTTGGCGCAGTATCCGTAACATGCTTGTTTTACTTATTACTACGAACCTGGAAAGTTCTAACATACCCATGTGGGGATTTCCATCCACATGTGCCAACACATCGTGTTGATGCGTCTCGCCTGTAGCAATCTTTCTTCGCACTCGTGTTGTGGAATTCCAATCACCTCGTGACAAGAGACGTGTGCAAACTCTTCGTATTGTTTGCCTTGAGATGGGCATCCGATCAGGATACCTTTCACCACACATTTGTACGGCTTGGTTGGCATGCCTGCCACACACTCCGTAAATAAGTAGAGCGTCCAGATTTCCCTCATTCGTGAACTTCATTGTGTATGTACAGCTATGCCCTGAAATACCACTTACAATAACAGATTACGGGGACTGGTCCTGCACTGCTATAAGGAAACGGCCCACCAGGATGTGTCACAGGCCGTGTTGCTTGCTTACAGCTGTGAGTACAGGTACATTTCCCCGTGTTACCAACCCACTTAACTTAATAATATTTTTATATTATTTATTGGCGTTTCTGTGTTACTTTTCATTGCATGTGCTATATGACTAAATTCCTCTTTGCGCTTACTTTCAGATGCTGTCGAAGTAAATGTATGTTTCCAGGGGAAAATTAATATGTGCTTTAATTATTTGTACCCATGCACATGTTGTGAAAAGTCACTTTGCAGCAAATTGCTTGCTCCTGTACATAATTTCATTTAGCGAAAACAGTATTTCGTTATCTGGAACTATTCCGGAAATTTTTTGGGTGTCCTCGTTATGCGGACCAACCTGTATATGGTTTATCAATGTTGCCACTGCAGCAAGTACTGAGCCACTTGACTGAACAACTTGTCAAGTCATAGTCCTTCTTCGTGTTGCAGTTGTCACCGCCAGTAGTATATGGAACATTTAATATAAGATATGAATATAACTACCATGTTGAAAATAAGTATCCTATTCCTTTAAATCGCGCATGTAAATATGTGTTATCGTAGTATTAAGTACTTACCAATTTTGGTGGGTATCTATTGAGTGTTTTCCTAAATGTGAAGTTAAAGCATTTTCCATGGCACCAATACTAGTACCTTTCTAAATTAGATAAGAACACGATGAAGTGTCAGAATACCAAATTTGGTTTAAATAGGTTCAATGGTTCCCGAGATCAGTGGCGTGTAGTGAGTTTTTTTTCAGGGTAAGAAATTAGTATAATAGCCCCACATATTTGAATGTTTAGATAACATATTGTTAAATGCCATTAAAATATGATACATTACGCACTTTTCAATACAATAAATGGTTGATATAAGCCAGGGTGTGGTTCCATTTTCAATTTCTACTAACAAACGTAACTTCCAACTTTGCTTATCCTCCACATGTATTTACCGTTTTATATTTCCTAACATTAGTTATAAAAACGGAAACCAAATTAATGCAATAATAATTAATCTAGATATTATTTAGAGACCATATTACAAATTATAAGATAACTCCCGTTTTCCCGAACACTTGTATCCACTTTCCAAGGAAAATTGTAGGATTGGAGGACTCAAACAGTACGCCTGCTTACCCTGCCCGTGTTGTTGTTTGCGAGTTCGATTCATCGCTAGTCGCTCCCGTTTGTGGAAATAAATACTAGATAGCAGCACTATGCGTTTGCACGAAAACTCTGTTTCTCTAATCGAAAACGGGTAAACTTAGAATTAACGTGTAAAGCGAAAACTATGAAGAGTCAAACATTTCCAATATATATATATATAGGGTAAGCATTGCTTACCTTGCGTCTATGGAGTAAACGCCACTGACCGAGATATCATACGAAACCCTAAATTTTCGAGTAGCGACCATTTTAAAATAAGCATACCTTGTGATACTCTGAAAGGCGGATTTCTTTAACAAATACTATATGTGTACCGAGTTTGGTGAGATTCGGTTCTCGGGTTCAAAAATGTTAACAATATTTTTGGAGGGAGGGACAAGGGTGGGATAAACACACACACAAACACACAGCCATCTCATAATCATACTTTCCCTTTGGAATGTAGACTAACACGAGCAAGTATAGATGTTAGATCACTGTTTCAGCCATTCTCACTCCGACAAACGTCAATTATGCGTGGAATCACAAAATGGGATATATAATTCGGACGTGAAAAGTATCTTAATGCTATACGTAGGTAGACGCGATGAGATGTTCAGTAACAAGCCTACGACTGAGGCTGTGGCGGTGGTGTATTGTCAGCTGTACGGTGCCACATGTAGTGGCGACCCAGTATCGATCTGGTGGCTGGACATCCAACAATGTGCAGGCGGCAGGGCGGAGCAGACACAGACCTGATCTATCGCAACTACTGGCGGCGTGCCATATCCCTCAGGCAAGGTCCTACAGCCGACCCGCGACGAGCAACACCATACTATGGCGATATATTGGTCACGAAAAAAATATTTCTGAAATATCGCAACTCTGGTGTGGTTCAAAAGGGAAAATCAATATATCGCATATCATGATGTCAATGATATGCGATATTAGCAATATGATATTTAAGTGATATTAGCGTCATTAGCGATGTGCAATGTTGTCGATAAGCGCTATTGGCGGTATGGATATGACATGTATTTGAGATATTGATATTTGCAATATCAATATAATCGATTTGTGCGATATTTCGCTATCTGGGAGCGGTATTAGCGTTTTGACAACATATTTCGAAACGATATTAATAAGAGGACATCGCAGAGCCGTAGAGGAAACGTAGGGACTGCTGTCGCAGGTTAGCAGTGGCTTTCCTCGGGCCTCTCCTGTGTCCGCTCCGTCCACCACATACTCCCTCAACTCTACCACACTTCACCTCTCTGGGCACTGAAGAAGGACACGACCATACAGTAAACAAGGTGTATACCAGAGTGGCAACACCAATGTTATTGAGCTGCCGCTAATTTTTTTAGACCTCTCTATTCATACCAACTTAGTCTGCACAACTACTGCATCACTTCAAACTACGAAGTTGGCGCTACTGAGTATCTACAGCGCTTCTGGCGGATAAACCTTGAACTTCTTAAAACTGCAGTACAAATATTATTATAATCACACGTACCGTTCAATATCTTTAGGAAATCTGAACACTTCAACAGTGGAATAAAATGAATCATGGATGGGATCAGAAGATTATAGATGTTCTGCCAAGAATTGCAACGCATTTCAGAAATTCAAACTTACCCTGGCGTTACGCTATTGTCATCAACAACAATATGGCCAGACAACATAATAAAAATTAAGAGGCAAAAATGTTGTTTGCTAAAATATGTGAGAATGTATAGTTTTTTTACAAATGTATAAAACACTTAAGCTCCCGCAGTGTAACAACTAGGAAACAATTTGTAATTGCTTTAATGGGTATCAAAAGATTTCACTTTAATGAGGGTATGCATGGAGAGGGCCTGAGAAAATAAGCGACCTGTCATTCCCTATGCTGTGAACATCCCCTGGCCGCGCCAAGTACTCTCCGAACCTAACCTCTCACTTTACACAGCTGCTGTCTACCTCACACTGAATGGAGTTAGGCGCCGTCTGACAGGAGCAGCAAACGTGCCTGGAAGTGTGGCAGCTCTGGGGAGGGCCTCGGGACACACATCGAGTATCTGGTCGCCTTTAAGTCAAGTATTATAGTTACTATTGTGCTCCACAATACACCATATGCACGTATAGTTTAGGGGTGTAGCTACTACACTACGCCAGGCAAGTAGTTTAACACACTGATTTAATCCGTGTTCCAACACAATAATTTACATACAATATCCCTGTTAATTGTGTGACTTAATGGATGCGGGCCACTACTAAATGATATTAAACTTATGTTTAATCGGCTAGCAATTACGCCTTCTTGACTCAAGCTAACAAGGACAGTCCTTACCTGAATCTTGAGGCCGGAGGCTGTATCTGGCTCGCTAGGATCAAGACACGCGACACACCCAAGACAGAAACTCCTCGCTGACCGACGTCCCGGCATGTTAACTCCTTCCGACGTCTTCGGCCGCTGACGTAGAGAAGGACCCGACCCTCGCTTCGCGCCGACCTATATCAATCACATTAGCCAACTGGCCTCCTTCCAGCTTCAGTCGTGGGGGAGTTGTCGTGTTGCAATCTTTTGACGCAATCTCTGGCGTCCTGGATTTGTTTAAAGTCTAAGGTCGGTTTCGTACCACGATGTACATGACAATTTATTAAGACCCTCCTCATGCTGCCGCAACACAAGGCACTGAACTGACGTGCAATCTTTCTTCCATTCATCCGTCTCATAAAATTTTCAATTGGTTTTATTTACCTCTGCGAAAATTAATTATCGAAAATACATAATAATCATTGTTTTTATTTCTAATTAATTATATTACGGTAGTTATGTGTTCATCATTAAAATACGAGTACTATTAGCACTTACAATTACAAAGTTAATTCTAATTGTGAATGTTGTCATACATCATAGTAGCGTTTTCATTCTGTTCTTATGTGAAAGTAAATTGACAGGAAATGATTGTTCACTAGTCGAGAAATATGTATTGCCACACGAAGGTCTACAATGTGACTTAGAGTTTACAGTTTGGGGTTGTGATCTACTACAAAGGTGACTGTCCGTAGAAAATAATCAGTACTTTAAATATGTCGATTGAAGTGTCATTAAGACTGTGTCCGAACTTAGGAATGCACACTCCACTCGGCTCGATACTTTACACATTCCATCAGGCATAATTATTTGCATCCGTTACAGCAACTAGCCAGCCGATAATATTCTGAATCAGCATTTTGACGGAAAACACATAGTGAGTTTGTGCTGGAGCGTAGGTGCATATTTTTACAATTATCGACCCATTAGGAACTGTAGCTGCAAAGCGCATAGTGATGAGTAATAGGGGCGTGATTGTTCTAATGCACTTTTTATTAATCGCATTATCAACTTGATATCAAATTGACTGGCCTAATTAATACGTTATTAATAGGATCAAAAATGGGTAGTCTTAATCCGATAATCTTAATCCGATAAAATTGATGTGACTGATTTATTAATTTTAAAAAATTTAAATTTTGGCATGGTTGCATATATTTGGTATGTGTGATAAGGGTACTTTATTATTTTTAATTTTTGGAGAGCGGCAGCATCTATGTTCACCCTTGGACGTCTGGCTGTGTACTGAGGTGTGATGTGTTGTGGAAGAGGTATATACGTAATTTTAAATTATGGTATTGAGGAGTTCGTTCCCATTTGCCGTCTGGCAGGCAACTGAGGTGTTGGATGAATAGTAGCAAGAGACGTCCGTTCAGTTGGAATGTCTGTGGAGGAATGAGGTGTTGGAGCACTTGAAGGGTGGCTGGATGAGGGAGGGGGGAGATAGCAGCAGAGGAGGTCCGTTCAGCTCACTGTCTGAATGCGACATTAAAAAAGGACATTTTATAGAACACGAGAGCAAATATTAAAAAACATGCGCAATTACTAACCAAGGAAGGAATGAACGACTTAATACAATGCTACGAATCACCTATCCACACTAATATAAACCAAAAATATGTATTGAAAAACTTCACAAATCAAAAAAAAGGAAATACTAGATTCGAAGCAAAACGAGTCATCCCAAATCCACGTAACCACAGGAATTACAGCCACCTTACTATATTCCCACGTCAAATTTTAAACTCACTACCGCCCAAGCAAACATGGTGTCATAAGGTAATGACATATTAAAAAGATTCGGAAAAATATATATTAATATGCGCAGCGGGCGATATCTAAATGTCGACTAAGCTCTATATATGAGAAACGGCGGAGTTCGGAAAGGTGTATTTCGAAACAACTGTTTTAAAATAATGAAGAATAGTATTTTGGCGATATGAAATAAGTACGAAAAAGTTACATTTTATAGAACACGAGAAAGTAATGAAAAACATGTTACAAATAATTGATCTGAAATCAGTGAACATTATTTACCCCTGCTTACAAATAAAGCACCAATTAAAATTATGAAGATTTCTCTAAACTATTTTAAGTTATGCCAAAGAACATGCAAACTTATTAATGAAGGAAATGATTTACACAAGAACGACGAATTGTGAACTATACCTACAACGAAGTAATTAACAAAGGTAACTTATTAAAAAACATAAATCTTTATATTAATACCCTACCAATCTAGCTGCAATGAGTTATTGAAAGCACACGCATTAAAATCATTATTATCCAAGAACAATTTAAGCATACATCCCTCATCGGCTCTACAGAGTATAGGTTAAATGTCTAGGTTTTCGGAGTTGTACAAAGTATGTGTGGTAGACTAAATGTAGCAGCAGACTTCCTCTTGTTGATGCACAGCCGCAGTAAATTTGTATCTTATAAGGTTTTTAATGGCAAAACTACTTGTTTTTATCGAGTGATTGATAATTACTCGTTTCCTTATCTTGGAAGGTGTCTAATAATAATGTTTCAGTTTGTTAAAATGTGTAAGATAAAGTTGTTGCATGTCGTCACTTAGTGTTGCAGGTCGAAGGACATCCTGGAGTAACAGTAGTCTTTAGCCCCATTGACCGGGAAAGAGGTCGTTAAATTTATCACTAGGTCTCTAGCTATAACTGTATTCCTCTTCCAAAGCACTTTTGCTGTCTAGCAAGCTCACTGCTGCTCACACATTTTTCCATTCATGGAGTCTTTACTGATACAAATATAACTGTAATGATATATTCACTATATAAAATATTATTTTAAGTGTAGTTCGCCTCTCACCAAAGTGTTCCAGGTCCATTGTTCAGCTGGGTTTTCTCGGGATTTCTCCAGTTCCCCCAGTATTTTCATTTCAGCATTCTTCCATACACTTAGGTTTTCAAATCGTCTAAATAATGTTAGTGTCGTGTAAAAAAGAAATAATCAGACACTTAATCGTTCACTAATACTACATCTCCACATTCACACAAAGTTAAATAGTGTAAACAGAATATATTAAAACAACATAAGGAATTAAACAAATAACAATACACATTATTCTCTTTACCAAAGAATTTAATGTACTTTTAATTAAAAATTCTTATAAAGATATTTACAGACATTTAAAACAATTACTCGCAAGCAACGTGCATTGTGTATTTGGGTTCAAAACTTGTCTACTGTAGTTCCCAGGTAGTGACGTATGTATCTTGCATCATAGGCTGCCAGCAAGGTGACATAAACGGTTTCCAACCTTCAAGTGAGTTATTTATTATTTTAATTATCTCTCATCCTTTTATACACAAAGTCAAAGCAAGGTAACGATAGTCGAACACAGGTGAGAAAAATAGGATTTCATATATGCAAATGACCTTCAGTCTTGTGTTAGGTGTTGTGTTGAGGTGACGTAGTCTCTCTCTGTATCTAATGTGTAGTCGATAATTATTCTTGTGTGGTAATGATGGTTATTTTTATGCAAGTGCATACGTGCATATATGCATATTTAGTAAATATTTTTTAACTACTTCATTATGAGTAATTAGGCAAGTGTGGGTGTGCTAATAATTAATCTAATTAAATATGTTTTCTTTAATTTTTAATACTTTTGGAATCCAAAATGTCATTCGAATGCAGGTTTTGGAGGTTTACTGACAGTTGAACGAATATGAGTAATTGATAAATGAGTAGCATTGCTGTAGTAGTTAGCCAATGAGAAGTATTGACACAGTAATACATAGTAATTAGCTAATGAGAAGCACTGACATAGTAAAGAGCCAATGAGAAATCAATGTATCGAAAGAAGTAAGTAAATGGATTGCATGCGTGTAACTGGTCGAATGAAAGTGAAAGAGAAACACATGACAGTCAAACACATTTGATTATTCAGTCGAACACAGATGAGAAACAAATAACCTTCTGTATATGCCAGCAATTTTAGTCGAGAGCTGGTTTTCATATGTTGATGATGTGTAAATAGTGTCATTGTGCATATAAAAAGTAGGTATCCTGAACGGGAACTCGAATTCAGTATCAATCCGCTTACCTGTTGTTAGACTTCCCGTCCTGTTGGCTCTCCATCCTACGATGTTCTGATATATCTTGTAGCTTCAAAGGGGATAGGTGAAAGTGCGCGCGCGTGTGTGTGTGTGTGTGTGTGTGTGTGTGTGTGTGTGTGTGCGTGTGCATGTATGTGTAAAGTTAATGAATAACACATTTCTACATCAAGCAAAACCTTGTATGTGTAAAGTTAATGAATAACACATTTCTACATCAAGCGAAACCTTCATCTTTCGCTTATTCACATTTCCTATTAATGTCAACTCTGTGACATTTCTCAAGTAACAACACTGTATGTAATTAATTTTACCCTGAAAGGGTTCGAAACCCTAACAGGGGTCCTTCATAACCTATGGCTTAGTCAACTACACTATCCAAAAGCCCCACCTTACAGCACTTAAATATGCTCACATTAAAAATATAAAAAATGTTTCCAACCAATTAAAATGGGTAATATTCAGAACAAGTTTATACTCAATTCAATTTCAATGTCAGAAAAAGCTTTTTTTTTTTCTTTTCAAAAAGGATAAACTCCAAGAAGCCATTAAACTCCAAGAAACCATTAAACTCCAAGGTAATGTGAGGGTTCACAAGAATGTAGAATGAATTAAACTGTATGACTGGTTAAACTGTATAACTGGTTAAACTGTATGACTGGTTAAACTGTAGAAAGCAATTAAGTGTAGAAGATTTCAATGGTTAGAAAATATCAGATTACGAAGGTTAGGGAAGATAAGTAAACAACATTTCATACTCTGTCCGGGACTCAGTCTCAGTGCCAATCCACTCTCTGTTCGTCAAAGCTCCCATCCTGTCGGTTCTTCGAGCCTCGATGCCCGGCAACACAACTCCTGAGATCTCCGGTAAGCCTGCAGGATGTAGGGCTCGTGGGGTATAGGTGAATGTGTGTGTGTGTGTGTGTGTGTGCGCAGGTACATTACCCCCTCCATGCCTACTTGGTTGTGAAGCGCTGGCTGATGGGTCAAGACGAAAGTTGCTGCCCAGCTATCGGGACATAAACATTTATGGCTGTGCGACATCTGACTGTCTCTCCAATGACACAATATGCGAGATTGTGTAAGTATATGAAACTCTACCTTCCCTGTCTCACTTGTGTCATTCAGTTCATAAAATATTAAGTGTCTTGCCAGGAAATCGAACCCAGTAAACCCAAAATAAGATTACATTAATTGCTCTAAGCAGGAATATAGCCCATAAATAGATATTTGTTAAATTCGAAAATAATATAATATTATGTGTATAAATGGTTAAGTGCTCAAAGGGTAATGTACCTAAATGGTTAAACATCCGAAGGGTTAAGTGGCCAAGGGGTTAAATGCCTAAAGGTTTTAAGTGCTCTATGATTATGCTAATATGTTTGTGTGGGTTTGATGCAGACATACTACACCTTAAACATTTAAACATAGACTGAGGTAAGGTAATTGCTGCATTGTATTTGATGCTCGGAGTGATTACATGACTAATTTAAAAATAAAGGGGATTAGTTTACTCTATTGCTCTTATCTAAATTGGGGGTGATGTGTATGGTATGAATTTGATAATTATAATTTCAATGGTTCGGGAACTATGCCTATGTTTATAAAATGGTTTAACACATAATTTAACTTACAAGAAAGTGTTTAAGGCCTAAATGATCTTATCATCATGATGGCTATCGGGTATGATGCCTATGTTATGAATTTGACGACTATAGCTTCAATGGTTCGAAAATTGACTATGTTTATAAAAGGGCTTAATGCATAACTGAGCTTACCAGAAAGGACTTAAGGCCTAAATGACCTTACCATCGTGGTGGGTATGGGATACGATGCATATGTTATAAATTTGATGGCTATAGCTTCAACTTTTCGGAAATTATGACTATGTTTATAAAAGGGCTTAACTCATAATTGATGGTCTGATTCACCAATGACCAATCACAGCAAAGGGGAGAATGGCATAAGGGTAGCAGAGCGCCAGCGGTCTGTGTCTTCGTCCTTAATATCACCCTCTCTCAGGTAGAATAAATGGACACCCAATGTCAATAAGGGAGATACAGCAAAATTTCCTAAACTGGGTGAGACCTCTGCCATGTTAATCATATGTACCAGAATGTCGTTAAGGGCGAAATAAATCCAGAACCCTGCCACTTCACTACCATGCTCCCAGTTAAGTATGCAGATGCTATCCTACACTTTGGTAAACATGTTCTCAGTTGTGTATGTGGATGCTATCTTACACATGGGCCAACATGCTCCCAGTTGGGTTAGCAACTAATTTGGAAGAACACCCTTGACTTTGTAATGCGAGTGTGGTTTTAGATTAATGTTATGTATTTTTATAAACAGAATAGTACACAATGACATATTAATAACATATTTAGGTATGTGATTTCAGTTGACTCAAGCTTGAATATGGTCACTACGCCCAGCAGCAATATCAGTTTTACATGTGGTGGAAGTAATCAAAATTATGAGAAAAGCCTATACTCAGCACTGCTTTCAAAAGTTCTCAACTAACCTAAACAGCCTATAATTAAGTCCAAGCATAATAACTTGAAGTATACTCCACTCATTGGGAGGGTGTTTCCGATTAATAGCCTGCTAACAATGTTACTAACGAGTAAGCCCTCCCTTTGATACAAAGTTTGCACAATAGAGCTCTGATTTCTCTCTTCCCAGAGTGATTATGTACAAAGTCTTAAAAGATTTCTTTTAGGAAATCACAGCTTTACAAAACCAGTAATGATACTACCTAGCACATTATTAAATTTTTATTTTATGTATGCACAGTGTTCAGTTAACGTTCACCTTTGAAATCTGTTTTCAAATAACTTTCAAGGTCCTCTGTGGTTAAGACTGTTGCAGCTGTCACATTTCAGCTCAACTCTCAAGTGACAGAATTTCAACATAACTTCTCAGCAGTGTTTCCGCAGTAAGTTGTTTGGTAAATAGACTCTGATCTGACATGACGGTGGGCTGGGAGCAGTTTCAAGTTCTACAAGAGACCAAGAGTTGCGCAACAGACCAGTCTCTCTCCATGATGGTGGCTAGTCACTCTGTCACTGTAAAACACGCCGGCAATTACGTTCCCGAATGATATTTCTTCTTATAGAATAAGAAGAGCTTGATCTTCCTCAGATCATATACGAGAGGCAAAGAGCACACACTCTAGTAGCATCGCTTCCTTATTGAGTGAGGTAGCACAGTGGTATACCAATCAACTCTCATTCTGAAGGACCATGATTCGATTCCTGGTCCGACCATCTTGATTTCCGCTTTCCATAGTTTTCCGAAATCCCTCCGCGTGAATGCTGAGCTGGTTCCTTAATAAAGGCCCTAGAAGACTCCTTCGCAATTCCTGAATAGAGAGTGTTCCTCCTCTAATATCTTGTCTCCCTTCGGGGCCACTAAATTCCATCACATGGAAAAACACCACACTAGTGCCTCGTGCTCTCAAGATGCTTATCTCATGCATTCTTCCCTCCCAGGCTCGTTAGCCATTCACGACTCGCCTTTCATTCATGGCCTCGCCCTACCCGATTAGCCGACCACTGTACTTGCCACCAGTCCCTAGTAATTTAATTAAGTAAATTTTAACACACTTGTACATCGTTTCCTATTTATAAACACACCACATCTCTGTTGCAATTTTATCTACTTTCAAATAAAATAATATTGCTTTCATTCCAAATGCCTGTCTGTTGGGGTGACAATTTTAGTTGCGTTTTAACATTTTTTTTGTTTACACACAGCAAAAATCGATAGTAAGAAATGTTGCAGTTTACCGTATGACCGTCTATTGCTTCAGTAAGATAAATAAGCAGTCAAGGTATTAAAACTTAAACACAGACTCAGTAGTGACATGTTATGGTTTCTCTCTGTTCGCAACAGTCTCGTACACTTGCATCGCAAAATAATACACTCCCTTCACTCTGTTGTTGTGAAGTAAATTACTTCACTGGTAAACCCCATCTGTATTCGAATGTTCAAGAAGCTGAGTTTCAATCTCAAGGTGAGTTCAGATCTTATTAGTGTAGTGAGTTATTTCAACCTCCACGACATATGGCCAGGAATAGAAGGGGAAGAGAGGAACTCCATATTTCCCTAATTAATTTTACCATTACTCATATTTCGTCACAATACATCAACGAAAATTTAACTACATATTTTCACAAATGAAAAATTGTTTATTGGTAATAAATATGAAAGGGAGAATTGTTAACCATGAGGAAATGCTTATATATTCCATCCATGGTTACTTCACATTATTCTGAAACCCTGCTAAAGTGCTACTTCCAGTATAGTAGTAGGATTTGGTGAAGTCTGGCTTAACGGATTCCAGAGTTGGAGCCAGACGCCGAGGGTTCGCCATGTTCTGATGTCATCCGCCATCTTTTTTTTTCCTTTTCACTAAAAATTTCCTTTTTTTTCCCTCAAAATCGACTAAATGTCCCTGAAAATTTCTTTTTCTCCCCAGCTCCAAAAAAGACTCCCAGAAAATACCCATTTTTCCCAGAGCAGGTGAAAAGAATTCGTGACTAAGGTGACCAGAATTTGTACCTACTGGGCGCCAAGAGTAGGTCGCATGGCCTTTCGCCTTGACTGTTGTGAATGTTTCATATTTATTTATTTGTTATTTATTATTGCCAAGTTATAGATATATTTTATATTGTCATGTTGGTAATATTTTTTATGTATTTGTAATGTTGTTTAGAATAAAACACTTGTCATATTGCGTCCAACGAAAGCAGGTGTATTTTATTGCGGCAATTCTCGGATATATCATATGGCGACCATAAAATTTCGAAAATATCAAAACCATGAATGATGTTTGTGTATCCATATGTAAAGTTTTTAAAACTACTTGTTGGTTTAGTGTTTGTTATTTCGTGGAACATGGTTCTCGAAGACGAAAGTGAGCAGAAGTCATCGTCAACTTCTGGTACATTGAGAGTGCTACACAATATATTTGCCGCATTTAGCCCAAATGATGAACTCATCGAAAAAATTTTGGATCGTCTGTAATCGTATTTAAGTATCAATGATATTCAGTCGTCAAAAGGTAAAGTGGATCACCTTACTATTTTGTTAGGTCCTGAAAAGTTCAACATCTAAAAAAATAAAATTGTGCCAAGAAAAGTAAAGGATTGTTCGTTCGAGGAATGTAAAAATCACTTGCTGTTATGTTATACTCCAACATCCCGCATTATAGCTGAAACATATCAATTTCGTAGTCGATGTCAACTCAGTAATGAATATCTTTCGGATTTTATCTCTGATTTAAAGCAACTTTCTATCAAGTGCGAGTTTGACACTTATCTTGACAGAGCTTTGCGTGACCAATTAGTGGCAGTACAGTGTGACAAATGTATGGTCAATCGTTTGTTTGTTACTGGAAGATAACGACTTGACTTTCGATAAAGCTTGTCAAATTGTTCTAAACATGGAAAGTGTAAGCCAGTCTGCAAATAAAATTGTCTCGACTAACCAGCAACATCCTGGTGAAATTTATGTAGTAAATACTCCAACCAAAGCAATAAAGTCAGAGTTTAAACGATTTTCATCAATTAATAAAGATAATGAAATTGTGAGTTATCGCGGTAGATCGTCTATAAGAAACAATCAAGAACAACATTGGTCAAATCCAAGATCAAGTTCTAATAGGAGGAAACGCTGTGTATAGTGTTTTGTTAGACCTCAGCCTAATAATTGCCCTTCATTGCCGTGGACTTGTTACAAATGTAATAATAAAGGACATACTTCTAAATTTGGTTTTAATGAAATTGCACTAAGCAATATGATAACTTATCTTTGTAATAATACAAACGAATCTGTCATAGCAAACCCAGTACAGTTAAATTTTGAAGTCGATTGTAAATCCATAACGTTGTGCCATTTTAAATTAGTTTGCAATGATATACCAACATCACAGTTCTTAAGCGTTTATACCTCTCTTTCTGCAAGCCTATTTTATCGTGGATTCTGAGGTGCGATTTTAATTAACTTTATGCCTTTGTCTTGACAATAGGTAGAAAATCCGTTAGAATTAAATGGGGGTCCATATCAGGCACTATTACACTATGTACTGAGAATCTTGAAAAACATTACATGTGTGTTACCTATGAGTCTGATGTTAAATTATCAACCTAAATATAGTGTCTATGTCTAATCCCATGTGGATTCGTGGGAATGAAGAAAATAGTTGTAAACATCATTAAAAAGGGTAAGATTTAATATTTCTGATGAAAATAGATATAAAATATTTTTTGAAGGTGATAAAGTTCTTGTAAATTTATATTACTTAAAAAGTAATGTAAAATGGATTCCTAGTATAGTAATAAGGAACATTGAGAATGTTGTTTATCTAGTAAAGCTCGATTCAGGTGAAATAAAAAAGGTACAGGTGTCACAGTTAAGGAAGAGCTATTTAAAGGATAGTGACCATTATGAGAGAAATTGTACAAATGAGAGTTAACAGTTTAAAATTATGTTTCATATTTATTTATTTGTTATTTATTATTTTCAATTCATAGAGATATTTTATATTGCCACGTTGGTAATGTGTGTTATGTATTTGCAATGTTGTTTAGAATAAAACACTTGTCATGTTGCTTAAAACGAAAGCAGGTGTATTTTATTGCGGCAATCAGTTTATTCAAAAAATTCAAAAAAGTTCGAATATTCCAAAAAGTTCTAAAATTAAACAATTCTAAAGAATTATAAAAAATCTTTAAAAAAAATATCAAGAAATTAAGAATTTACTATAGAAATATAAGACAGCACTAGCTTCGGAGCACAGAGATGAGCAGCGCAATTTATATCTTTGCACATGTAGATGGATACTACCCTAAAGGATTTTATGGTGACAATTCATTCCACTGTAGATGCAAATGTACACTCTCACAACGCATTTCAAAGTATATCGAGCTGTAGATATCAACACATTATTTTTAAAGTAATAACATAATGCTCAAAATGTAAGTCTTCATGCACGTAGTGTGCCAGCTGTATTTGGACGAACGTCATTTTATTTCAATTGTTATTGTTATTATATTCACTTTTCTTAAATTATAACTTTTCAACCAAAAAAAAAAATTAAATTGTACTCCATTTATTCTTGAATGATTTGTTTGTTCAGTTTGGAAATGTAATACATTGGTTATCAATTTAAAAACTTATGCTGTTCACCTTAGTTTCTGTTATGATTTTTCTGTGTTGTACTCAAAAATTAATTAATTAAATATGTATTAAGTATTTGCGTAAATAATATGATGAAAAGTTCAATTAAAAGTAACAATGAAAAAGATCATTTGTTATGTTTGTTTTATGTGTGTATCTGATTGTCGATATATGTATAGATTAGCCGCACGAGACTGAAGTTCTGAGCACAACCGGTTCTACATGGACTTGCGTTTAAGGTTAAAGCCTTCTTCTCCAACTTGACATACAGCATGTAGTTCTCTAACACTTTATCTCATCAAGAATCCGCTGACATCATTTGATGTAATTTTTTATCCACCTGCTGTTTAGGGTAAGTTTGTTTGTTATTTATTCCTGTCATTCATTCGTGTTCTATTTGTGTGTGCACCAGCCATTTTACGTGTTTTTATAGCAGTCCAAGTTACCTAAACAAGAATAACTGCGATGCCATAGATCTTGTGGTTCACCATCCCTTCTGGGATGTATTCTGCAGACCCATTCGTGATGTGGTCTTTCGCATCACGAATGAGTCAACTTCTTGGCCAACATCGCAGTTTGCAATTATATGCGCATCAGCCAACAAGTAAAATAGTTCCAATTTTTTGCATGTCTGCCCATGTGCTTCGAACCTTTGTCATCTTTCAGACTACTCCGAACTTTTCGTCTTAATTCTAACGACTTTCTGACGTGAATATTTAAAGTGTTCAACTATTTTGTTTACTATGAATCGCTTTTATTAGCGATATAATCCATGTGAGATAAGATTAACCTCTACATTTATTTTCAAGGCCCTTATGGCTATTGATTTGCTACTGGGTACCGGAAGGAAATTTACATCAAATAAATGGCCATATGAATGTTTTAATACTGAATGAATGTCATATAAAAATATAATATTTATGCATACCTATATATAGACAAAATAACATATGTAATGAAATAATACTTTGAGATTATCAAAGTTTTATACACATATATCAAAATATTACATAAATTTATTTTTTGTTGGTGATGTTTGTTGTATGAAAAGTTTATGAAAACAGTATATTATTTAATTATATATAATTATCAAGAAAATGTTGTTTTTCCATTAATATCATCGCCTACATAATAAACGAATTCAATTTTGAGAGGTGTATTTTGAATTCATGAATTACGCACTTGTGTACTTTTTTTGGCTATAGTAAAAACAATATATATTCATATATAAGTATTCCTTTTACACTTTTTTGAGAAACAAATTTTAAGAAAAAAATATGTAGTTTTTATTTATTCTATAAAGGCCAGAGCACATCCCTATATAATTACCTTAGGTCTACAAACCCTGCTCCAGATCCCACCTTCCTTCTTATGCATCATCCTTGGGTTGTAACGAAATTACTATGGATGCTAGAGTTCACTTCATGAGGGTGCTACATAACAAGTGAAAGCAAAAGCTGGTTGTTCCTATTGCGGATAGGATATTATTTTTGCTTTATGTGCATGCTTGTGCATGTGTATTCTTAGGACTTGGGCATGCAAATGGTGATGGTAAGAGCTCTATACTATTGCAATTAAAATAGGTTAATAGTTTCATTACATTTTTGTGTCTAATTTGATTGTTTTGTCATCAAGGAATTTTCCACTGTCTCCGAATTATTGGTGAAGGACGAATGCTTGTGGGAGTACGCCACCAGAAGTGCACAAGTTCCTGAACAAGTCACAGATGCTTTCAGAAGCACTTTGTGTGCTGCTTTAATGGCAAATTCCCCCATTTCCTTATAATATTTGTCTGATATAGATTTAGATGCAGATTATCGTACCTACACTATCGTACCTACAAAAATTATCTCCTTGCAGAAAATGTTTGATAATCTCAGTGATGAAGACATTAATTCTTACCCCAGGGTAAATAATCGCTTAGCACATCTCAAAAGGTGTGCTCATAACCTTCTTAACATGTTTGCTGAGCATTTGTCAGAGGCTCAAGTAAATTCTCTACAGATAATTGTGGCTCAAACCCAGTCCCTATTTGAGCCTGTTAGCATTGCGGAGTCATTCTCCATCAAAGATCACAGTAACGAGTATGTCTCCACCCTCTACATCACCTCAGTCACCCAACAGCTTGCCATTATTAATATTACTCCACCTTCACAACATGTACCTGTCACTACTCAATCCATTGCTGTTAACCTAGTTGGCAACCTACCCATTTCCACCCTACCCTCAATCACCAGTCCATCAACTGCCATCCACAACACAACACCCATCCAAAACTCATATTCATTCCATCCCACCACAGTTTCCAGTACACATGTGCACATTTTACCCTTACAATCATGCATGTATTCATCTGTAGTTGGCAAAATTGCTCACCCTCTAAAAAAAAAATACTGCATAACTTCCCTGCTACTGATGGTCTGTCTCTCCCCAAGTTTTTGAAAATTCTAAAAGTCATCGCCATACTCCAGCATAACGAAATTGTGCCATGGGCACAACTTCTTGAGGTAATTTTCCTTTTCACCCAAGGTCTGCTGAGTGAATGGATAAGTCTAGCAAATGTCTCAACACGTGTCATTTAATTCCAACCATGCAGACATATTAAAAAATGTTATCCTCTTAAGTTTGCGTTCTCCGTTTCAACTGAGAATGTTCAATCGATTACAAGAACCTGAGGAGGTTCTTTCAGTTTATGTAAGCAGTGTTAAAGAGGCCAAATAATGTTATGCTTGAATCTACCTGAATATGTAGTTGTTAACACCATTCTAGAGGGTTTGGAACCTCAAGAGCATTTATGTTTAGTGATTTTCTCCCAAACCTAACACATTTGCCTAATAAGATAGGACATGTATTCCTTCACAGAATATTATAAATGCTGACTTAAAGAGACAACATATTTTTAGGACACACAGGTTATTTCGAGGTTCTGACAGCCTTATGATTCTTCCACTAATGCTGTCACTGAGGGAAAAGAACAGTCACAGAATCCGAAGGATGACATATCCCCTTCACCCTCTGTTTCTCTTGCATTCATGGAGGTACTGTAAGAGGTCAGGCAACACAATTGATCAGCAACGTATATTAAAAAACAAGTCACGCGAGGACAACACGTGAGCAGTTCTCCTCGAAATGCAGGCATGTTTGCCAACTCTCGATACAATGCTAACCTTTTTAATAATGTGAAACTTCGTCGGAATTTTCAACAGTCGTTCGGTCCTTGTGACCATGTCAAAAACAGAAAATTTGAAGTATGTCATGTTAATTTCCCTAATGTTATAGGTATCCAAAAGATTAGGACACCACATTTGAGGTGGACTTAGGGTCATTATCTATATCTATTAGTGCTCTTGTTTACTCTGGATCTGCATGTACCATTATTTCTGCTAGACTTTTTGAAAAATTAAAAGAATTAAAGTTAATTAAGTCAGCTGAATCTTCTGATGTGCAATGTTACACTGCATCCAGGCAGGCCTTACCAATTTCTTGTTGCACCACTGTAAAGTTTAAATTGATTATTTCACTTGGACTCACAAATGTCTAGTTCCCAAACAAATAGGTTTATATTTCATTTCGGTAGAAGAATTCATGGCTGCTACTGGTCTAATACTTGATATTCAAGATGATTTTTTTTATTTGCTCCAAACACAAAAATACCATTGGTGGGCTCTCAAACAAAACAAAATATTTCTCCTGCTGATAAAGCAGAGTTCAAACAGATTGTAGATTATTTTCAACATCTTAATGAACAGCAGCATTCTGCTATTAAGTAATTATGCAAAAGTTTTCCTGAGGTACTTACCTACTACTGAGGTAGACCTTACTTAATTACTATAATATCAAATAAAACTGCTTAACAAAGAAAATGTCAAATATCATCCATTTTATTGGCACCACCCCAGATTAAAAATTTATCAGGTAAAGGAGTAATTAAACAGTCTACTTCACAATATCCTAGTTCAGCCTTTTTTGCACTAAAACCCAATGGGTAAAGACGTTTGGTTGTGGACTACCATAAACACAATAAAAATATTGATATTGAATCTGTATCTCTTCCTAGTGTTCATTCTGCTTTCAATTGGTTGTAAAAGCAAAATTCTACACCACCAAAACCCCTTATCAAAAAACTCTAAACCAAATATCAGTTTTGTGTTCCTTGGAACCTGGTTAAGTTTACTCGTGTGCTCTTTGGCTTGGTTACGGGTGCCCAAGTACTTACCAGACTTTTGGATATGATTTCTCATGATATTAAATTCAAATTTGTTTATAACTATCTGGATGATCTTATCATTTACTCCGACACTTTTGAACAACGTTTATCACTTAAAGAAAGTTTGCAACTCACTCGTTTGCAAAAAGCAGGTATCACTGTTAACCCTTCTAATGTTAGGTGTGCAGTGAAAGAAATTCATTTTTGGGACATAGGATTTCTTCAAGTGGAATTTATATTGACCCTGGAAGGACTAAATCCATTAGCGATTTTCTGCAACCACGTGATGTGAAAGACATATGAATATTCGTTGGTAAGATACAGTATTTTTGCAAATCTATTCCGAATTTAGCTGAAAAGGCAGCACCGCTGCATAAACATAGTCAAATTTGAATGGGGAGAGGAGCAGCAAAAGGCCTTCGACGCACTTACGCATGGCATTATTCATCCTCTTGTGTTATGCATGCCAGACTTTACTAAAGAGTTTATTCTCCAAACTGACGATTCTAGTCAAGCTATTGGAGCTGTCCTGGCTCAGAAGATTGACGACTGTCGTCAGCCAGTTGTGTTTGCTTTTTGTACTCTTACTCGCCTAGAAAAGAAATCTTCTACTATTTATTAACTAAAATGTGTGGCTGTAGTTTTTGCCATTGATAAATCTAGGCAATATCTTGAACATGCAGAATTTATCCTAGAAACTGACAAACAGGCTTTGTCGCGGCTTTTGGCTCACCCATGCCAGCTCAGAAAAATTGATCGATAGGTTGTAAAAATGTCTTCATTGAAAATCTTAGTACAACATATAAAAGTACTCAAAATGTAGTAACTGATGCATGGTCTCGTATGTTTCATAGTACCAATGTAGAATCAGAAGTCTTTTCAAATTGTAAGGACTTGTCAAGTTTTCCACTATCCTTTAAATATATTAAAGAACACAAAGTAAAGGATAGCAATTTCAGTCAAGACATTTCCAATTTAAAATCATGCATCAAACATAAACCTTGGTTTCTTTCTAAAGGGCTGCTTTGTTATAGGCTGTTCACAGTAAAATGAGCACTTTTGAAAGCTCTGCTTAAGATCTACTTGTATATACGATGTGTTTTCACCTCCTTATGTAAAAATATCTTTGCAATGTGCCTCATCACTTTATTCATGCGTCGCGCAAGTGAAACCAAAGAATTTTCTTCCTTTTTCTCACGTCATTGGTTCTGGGTAGTCTTCAATTAGCTGAAACTGTTCCGTTGTTGGTCTGCTCCCATTCTCGTCGACTATATGTCCAAATCTATTGTATCCAAGTAAATCTATTGCTGCAAAAGCAATAGATTTACTTTCAATTTTCCCTCATGGATGTTTTTTTCTGTGGTTTCTTTATATTCACTTTTTTTACTACTTATTCGTTTCCAGGTAATGGTACTGTGGTAATATATTTTTTCGTGCTGGTTTTTCGAACCATCTACCTAGGAGAGGAGGGGGGGGTGTTTTTTTTTCGCTGTTGATTTGTATGTTTACTTGCGTTTCCTCGATGGCTCCTGTATAGTACTGTGCAGGCATTTTTTTGGTTCTGTTATAATTAAATTATTTTGTCATTGATTCTGAGATTGTTTTCTTTGGTGAGATGCATGCTTGTGCGGAGCAGTTTATTCTGTGAGTTCTTTTTTTTCCACATAGGTCCCGGAAGTTTTGTATATTTGTTGAGCTATGTACTTCTGAGGTGGTGGTGGGGGAGGCGGAGGTGGCGGTATGGAGCAATGGAGCGATGGAGTATGCGGAGCTAACTGCGGAGTGTGTGGAGCAAGTGGAGTGATACAGCGATAGAGCGGTGGAGTCTGCAGAGATAACTGCAAAGTGTGTGGAGAAAGTGAAGTATGCGGAACATGTGGAGCTAACTGTGGAGCAAGTGAAGCTGTTTCCTCTGAGTGTTTATATATTTCAGCATCGGTCCTTGTTAGGTGCTTCAGATGATACATTGCTCATGGTTATGGGTTACGAACGATACATTTTTAATTAGTGCTTGTTTGGTTCTGTGCCTGTATTTATTGGAATATTTTTCATCGCTGGCTGGTTCTGCCATAGCTGATGGGCTGTACACTTCTGCATCTTCTATTGTTTTGTTTTGTATTTGTTTGTCATTAGCTGTAACATTTTCTCATCATTGGTGGGCTATGTTCTTCTGTATCTTTTTTTCTGTTTGTTCGTCGTTGGTTCTACATGTTTTCGTCATTGGTCCTGACCGTTTCTCATTGTTGGCGAGTTGCATACTTCTGTATTTATTCATATTTTGCGTCATTGGGGCTACAAGTTTTCGTCAGTGGCCTGTATAGTTCTGCATCTTCTGACATCTTTCCATTGGTGCCTGTATAGTTATGTGTGGGCATTTCTTTTTCTGTATTTTTTCGTCAATCATTCTACATTTTCTCATTGTTGCAAGCTGTGTACTTCTGTATCTATTCTGTATTTTTTCGTTGTTGTCCCTGACATTTTCTCTTTGTTGGTGGGCTATGTCCTCGTGCGTCATTATTTCTGTATTTGTTCGTCATTAGTTTTGTATTTTTTCTTCGGTGTTGGTGAGTACTTCTGTTAATAACTTTTGTCATTGGTTCTGACATTTTTTTATCATTGGTGAGCTGCATAATGCTGTATTTATTCTGTAATATTTTGTAGTTGGCCCTAACATTTTCTCATCATTGGTGGGCTATGTTCTTCTGTATCTGCACAGAGAGTGTATTTTCTGCCTGTTCGTTGTTGGTTCTACAATTTTGTGTCATGGGGGTGCATACTTATGTATATTCTGCCGTTTTTTTCATTCGTCTCTGTACGATTCTGCAGAACATTTTTATCTGAATTTTTTCATCGCTGGTTCTACCCTATTTCGTCAGTGTTGGTGTATAATTCTGTATTTATTCATGTTTTTTGTCACTGGTGCTACAATTTTTCATTGGTGGCGTGTGTGGCATTTTTTCATCGATGGTTGTATGGTTAAGTGTGAACATATTTTTCTCGATTTTTTCAATGGTTATACATTATCTCATCGTTGCGAGCTGTGTACTTCTGTTAATATTGTTCGTCATCTGTGCCTGTATAGTTCTGCATGGTCGTTTTTTCTGTTTTCTGTATTTTTTCATCACTGTGATCTACATACTGGCAGTGGATGTTTGTTTCCTTGTTTATTCTGTATTTTTTCATCGGCGTGAGTTGTATACCTGCGTGTGAATGTTTGTTTCCATATTAATTCTGTATTTTTTCGGTGTTGGTGTGTACTTCTGTTAATATTTTTCGTCATTGGTTCTACATTGTTCGTGGTTGGTCCTGCATTTTCTTGTCATTTTGAGCTGCATACCTGCGCGTGGGTGTTTGTTTGCTTCCGTATTTATTCTGTATTTTTTCGTCGTTGGTTCTGCAACTTGTTCATCGTTGGTGGGGATGTATACTTCTGCTTCTTCTGACATTTTTTCAGTATCTTTTTTTCATCGCTGGTTCTATCGTTTGTTCTTCCTTTGTAGGGCGTATACAGGGCCGGACTTCCTTTGTAGCCGCCTGTAGGCCCATAAAAATGTGTCGCCCCTCTAGTAAAACTGTTTTATTTTTCCTCCTCATATATATTTCTTATTTTAAGATCAACGGAGAGCATACAAGGTGCGACATTTTAATTTGAACCAACGTGTAAATGTATTGTTAATATATCACAACATTAAAAAAATAATGTCAACCGGAACTGCAAATATGAAAATTATTGCAATGAAAACACTGTCATGGTATCGTCCAATAGTAAGGACAACATTTAGAAATGTAATTTGCTTTCCATGAAAGAAAAAAATACTTTAACTTAAGCTTAGTAAGATAACTCATGTCTTATATGAAGCTTTTATTTCTAGCCTTCCTTTGGGCAAAGGAATTAATAATATCCTCGAAGTACAGATCCCGCAGCATCTGTCCCTCGATATTCAGCAATGCCATGGCCGATAACTTGTCTTATCTCATGGTCGACCTCGAGTAGTTTTTCACACGTCGTAGAATAGAGAAAGAGCGTTCGCCTGAACAGTTTGTTACTGGAGCACTGAGGATCATTCTGAGTGCTATGTTTACATTGGGATAGACTTCAACAAACACTTCTTGGTTTAAAAATTTACTTAATTTTGTTTGGTTGACATTTCCCTCGACGTCAGGTGTCTGTGGCTTCACATGCACTCTAAGGTGCGATGACTCTTCTACAATGGATGCTTCAATATCACTATTGTAGTAAGACACCAAATTGCAGGCAGCTGATGAAATCTGTGCTGGTTCATACGTGCTGAGATATTCTAAAAAGTCAAACCTCTCTTAAAGCTCATTGTAACGTGCACTTCGCACTTACAGTTCTGATGTTAGTGTATCCAGAATTACATTATATATACCAACACGAAAATTATCTGACCCAGTCTTAAGAGTTATTTCTCCAGCCCTAGTTTCATCAGGCCTCACAGTGCGCTTCCTTTTCCTTCCTTCGTCAAATTTGTAAATTTCTATTCTGCTCAACGACTTCGCAAGGCATTCACAGTGGTCAAACATTTCTGATTCTCTCAAATTTGTTACGAAGTCGGACAACGAATTGTACATTTTCACAACTTGCCCCAAATCTATGTTTACTAACTGCAGCTTGGCACTAACAGTATTAAATCTACGAAATATTGCAGTCTAGAAGACTACCATGAATGCAGTTTCTAGTATATTTAATTTTTGTCTAAATGAAAATGCCTCATTCCTCGTTTGAGGTATTTCTGAACTATCATGTTCCAAAGTCTGCAAGGTCTCAAATAGTCCACACCAATTGCTCTCTAGTGCATAGCATGCATCATTCCGAGTAGACCAACGAGTCTTCGACAGACTTTGTAGTGTCCGACATCCATCTCCTTTGCAGTTTCGAGCTAGGAGGGCCCAGCGGTATGTGGAAACTGAGAAAATATTGTACAGTTCTTGTAGCAGTCCAACAAACGATACTGCTTCAGTGCAAGATTCCGCAGCACATGAACCAACAAGATTAAGAGTGTGTGCTGCACATGGCACATAGTCAGCAAAGGGAAGTTACTTCACCCTTGCTTATATGCCTGTACATGCTCCAGACATATTCGGGGCCTGGCCCCTGCGATTTTTTATGTCCAACTCATATTTGCTCAGAACAGTAAAAACAGCATTGGCTATTTTTCTGACTTATGTTCTTTATTTGATAAAAAACAAATGAACCGTTTCAACTGGCTCCCCAACTCCATCCTTCATAACATAGCGTATAATAAATGTTAGTTGATCAATGTGTAGAATATCTGGAGTGGAATTGACACTTAAACCAAAGTATTTAGCTTCTTCCACTTCCTTCACTATTTCATCCCTTACTTTTTAGGCCACCAAAATAATCACTTCTTTATAAATGGTCTTGGAATGATAAGATGTATGTCCCGAACCTCTGTCGCTATGTTTTCTTAGATGTTCTGCCATGAATGGATCAAACTCTCAAGAAATGGTAACCCTCTAATAGCCAAATACTTACTGCTGCAATGATATGTTTCAAAAAAATTTTCCAGTAGTTGTATTCCTGCTCAAACTGTGCAACGAGCCTGTTATTAATTCGTGCTTTAGTATTTCCTCTCAGTTTAAGTGTTTCAATGCTATTTTTATGGTATTATCATGGTCTAGTACTCTTTTAGAAGCATTTTTACCAATCATTAAACCCTGAAGTAACCATACCATTTTTCCCACCAAATAGCAAGTAAGTCGCAAAAAAAAACACAGCCCTTTGATGACGAGCATACTAGCCAATGCCCATTATGCAGTTTCCGAGAAAATACGCCTCAAAAGAAGCCTTTCTTTATCAGGGTACTTACGTTTTGAAGCACTGAAGTCTGCATCTAAGTTTTGTTCGATTCCATGAACAGCCATATAGTATCGTAGCTCCTCATTAATTTCCCACTGGGCTGGATCTGTACTGGGTTCAAAAAAAACCTTCTTAGGATTGCTATTTGCATCTGGTTCCATCATATTCGTACAGGTCACTTCAGCATGGATATGTAGATGGATACTGCCACTGTTCAGTGAATTATTGGTACTTGACGTTGGAATTCGCTGTTCTTGAGCAGAAAATTATTTTTCTGGGAATAACGAAACACATGCATTGGTAGCCTCTAAGTCATCACTATCAAAGGAAGGACGATTTATAGAAACACTGTCGCTGTCGGTAGCATAACTTGCAGCCATGGCGTCGGCGACATCTTCGTCCTGTTGGTTATCACTGTTACATACAAAAAAGGAAGAAATCTTAGGGATCTGCTTTAAAAGAGCACCAGTCCTTTCTTCTTAACTTTTTTTAATTTTTGTATTGAGCACCACTGAGCCTTGCTCTTTGGAGACTCATTTCGTTCACGATCACAGGCAGCTAAATTTGCAACACTTAAACACGCAGGTGCACACGTACCTATTTTACACTTATAAGCTCGGACATGTTCATAGTTTGACCGAACATAAATAAACAACATTGACACGAAATACGAGTATGATGTGGCCCGCGCCACCCGCTTCACATCAGCACGGCAACTAGTGCCAACTGGCAACTATACCATTTCAAAAACAGAGAACAATGGTATTGAATCATACTGCCCTTATCGTCGTGGTCAATCCTCTTACTACGAGGGCGGTGAAGGTTCAAATTTCCAGCTCCCCCTCCCCTCAGGGGAGGGGGAGCTGGGTAATACACTGTTTTCGTGTATTACCCACATTTACTCATTAAATTGTGCTGGATTTGGATTTTTTGGGGCATTCACGTGTATTTATTGATTTTGAGAATTCCACATTATCTTTCGCCTTCGCCCCAAATATAAAAATTGTTCTTGGCAGGAAAGTTTTTCCTTGTTTAGGTGGAGAGGTAGTTAACCTGGGGAGTACTGATAATGTGGAAACGCGTGACAAAATAAAAAGGTTGTGCGATGAGTTTAGTGATATGTCATTAGTGAAAATATTAGAATGTGCATCGTACCCTATAAATTCTGTGTCACTGACGTCCATGACCGGTACTTTTAAATCCCCCCCCCCTCCCCCCAGTTACAAGCTTTCCGTGAAATTATCCAGAAATTATTATCTGCTGGGGTAATTGTTTCTTCAACATCTGAATATTGTTCCCTAGGTTTTCTTGTCCGTAAGAAAGACAGCGAAAAATACAGTTTAGTAGTAAATCATTCCCTTATATACAAGAAAATAAACAAATATTCTTTTCCTTTACCGATGGTTGATTGTGCTTTACAACATCAAGGACGAGCCAAATTTTATTCGGTATTAGTATCAGTGTTTGTTGAATCCCTCTTGTAGGAAGTACACAGTGTTTAGTACGCCCTAGAATCAATATGAGTTTACAAGAATTCCTATGGGGGCAAATTTTGGCAGTCAAGCACTTTCCCGGGTATTGGACCATGTCTTAGCTGAATATAAATATAAGTTGGTATTTGATTTTGTCGATAACGTAATCATTTACAGTAATGATCTAACTTCACACTTAGAACATTTGCGTGCAATGTTGAATAAAATTTGGGATGTAGGATTGACGGTTAACCCTATAATGTGACCTTGTGTCAGAATAAAGTGAATTTTTTCGATTATGTCATTTCGGAAGATAAGTTATTGTTAAATCCTGATAGAGTTGCTTCCATTATAAACTTTCCCATCCACGCTCCCTTAAGGGTATTCAAATATTTTTGGGTCTCATGGGCTATTATGCTTGCTTAATTTCTCATTTTTCCGAAATTTCCGCTCTTTTGAATTTGTTATAGAAGAAAAGGGTTGCTTTCGTTTGGGGACCGGAATAGGAACATGCTTTTTATATATTAAACTAAATACTAAGTTCCCTGCCTGTCTTACATCTCCCGGATTTTGATCGCGTTTTGTCGTACAAGTCGACGCTTCTTCTATCTCTTTAGGTGCGGCCTTAGGTAAGTGGGTGGACGGTGAATTAGTTGATGTAGCTTTTGCAAGCCGTAAGTTATCCGACACTGAAAGGAATCTTGGAGTTTATGAGAAAGAGACATTAGGTTGCCTTTTCAGCCTGGAGCATTTTGTGGCCTATATTGAACATGCCGAGTTCGACTTGCACACTGACTATTGGGCTCTAAGTTGGGTTTTAAGTAATCCCAAACAACTTGGTAAACTGAGCAGATGGGTGCTTATGCTTTCGCGATAGGTCACACAAGATCGCGGTTGTAACAACCCGGTTGCCGACGCCTTATCTCGGGTGTTTGACCCCGGAGATTTTGAACCTATAGATAGTGATATCCCTGCTAGTCGTAATTTGATACAGGGATTCGCCGAGTTTTTTGTTCAGCTATGTCAGGCTCAGGCTTCTGATACCTAGTGTCGGGATGTAGTGGGTCAATTGCAATCTGGAGTTCTGTGTCCATATTTTTTCGGGATGGTTTATTGTATTATACTGCAAATCTGGACGGGCGCGCAAATTGATTGTCCCTGAGCATTTGGGACCTCTTGTTTTGAAATGTTTCCATGATTCTCTTTATGGAGGGCATTTGGTGGTGAAGAAGACTTATTTGAAGACCTTGGCTCATAATGCCTGGCCCTCTGTTAAGGAGGATGTCAGTGCTTATGTTCGTTCGTGTCATGATTGTCAGAGTTGTAAACAGGCTTCTACAACTAGATTTGGTCAGGTTGCCATTCAGAACCCTCTAGCCTCTTGGCAGATGGTTCACTTAGATATTTTTGGTCCATTAGTGCGTTCACATAAGGGTAATGTTCGTATTTTGATTGTTTTGGACACTTTTTGTAAATTTGCAATTCTTTTGCCCTTAAGTAACACGAAGGCTACATCTACACTTAAGGCTTTATCTGAACAGGTTTGGAAAATTTTTCGTGCACCCATGGAAATTGTCACTGATAATGCTTTTAGTCACTGATAATGTTTTTAGTCAGACTGTTTTAAAAACATGTGTTTTCATTGGTCAATTAAGTATTATACCTCTAGTCCCTATTTTCCGAAAGATAATTAATTAGGTCAAATGCTTTAATAAAAATATCAAGGCAGCTCTTACAATTTTCTATAATACTGATCACACTCTTTGGGATCTTGATTTAGATTTAATAAACATTTTGTTTTAATAGTGCAATTCGTGACTCAACCGGTCACTTATATTCTTGAGCAATGAACTTTCCAATATTTTACTAAATATTTGGAACATTCCTGTCTCTCCTAGTATAGATCTCACTCAGAGGGGTCACCTTGACAACGTGGCTGGGCGTTTGGAGAATGCCAAGGTGAGTTTGCTAAGCAGGTTGATAAGCATCGTTACCCTGCAGCCTTTGTTGTTGGGGAGCAGGTGTTATGTAAAAGTCTTTGCTGCCCGATATCAGCAGGGATTTGGGGTAGAAGTTCATTCCGAAGTACAATGGGCCCTTCATTATTTAGAGGTTTTTAAATGAAAATGATGTTTCATTGGTTGTACCTGGGTCGAGGTGTGAGTTTTGTAAAGCTCACGTCTTGCACCTGAAGAACTTTTGCATTTCCCTGTGTATGTACATTTCGTGGTTCCGCCATGCATGATTCAGAACTGGTATGGTTCTGCATTTAATTTGGAGCCAGAGTCCTCTAGTTTGGGTGGGCGGTATGACCAAACTGTATTAACTGCTGCAGCGCCTTCTATAAGTGTTTCAGAGATGTTGCGTTCGCGCAGCACTTTCTAAACTGTTTGCGATCGCTCTGCCATTTCATCCTTGGTTACCTATTCCTTCTCCTTGCTGCCTATGTCTTTGGTTCCCCCACTACCTTGCGCGTGCACACTGACTACAAGTTTAAATAAAATTTGTATAAAATTTATTGGAGCCTCGGCCTATTCTCTCGCCAGCTGCTCAACTTGTAAATTGTCTCTTGGATCAGTTGGGGATGTCTTCAGCAATAATGTATAATGCGCGTCGCTTCCGAAGAGGTGGGTTTGGCAGCTAACGTTCATGTATGATTTGGCTTCAAATTTCAATGTTTCTAAGCGACTGTCGAGGCAGACTGCTTTTCCAAATTAACTTGCGTGAGAATGATGGTTTGGCCAGTCATATTATTTTTTTAATTTCTGCCTGTCGCGGGAGCCGACTTGTGTGAGCTTATGTTCGGTTTGCATTGCCGACGGAGTCATTAAACTTTTGTATAAGTACCTTGGTTTGCATTGCCATTTTCACTTACGATTTATGCAGAAAAACTGCCAGAGCAATTTCCCGGTGTGAGTTCATGGTTGTGAAATGTAGCACCTCGATCACGGTGCTGTTATGGTATGCCAAATCTTCCTTTAGGATATTTATGTTTTAGTCGTGGGCTTAATTCCCCGATAAAATCGAGTTTAAGAATTTTAAAGATGCATGGTTTATATTTTAAATGGTTCGTTTTGATACCTTAGTAATGGAGATTATTAAGGACCCGGAGCATAATAAGTGAGACTTGTTGGTCGTAACGCTAAGAGTCTTCAGTATTTTTAATTATGTCTCTTTTCAGCATTTTAGTAGGTCGTGACTGGATCACCTTTGGTAGGCTTTGCGCGCGGTTCCGTCATTTGCCATATTTTAAAGAATTTAATGTTCCGATGTTGTTTCTTGTGGCTATAGCCGTATCAGATTATCGTGTTTAGCACTGTTAGTCATTTGCTATCATTAATTCATAGGTGTTTCGATTTGCTTTTCATAAATTATAGCTTTGTCTATTTGCTAGTAAATGTACTCACTCTGTTTGTAACGGAGTTTGTTTATACTGAATTTTGAATATTGTCTGCGAATCCTTGGTTATAAAGTGAAATTATTTGTCTGTAAGAAATGGGACAAATGTGTAGTGTCACCTTGCATAATCAATAGCATGAAAAGAAAGTCAATCAATATTCGTATGAAACATAGTTTTTCTAAGAAGAATGTTTGTAGAGAGCTTATTGCTAAGGAAAGACAGTGGTGGAAAGAAATGTTACTTGAAAGCTCAATTACTTATGTTATGTATTATGTTCTGATACAATTAAAGTTGTTCAAACTTTGAGTAAATTTGTTACTACGTAACAATGCTCCTACTTGGCCGAGTCACTTACCAATATGGCGGATACCGTAATACACTAGCGCTACCTTGGTGATGTAAAATAATGACGCCTACTAACATGGTGGTAGAACGTGTGTAGTGGAGGTTTGTCGACTAGACACTTGTCAATCGAACTAAAGTGAGAGTCTACCAATATGGCGGCATCCAGTAACGTGCATAGGAATTTTAATTTTTTTTTTAATACAAATTTTTAAGGGAGTTTTTCAGGGAAAAGGGGAATTTTCGAGGGAAAAAAGGGGCATTGTTAGGGTTAATGACTTCCGACAAAGATGGTGATCAAGCGAAAGCGACTAATCGATCGAGCGAAGGTGAGAGAGAGAGAGAGATAGATAGAGATATATATATATATATATAGAGAGAGAGAGAGAGAGACTGTACATAGGTTTTTCAAAATAACTTTTGGAATACTTTTTAAATCAAAATTCTTAACTTCTTTTTTTTAGGGAAAAAGGGAAATTTTGATAAGTAAAATGGAAATCGTTAGCGGAAAATGGCCGCCGAGGAGAAAGACATTTTAATAAACAATTTTTTCAAATAAAATATTGTAATACTAAATTTGAAAACGATTTTTTAATTAAATTTGTATAGTAATTTTTTTATCAATTTAAAAAATATATTTTCATTAACTATTTTAATAAAAAAAATTCAACCATTTTTAAATACAATTTTCTGTACTAATGTTTTTTTAATATTTTAATAATTTTTTGGGGTTTTGGGCTTCAAAGTCACCACTGTCAACGTCAAGATCACGGGCCAAAGGTCGAGACCAATGGCATCCAAGATGGCAGACGGGTGACGACACAATATGGTGGCTGGGTGGGTCCGGCTCTGATGTCAGACGCAGTTGTCTTTTAAACGGCATATCCCTACTACTCATCAATTACAGTGCTTTTTTGGGTTTCCTTGAGTGGTCTGCCTTATTGTCTCGAGTGTCTTTAACTGGTTGTGGGGTTTGTTTGGGTCCTGGTTGTTGGATATTTCCCCGTGTTCCCTATTCTTCATCCTCTTGCCAGGTGCTGGGGTCCATTGGTTGACATCTTTGTCTGTGTTAGGTGATCGATTGGTTGATTTGTCATCCTAGATGTTTCGTTTTGTAGCTTGTTGTTGGGCAAATGCATCACTCCAGGGGCACTCAAGAGTGCAGTGGGACAAGCCCCACAGAGGGTGTGTCACCTGGAGTGAGGTCCGTCTCAGGCTGAACTGCGCCTGAACGAACAAGACCTCGTGAGCAGCCGTTGACCCAGGTCATGCTATGCCTAGGGGGTCTGATCCCGACTGCTCTGTTGACTGTTGCGCCCCCTTCGTTAACACCGCAAGGTTTCCCAGGGGCGGGCATGCTCATTGTGGTACTGCCTTGGTTTCCTTCTTCTTAGTGGTGCTGTTTCCTTGTGCTGCAGTCCTCCTTGCTGCTGGTCTAGCTGCTGTCTTGCCTGCAGTTGACACTCGCGTTGCTGCCTTCCGTGATGCTGCTGCTTCCTCTTTAGAGCTCGTTCGGGCTCCTTCGCTCCCTCTTTGAGCCCTTTACAAACTGCACTGCTGGGCATTTTACCCAGGTCTTTATGCCCCCTGGGACCCACTGGGGTGATCTGGGAGTGCCGGCCGATCAGGGCGCAGTGCGCTTCTGACTGGCCGAGAGGTCAGCCAATCAGAGCAGGCCTTCCCTCCTCTGTTGCGCCGACCACTCACAGTATGCTGCTTGCCTCGTCACCGAATATTCCTCTCCTTCATCTGCCTTCCCCTCGCACTTGCCGAGTCGCTGATCTCCTCCCTTCGCCGATCGCAGACTCCCTTGCTGCCTGCCACGCCGCTGGAGCTCCTACTTCTTCGACCTCCAGGCGCCGAGTCTAAGTGTCAAGTGCCACAGCAGGCAGGATACTTGTTCCCGAGGTCTTATATATGCCGGTATATGAGTGCAGTGGAGGGGGTAGGCGAAGGTGCCTTATTGGCTCCGACAAATTAGTCAAGGGAAAAATAGGTATGGGTTCGGAAGGAGGGGGAGGTGAAGATGGGTTTGAGGTGGGGAATGAGTGGATGGGGATGGTGGGTAGGAGGAGGAGGGGAGCAGAAGCCCAGGTGTGTCACAATGGTGGTTGTGGTAGAAGGAAGTTTGATGATCGGCACAAGAAAAAGAAATGTCATTAATAAAATAAGTTCTATGTAGATAAAAACTGAATAATAAAATTGCAATAAAAATGTGTTTTATTTCTAAGGTAAGCCTTTTCATAATATTTTTAAAAAGAAAATACAATATTAAAAATCACTTTAAAAGAGCAACTATACTTAAAAATAAAATATATGCTTAAAATAATTATTATGACTATATGAAAACATTCTTAATGCATGTATATGACTATGTGAAAATAATACATATTGCTGGTCTATACAAGTCTGGGTTAGTAAACGAAACATCACGACAAAATATTTATTCATACCGCCACACAGACGATATAACTTCTTTCAAATCCCTTATCCCAGCACATGTCCTGATAGCCGAGTGGTGTAAGACGTCTGCATGCCGACCCGAAGTTCGGTAGTTCGATCCTGCCATCATTCAAATTATATTTTCACCTCCAAAATAAAAAAGTAGCGCCCCTAGCGGCCAACAGTAGAACCAATATGGCGGCCTAGTATGAGCAACACCAGCGCCCTAGCAGGCATTGAACGACAAGTCGGAAACAAGCTAGCAGCTGTTCCTCAGCCCCCAACCCTTATCCTGGAGTCTACCAACTCTATCTATTCCTATAGATAGTAATACACACCACTCTACAGAATAAGCATAACTGCCGACACAGCGATCCACAATAAGGATCCACAACAAAACAGCAGACCTAGCAGTCTACAATAAGGATACTCAACACTTTGCTAGACGGGCAGGATTTTCGTCAGATGTTGAAAGCTGCTCTCGAGTACCTCATCACTCCAACCTCCACATGTGTACTCGTAATTTCAACAACATATTTGTATAGTGGAAATGGTGATCCTCACACGATCATACACTAGATTTATTTCGCGGCTAAGGCCAAAGGGTTGGCCATAACACAATATGATTCCTATATTTTCTTCTCAGTTTTCACTTCTCTGCTCAACCCCGGTACTACAATCTGCAATTTTTTACACTTTGTATATACGAAACTATTTTACTTGGTTTTTCGTTAATAAAGCTTATCATTTTATTATTTTTACTTTTACCTATTTGAATTTTTCTTGAAATTCAAGAAAACTGTTTTTTTTTTTTCTAAGGATTTGTCCGGTTAAATATAATTATATTTATTTTAATGGCAAACTTAACATTTTTTAAAAGATTTATTTATTACTATGCATTTTAACCGATTATGACGATCATGTTTTGTGGCTTCATTTGAGTTTATTTTTCCATTACATAAATTTTTATTTTTTAGCAAACATATTTTTTGTTAAATTAAATTAGTATGTTGAATTTGAAAAGCTAGGTGATGTATTATTAACGAATTATATGAAACTTTATATTTATATATTTTTTCCACCATTAATCAAATATATATTTTTTCATGAATTAAAAACCCATGCATGGTTTAAGTTAACAGATAAACGAAATATATAAATATGCTACTGCACTCAGAGGCACTGGACCTTTTTAAAAATATAAAATAAATACAAGATATCAAATGTTCGTTACAGATCAAGTTAAATTACATTATCAAGCATCACATTGAAAATCCGCATGTGGTTCCTGTCTCAAGCAGGGTCATGTATATATAACAAAAGTCTAGTGCTGATCTTAGCCTGCTACCCTACCTGAGGGACAGCTCCGGCCAGCCTGGGAAATGAGCGAGGTGAGACAAAATGGAATGGAGATGCAGTGGAATGAGGATGGAGTAGGAAATGGGAGAACCTCTAAATAAAAACCCGCACCGCAGAGTGTCCACCACGCTCCCCACATAAGTCCAAAAATGTTTTATTCGCTGGAATCTATCCGGGGACCTCTGAATTAACTAACCAACTGAGTCAACTGTGAGTACCATCGTGCATTGTAGAAAGCCATACTTACGACTTTCGTTAAAAATCCATCAAATTTTTTCAGTTAGTTTTATAAAATTTCAACTCATTTTTTTATTTTTTGTTCAGTATTGCATTTTTTTTTTTTTTTCTCATTTTTGTGATAATCGATGAGTTCATTGCTAAATTTTGAGCATGTTTTATATTATGGAGACAGAAATTGCTTTTATTTAGACTGCAGAGCTTGAATGATGGGAATTCAATATGGCGGCTGGAACTGCCAGAAGTTATCTACCTCCAACAGTAATACCGTAATGGGTTCTTGATAAATATCAGCTGAGCAGAATAGTGTTGAGTGATAAATGGCAGCAGAGTAGCGCAGTGCTTGTTGCCGGGCTCCGAGAGAGGAAAGGGTGCAGTTTGTCAGCAGCGGGCCGACTCCCTGGCGGCAGACAAAGCCGCTGTGTCGCATCTAGCAGGCCAGGGGATTGCGAGCGAGGTGCGCGCTATTAATCACGGCGCTAAGAAAAGCCGACGGCGGCCGATTGATGCCGGGGGCTTAGTTTGTTTGTTCTGGCACTAATTTGCATGGCGTTGGGGGGCGGGTGTATGTAGGGAGGGGAGGGAGGATTGATTGATTACTGGCCTCGCTACCCTCACTGATCGCTTTATCAGCAGCCCGCGCGCCTCTGAGACCAGCTGCAGACTCCCTTCGGCAGTACTCGCCCCTTTGGAGCCGCCGCTCTAGTAGAGGGAGCAGGTGCGTTCTGTCGCACTCGCTTACATCATTGTAACCACTGAATATGAAGAATACTGTAGAATAAACAAACCCATTGGAGATTTTTCCAGGTTTCTTCATCTAGTTTCTCGGCCAGACAAAAGTGTGTTCCGTATCACAAAGGCCAAAGTGTATGTTCGTTCATAATGTGAGATCTGAGCTTCTAACTGATGAACATATAGAGGATGAGTCGTTTAAAAGAGGCCCTGTGGGACATGTGTGTAACAGAGCGAGGGAATGAGGAAATACAGTCCAGTGTGACAACAGCATATAGAGTAAGGTGCTGGAAGTGACAATGGTGGCCACTTCCAGCACCTACTATGGGTATTTTGTTGTCACACTGGACTGTATTTCCTCATTACCTCGCTCTGTTACACACATGTTCCACGATGCCTCTTCTAAAGGACTCGCCCTGTATTTTGATATACATTAAGAATTTAAACTCATAAGCAGATCATAAAGATATCAATCATAGTTCGAAAATACTAGTGTTTTTGTTAGTGTAGAGTCTGGCAGGGAAATATCGAATTGCTAACATGCCCACTATTCGACGGGCATCTCTAAGTAAGATGGTGATGTTAGCATGGCAGTAGTAATCGAGTGTTCAGGCTAGCTGTATTTAAATACCACTTGTTTATTTAATATTTTGGGAAAAATGGATTTTATGTTATCGCTGTCTACAACTGTGTTTAAAGAAAATGTAAGCCATAAATACTCTCCACTTCTATAACTTTAAATTATTTACTCTTTTTAGTTCCTTGTGTTTTTTATACTTCTACAAACAAAATTCGCTATTTTGTGGCAGCAAGGTAACTAACATGGCTTTTCTGTACATATAAAGAAGTCAATATTATGATGTGTTGTCAGCTAAGTTAATTTCTCTACCTTGATTAAATCTCAATTTTTTAATTTATAATAAAAATGACTGACATTTCGGTATAAAAATTTAAATTACCAACATAATGGGCAAAGATAATGTTTCAGATGCATTTCCTTTCATTTTCGAATAACAGTTAGGTGATAATTTTTCACAATATAACACAGAATATCCAGGATTCTATATGAATAATAATGTTTATGACCATGACATCATTTAAAACAAAAGCAAAATAATATACAATGGCATTTTTTTTGTTTAAAACATATTTATATTTTCAAAATGAATTGAAATTTGTCTTATAAGGTCTTGTGTCAGCCCACTACACTCCCAGTAAACATATTAAAAATTACTTTAAAAATTAGGCAAATGCCTATGTGTTTTCCATGTTGGAATAAGCAGCTAAAACACTTTTATTTTTCAGAAATTTGTTTTATTGCTGCAGTATTTTCTATTCTGTGGACTCCCTGTTCGAATGAAGCCAGCAGGCGATCAAACTTCAAGATTTCTCACTCTCATTAAAGTGAAGAAACAGAAAATTAAGATCTAATAGGAAATAATTGCAAAAAAAAATATTTTGTACCATTATTCTAGAAAAGTGTCATTTATTGTCTCTGACTTTCATAAACCGATTTCTTGAGAAAATTCCATCTTGGAAAATGGCAGCTAGAATCAGATTATTACTAAATTTCTCATAAACAAATAACTGTATACAAAAAGTTTTAAACAGTATGTATTCCTTTTGAAATTTCTTGAAAAATGTTTTTACCAATGATTGCCTTGAACCAACCCCAATGCCAAAATCGAGCGTTGAAACACCTCGAACAGATTCAGTTACACAAATTTTACTAGTAAGCAGGAATATTGTAAAAAAGAGGGTGGTTGAAAAAAACTACTGAGAAAGATGCACTTTCATTAAATGAAGTAAAAAAGTGTGGTTTCTGTTATGTGTGCTATGTCAAGATGACCGCCAAATCCAAAATAATATATTTTCTTTTAAAACACAAAAATCATTGTCAATTTCTGATCTGTAATATATTTGGAAATCTTGCAGCTAAATTTTATAATGACTATTTTAAGATACTTCTGAAATAAGTAAATTATTAAGACTTCATTAGCTGTCATATATAATGCAGAACCTTTCATCAGAATCTAAAAAAAAAATTATTCATGTTCATGCAGATCAGTACTTTTTTCTTTGTTGTCACAGTTTACTTCCAGGCACTGTCCCCAAATTAAAGTGCATTACAGGTCATATATTCTGCATGAGCACTTCACAGTTACACATTTGTCATTACAATAACAGAAGATCGCTTCGAGTTAATTATCTGTAGAATGTCTAATGTTAGTAATTACAAACCTCATTAAACAATAAAAGAACTTATATTCCACAATTTGAAAATAAAACCTCAATGAGAGGGGAGCCGTGGTGGTGTGGTAGTCAGAATACTCGAATGTGGGAATCATGCCAGACAATACTGCTGGTCGACGATTTATCATGGAGATCTCCCGATTTCCCCTCCCTTGCATTCTGGCACTGCTCCATACATACCTCACTTCACCCTCATAGGCTCTGAAGAGCCAGATGTTAGTACTGGTAGTAGGGTTAGTACTACTGAAGAAGGAAAAGCACTCTACACAAAGAGGTGGAAATGGGAGGTGCCTCCACCAGTGTTACACTGGGTTTTTGTATACTTGGTATTAATAGTAAATCAGTGAGTTAGACAAACAAACAGTATAGAGTTTTAAGGTATTTTTTTGATCAGCTCAAGTTACATCAATGTCTAATCCAATATATAACAGAATATTATTCCGAAACTTAATCCACTGTCAGATGAATGGCTCCAATACTTAAGTAGTTCTAGCTGAAGTGGGGTCTAAGATAACTCTCTACTACCCAGGCAAATCAGGTAGACTCACCACTGTATTAACCACACTCATAAGCGAGTCGACCAGGCCCACTCCGCTGGGAAGGCCAACGTACATACGCGCCTCTCGTCTCTCTCGACGTCGGCGTCTTGGCTCCCGAACCTCGTCGTCGGCAGGCGGCGATGTCGGACAGCAATAAGGCGTCTCTGCAGTGGCGATGTCTCAGCAATTGTAGAGACTCAGTAATAGCAGGAGGCGGGCCTTTCTCGTTCCTTCTTATATAGGTCGGCCGCACTCTGCTTGGCCCCCCTTTCACCCGTCTGGGATGGCCAAATTTAGCCCTTATCACTTGGCCATAACAGTAGGTAATTTTAAAACATTATAGACTTGAGAAAATTACATTTTGATACCCTCCAATATAGCTTAAATTGATTTTTAGTCGGCCATATCTTAAAATTTACTAATCACACACCTACAAAACATATGGCCTGAAGACTATCCACCGATAAAATGACAGGGTCACTGCTAAGGTGCCATAGTTACATGTGGCACGACCAACTCTGCATGGTGATTCAGTGTCTTGTGTATGGCAGCGATGAGGCAGTGTCACCCTTACCATTCCCACGTTTCTGTGCCTCACAGAAATTAGCTCGAGGTAGGTGGCCTTCTATGTAATAATTGTAGATATAAATTAATGTTTTTAAGCATATTCAATTGATTAAATATTACAATGTTTCAGGCATAGCCCTGTTCTTATAAAATTATCAAATTCATCTGTTTAAGTTATTTTCAAATAAAATTGTATGGCTTATGTTGTGTGAGATTAAGTTTTATTTTATGTTGAATATGTTTCTGAGAAAAATAAGACATTGGTCTACACATGGTTTAGCTTTGGTTATACAAAATATTGCACAGACTTAATTTCGAAATTTCTTTATATCTGGTTTGTTTTTTGCTGGTGTAACATTATGCTAATTTTACAAATGAAAACGAGGCAAGACTGAATGTAGTGAAGCAAAAGTTTTACAAATTTCTGATATGGTGGGTTATGTCCTCAAAAATAACAACTTACCATTATCTTAGTTACACATCTGGACGAGATATACTGCCACTTTACTGACATCACTGAAAATAGAACAGTTTTATATCGCAAAATTATGTGAAACTGGGTTTCTTTGGAATATGCCCTTGTTGAACTCTAGCTGTTTCAGGATATAAACAGCGACTTTCTACAAGTAGAAGACAGCTATTGAGAATATCAGTTGTTATTATAGGTATTAGATTTATAGTACAGTTAAAGTTTTATCATAACTTTGAAAAGCTACTATAGTCATCAGAAAAATTATTTTCGTGGCATGTTTTCAAAGCAAATACATAGGAAATGGGAAGCAAATAAACCAAAACGCTGTACACAACACTTCCATGTTAAATGTAAACAATTCATTGTTTTATTTATTTAACACAGAAATTTATACTTAGTTAACTGAGACAAACATACACTATATATATATATATATAATTTTTGTTAAGGTCAAAAAGGATTGCATGTTAACTCTTATCGATTTGAATACACTCCAAAACACACATGACAAAATAACTGGTACGATGATATGACTACTAATGATCACGTGATCTTTACACCGGAAAACAACTGTCTAACTCCACAATAAAAACTGGTGTAACGGAGCTTTGTTACATAAATAATGTTTGCAATTATGTAAATTTTTGTAGTTGGTGAGAGTTGTAAAAAAAATGATATAGTGTGTAGGTGTGAAAAGTTTTGCCCATGAGTTGGTATTTGCACTTATAAGAACTAGAATTGCGAAAAACTTACACTTCCTGGGCACAGGTACCAAGGAACAGCAACTCCAGCGTTGCTCTCCTTTAATGTGCTTACCATAGGAGAGATTACCGTAGGTAAATACTAGGAGACATTAAAAATCCCTTTTCATTCCAATTAAATAATTAGGCTGACTAGAATATGTTCTGATATGAAGAAGGACATTCTCATTAAATGTTTTAAATATAAATTTATTCTCCTTGTGTGAGATTGCTTGACACATGTGAATAGAATTGCAATTACATAGATGACTCGTAACTATATTCACACATACTCTTTACGGCCATTTAATAATGTATTAAAATTTGAATGTTCAGAAAAGTATGCAAATCAAGAATTATTATAATTTGTCTTAACACTTAAATATTAACATTACTTTCATTTACATGCTAGAGTTTATCTTATGAAAAATACGTGGCCGTAACTGAGATTTTCAAAACCAGTATTAGCCGCATCATAAACTTAGTGTTTCTCGTTATTCTTCAAAAGGAATAAATAAATGTACTGAAAAACTTACACCAATACTTGGGAGCATGAATAACTAAAATAACTCGGGGTTTTGTGAGTGTAAAATTATTAAATAAAGAAGTTGTATTTTATAATATGGCTGACTGGTTGTCTTCTCTTTTGACAGTACATAAGAGCTTTCGGGCATCATGAGAATCATTTCCAAAATAGACGCATAATTATCTAACTCACTAATAAACGATACGTAGCAGCTGATCCTTGTTGTCGACAGCATGTAGAGTCCTGGGTTCGGGTCTGTAGTCTTCACTCATGTTGTTCCAGCGAGCCTTAGTACACATCAAATTAAAGTCAATATGATTCGTACTACAAGTCGCTCACGAGCGGCGAACTTCCCAAATTAACACGTAAGTAGCGCGAGCAGACGAAATTATTATATGTAACCCGAAATACCGTCTTCTGCTCTTTATTGTCAGCTTTATTAAAATACGAGACTCGACTTAAACCCTAAATATAATAAAATTCCTATCAGGTCTGCAACGACTAGCCGCAGATCTCCTAACGTTAAAAACCAAACAATATGGAGATCGCTTCAACAAACACTTAAGACGTACTTCGGCCTCAGCCAATAGCGGCATGGCAACCTCAGTTGAGACGATCACGCCACTGCGTTGTCAAGGCAATTAAATAACAAATTAAACCTTATTTACGGCTACGTAACTCATATCAACCAACATTACAAAGTCTGAAACACTTATAATAAAGAGACAAATGAAAAATTTTATGTACAAATTAATCACTTGAAATAAATAAATAATCTTGCTGACATGAAACTGCAAAAATAATATTAACATACATTACAAAACAAATACGTGGCTCAGTAGCTTAATAACTGTCGTCATTATTTCCATATAAATAAATAAATAATGTCCATATAATAATAATACCTACAAAATGGCAGGCATTGCATTGGCTTCACATTTTTTTTTACTGCATGGTTCGTTGTCGTAGAAGACAGGTCAGGACCCTCGCCTACCTCACAGCGTTAGCGAATCGACAACCTTATTGACTTATTTAGTACATGCAGTAGCCGCAGATCACTGCAAGCAAACTAGTGTTGCTAGAATTGCTGGTATAGGGATAATACCATTGAGATATGAAAGTCATTTTCTCATTTTAAGAAAAAAATTACAATTACCCTTCCTATGCTAGCAATGTCAAACAGAACTACTTCAGTAGCAGCGCTCTGCGGCTGGGTTCATGAAATAAATGGGTCAATAAGGGCTTCAACTTTTCAAACTAGTGTCCAAACCTGTATTCTGCGGCCATGGTATAGGACATAGCCGTCCCACTGAGAGCAAATTATAAATTTGATTCCAGCGGCTGGCCTTCTCTTAGCTGCGTTTCCGATAGAGGGAAGCAGTCAGAGGCCAGTTTGGCGGGAATCATTTTATTAGGTTTAATAAGGATTTAGATTTTTCCCGCCCCGCCCCCTGTGAGTGAAGAACTGGAGGCCGAGACAGCCTCCGCCCCCTCCCGACAAACGGCCAGACCTGCGGCCTATTACTGTCTATCGCACTGCAGACTGTAAGGATTGTAGTGAACACAGCCGCCCCAGCTCGAGACTACAAACAAGCGGCAGGTTGATTACAAATCCCGCACATAAATAAGGGACCACCAGGCGCAACTCTATCTCTCTATCTCTCTCTCTCACACGTCAAGCTATCGCTCTGCCACTCGAGGTTGCTGCCGGAGCCCGACGGAGGTGTAGAGGCACAAGACAGCAGAGGGCTGCGACCCAGGTGGACGAGTCCAGAGAAGACTTCACAGCTACCGCCTTCCAGACACTGGGCTAGAGGAGCTCTGCCCTTGTCGCTATAACCAAACAGTGGTAAGACGACTATTTATTTCGGTGCAGGCCTAGGTCGGGAGAATCCGAAACAAAACTTAACGTTACTAGCGCGGATATTGTATATAAGGCTAGGAACACTATTAAGAGGGTTTAGTATTGTCAGTATTAAATATAGTGAAGTAAGTTAGGGTTCTGTATTGTATTAATCAGTGGTAAATCCATACGACAGATTATTGTATATTTTGGGATTAATAAAATGTGTAGTGTTTTATAATCTTCTGTGTCGCCTACATTAGTTAAGAGTCTGAACTATTGCTAACCCTATGTAACTGGATCTTGAGTCAGATAGTGTTTGGTAAAACAAACGAGATTAGCATTGAGCATGAGTTAGAGTCGACTCAAGGATCTAGCGTTACAGTTTGCTACAACCTGCAAGTTTTTCAGGGCTTAGCTCAAAGAGCCAACAATCAACCGTGTTGTTCCGCAGGGATTGTAGTACCTGCCTCAGTCGCTGGACGACTACAGGACTGCCATCCATCTCCTCGAGTCACTGAAGGTCGGACACCCCGCACAGAGATGCCAGTTAAAGTGGCGATTAAAAATATGGAGGAAATACTCCCAGGTAACTTCATCGACGAGGAACTGCAGACTCTAGGCTACGAGCCAATATCAAGTACACCATGAGGGACAAGCATCCACTCCACATGTTATTGCCGAGCTCCCCAGCAATGAGCATATAAAAACTATTTACCAGCTGCGCGGACTGTGCACATCTCATTGCTTCAATTTCTTTAAATTTATAAGTTAAGAATTTGTGTGTAATATTTGTTCTATATCTTTAAATATATGGAATAACATTTCTTGTTTTTATTATTCCTAATTCTTCTATATTTATTTGTTTTGGAATGGTTGAAAAATATGATTATATTTTGAAAAATATTTTTCTCCAGATGTAATAACACATTTTTGGTTTACAGTCACAACATTATCATTTTATTTATCTTCTTTATCTTCTTTTTAATAATAGGTAAGTTTTAAAACTTATTGCAGATAAAATATAGTATATAAATTTATTTCTGTCTCTTCTTCTATGAATTTTTTATTTGTATACCTGTTATTTTTTGTACTCCCATTTCCCTAATAAACATAGTATTATAATTTTTGATAAACAACACAACAATTGTTCTGTAAACTATTTGTTATTATTTTTCTCACATTTTTGTAAATGGAACAGAAAAAAATGGCGAATTTTCGAAATAATATTTACTATTCTCTATTATTTAAAAAAGAAATTGTATTTGAACTAATTAATGTTTGTTTTGGAAATATTCGTTAATATAATTATACATTCTTGCTTCTAAACCGTTTTATTCTAATTTCTATAGCCTAATTAGATACTAATGTACTATCTAGTTGTTTATCTGGGAAACTTAACTAAATGTACAATGTGGATTCCAATATTTTTATTAACTCCAGTACTTATTAATTGGCAAATAAAGTTATTACTACTTTTAACTTTAGAATTACAATTTAACGATGTTACACAACCCTTGCCAACAGTTTTATTATTATTACTACAATGACGTTACAATTATATTTATATTCTCCTTGTACACAAAATTTGCAATTTTTAAAATTAAATATTGGCTTATTTCCTCTTTGTTAAAAATTCAATATATTTGTTTTCTTTAATTCTTCAAGTATTTTTGGTAGTTCTTCCAACAAAATATTTAATTTTTCATCTGCTAGTTCGATTTAATAAGTAATAGCAACAGGATTTTGATATACATTTTTTCTCTATAATATTTATACCTTCTTTTATATTTTAACATAATTTACGGTATTAACATTGGAATCTAATAAGTATGAAATGTTTGCAATTACTCCTTGTTTTGCGTAGTTAGATTTAGAAAACTTGCTTCTTAAAACACTATTGTATCCACCACATGCTTGTTTCTTAACTAGAAGTATTCCATTCTTTTATTTTCCTTCGCAATTTGTAAAATATAGTCTTTTAACATCCGTAATATTATCACAAAATGGGCCTGTAATTAGTTTAAATTCTTTTAACTTTTATTACCCATTTCTATAAATAATATTTTCAATATTTGTAACAAGATTGTTTTTATTTGCATTTTATGTAAGTAACCATAACCCATAACCTTTCCGGAATTTTATTACTAATATTTTCGTTTATTTAAGCTTTTAAGTCCGTAGATCCTGTGATTCCCGTTACTGCACAGAGTTCACGTGTATTCTGTATGGCCTAACACATGTAAAGGTTGCTCATAAGCTTTGCTCGATTTTCTTGTGAGCATATCAGATCTGTGTTATTCCAAATATATTAAAACTAATTTATTATCTTGAGGGAATACCTTTTCTTACATATTTTTTAAAGTGACAATATATTAAATTTGTTTGCTACCTTTATAAAACTGTTATAAGGAGGAAGTGTTTGGACAGCCTACGATAATATTACATGGGAAGTAATAAATTGGATACAGTTTCATCACACTGACGAACACTTGACTGTAAAATGATAACCTCTTCATTTAGCAAAACATGTTTTACGGCAAATGAAATTAGGCCAAATGCAGTTAGGCCAAATGCAATTTGGCAAAACTAAATTAGGGTAAACGAAATTAGGGTAAACGAAATTAGGCGAAACGAAATTAGGATAAACACATTTAGGCTTTTCGCAGTTAGGCCAAACGAAATAAGGACAAATGTAGTTAGGCAAAGTGCCAGTTTAATATTTTAGGATGGACGCAGTTAGGCTAATTGAAGTTAGGCGAAACGAAATTAGGCCAAACGCCGTTAGGACAAACGCAGTTTCTGACAAGAATATTAAAAAAAAATTACATTTCAGGGTAAACGAAGTCATGTTAAACACAGTTAGAACAAACGCAGTTAGGCTGAACGAAATTAGGATAAACGAAGTTAGGCCAAATTAAATTATAAACGAAGTTAGGGCAAACGCATTTTGGGTAAACGCAAAAGCACAAACAGCATTAGGCTATTTGCTTTTGGGCTAAACGAAGTGTACTCCGTACAGCTTGTGCGTAGAAACCTAGCACTGCGGCGGGGGGATTGTGAGGGTGTCTTCTGCAGGTACAGCTTGTGCGTAGAAACCTAGCACTTTGGCGGGGGGATTGTGAGGGTGTCTTCTGCAGGTACAGCTTGTGCACAGAAACCTTGTATGGGGGCAGGCACAGCGAGGGCTGCTCGGCGGGCCTTGTACTAGCCCCTGCGATGTGGCGTTTCAGGAACCGAGCCCTCGAAACACTCCTTTCACGGAAGCAGTTCCGTTTGTCTTCATCCAGCTGTAGGCAAGTCGGTAAATACCTGAATATGGCCTAAATTACGTACAATCCGTAGACCAGGAGAATTTCTTTCGGCAGGTATGTCAACTCGTCCTGTTTTTCCAAGTCATTAAGCGAATGCATCCTTCCGAATGTCAAAATGTCCGAACGAATTTTATGACCACTCGGAAAACACGTGCACATTTCTAAGAACGAGGTACAGCTTTCCCCAGAAGCGCTCGGAATGCGTCTAATAAAGAGTTTATGGGGGATGACATATTCTCCTCGATTATAGTGTATGAAGGCTTGCCGAGTCATTTGAACATGAATAATTAGCCAATAAGAAGCATTGGCGGGGTAACTTGCCGATTGGAAGCATAGGATCGAACAAAAGTGGCGGAGGCTTGCCGATTAATAGCCAATGAGAAGCATTAGCAGGGATGGAGCAAACATGACTAATTAGTGCCAACCTATACTTAAAAAAAATAAATAAAACATTTGACCATCGCCAAGTGATTTAATTAATACACTGGCGCCATCTAGTTATTGAAAACAAATGTGGCTTATCAATATGGCGGTCTTTGAAACAAATTATGCCTACCAGTATGGCAGTCGAATGAAGCGAGTAATTAGCCAATGGGAAAACTTTAATGGGGATGGAGCGAATGTGACTATTGGTAGAGTCGCTTACGAATATGGCGTCGAATATGTTTGAAGGTGAGAGCATACCAATATGGCGGATACCTACCAAGATTGTGGTTGTGATGCCTAACTTTTTTAACAGATTTGTCAAATTTTAAAAAAAAATTAAATACGTTTTAATAATTTTTTTATGCATTTTACATTATTTTAATAATATATTTTTATACATTTTTAAATAATTTGTTAAGATTTTTTCGGATATTTTGGGGTTTTTTGGGTTCAAAGGTCATGGGTCAGAGATCAAGGGTCAAAGGTCAATTGCCAATGGGCGCTTGCTTCCAAGATGGCCACCAAGGGACCGGAATTATAGAGAAGTAGGTGAGTTACTGTCACCTGTCGTCCAAAAGAACATAATCCTACTACTGCAATGCCATTTTTTTTCCAATCCCGAAGTATCTAGACATTGCATAAAAACCAAAAACTGAAAGACGTAGTCCCAACTAAACAATCAGGATTTCCTTTATCTTATTTGTAATTCAATTTGTACTGAACTCAGTGTTTTAGAACCAGAAAATTCAATTCCATCCCAACCCTTCCTACCTATACAATCCCTTAGAGGATAGGACAGGATGAGGTGTCTCCTAAACCCACCAAGATTTTAAAAAATCCAACAAAGATAAAAGATAAAGGATATTGTATAACTATTGGCACACACTTCGTTGACACTGATTATAGGGAAACAGGATCTTACTCCTAATTAAACACTCACTGATTATCTTTCAAAATATCTTTTACTGAAACCCTCCAAGAGTCCTTACAAAACTGTACAACAGAATTGTGGTTAAATCATCTCTATTATTACAAATTTCAGTTTTAAAAACAAACAAAAAACATCTCACTCCTCCAGAAAAATAACTTTATCACCCTTTGATATTACAATAACGCCCTTTTTAAAAACTCCTTCCAACATAGAACAATTATAATAAGAATAAACTATCAAAATCACCAGCCAACCCACACAGGGGTACCTACTATGAATAACAATGGTATTTGATTTCACAATTTCCCCCTACGATCAGCAAACGTCCCTAGAATATGGCACTATAACCATTAAAACATTTTAAAAACTGTGCCATTTTAACTTTTTTCACCAAGACTCCATAACCTCTGGTGGCTCTTCCATCCTTTTAGTCTTAAAACTGCTTAAAAAACAATTTTAAAATTGACTTTCTTTAAAAACATTCCTTATTATCCTAGGCCTAACTTACAACCTTTGGACTATACCAAAACTCCCATTTTTGCCTTTAAAACAAATTTTAAAGAACACATTAATTGATTCGCCGCTCCAACAACCCCTGGAAAAGATCTTGGTTAAACACTCTTAAAATAATCCCATTCGAACCAAAATAACCAACATACACTAGGCCGGCACAACTGTAGCTTTAAACTCTCAAGAAAAAACACTCCTTAGTTCGCCCCGTTTTGACTCCAATACCTCCTTAATATTTTCTTGAAGTGTCCAGTACCCAAAAAATATTCCTCTTGACGAACACACACCTAGAGTTTTTTTTTGTCAATTCAAATAACCACGCGAGGAAAAGGCCCTTACTTAATTTTGTTAAAGTGAAGGATTTTGAGCGATATACGTAACACAAACTATATTCCAAGTCCACCTTTATAATAGGGCCCCCTGCCCGACAGAAACAAGGCCTTAAAATGTTTCAATACTGCAGCCAAGAATGATAAGTCCAACTACGCTAGCTGTCCCTCGAGTCTAAGTCCCGGAATAGGGCTTCCTTTTACGAAGTTCTTCCAAGCCATGAGAAGCAAAGAAACTAAGTCTTTAAGCTGGCTGATGGCCAAAAAACTATCACACTGTTTTCCTCTTGTAACACAGATTTTTTCTAAGTCCCCACTTCTCTCAAGAAAAGGTTAGAGTTCCACTCCACTCATAGCGCCAACAATTATTTTTCTAAGTCCACCTCGTAGATAACCATGCTTAACTTCTTGCTCTAGGACGGATCCACACGACCCTAGAGCCCCGCACTCCGGCGGACGATGAATCTGCTTAAGCCAGCTAGTGCACCTCTATTTATACTACTCAAAACCCCCCACTATCAGCTACTCGCTCTCCAAGATCTTTCCCCCAGCGCACTCTTTACTATCCCCAGCGCCATCTTTTTCGGAGTTTCATCTACAAAATTACAACTACTACTTTTCTCTCTCTCCCTTTTCCACGAGCGGCCTTTTCAAACAGAGGCGGCGTTCCTGAGCACTGCAAAAATCCCGGGCGCCTCGAGTACTACAACCCGCCACACAGCTTTGTATTGCTGGAAGGGGACGTCCAGGCATTCTCACTGAAAACATGCTTCGTTTTACATACTGCATAGTTACCATAAAACTACCCGTGACGGATACTTGTCTCAGTACTTATCTAGTCAGTATGTTAATTAATGGCTGCTTGTTAATTTAGAGTGTTAAAATAATAATGCTTTAATTCTGGTAACAACTACGATGTTTCTAATTTCTTTCCTCCTCCATCTAGCGTTAGGAAGAACAATGGCATGGACACTGAACTGTGAATGAACTGACATCCCACTTACGTATCCTGTATAGGACGAAACCTAGTTTATTTGTATCCTGAGAGAGAGAGAGAGAGAGAGAGAGAGAGAGAGAGAGAGTGTGTGTGTGTGTGTGTGTGTGTGTGTGTGTGTGTGTGTGTCCTCTTGCGTGCATTAAGTAGACATTTAAGCGAATTACAACAATTATAATCTTTCTTTTGGTCCCTGTATGCAGAGTCAGCCCTCGAATTCTTCTGTGCTTTTAATTATGGTTGTGTTAATTGCAGGGTCGCAGCTGCTACGTGACATTAACTACGTTGTATCCGGGCTCACGCGACACTTGGTCGTAGTCGCCGGCTGAACGCCACACATCACAATGTTGTTATGAAAATAATCAGATGATGTTTATTGGGCACGTAGTCGTGTGCAGTTACACTGAATGTCTACAGTAATATTACACGCCTGCAGTCTTAATGCCAGAGAAATAGCTGTAGTTGTTGTGCCACGTTAAGCCACGTTAAGACTCGCATTTTCTTGATTTACGTGTCGACGAGTATTGTAAACCAGGAGTGGCGTATAAACACTAATGTTACAGTGTAACACAAACAAACGAAACAATACAAATACGCTTCAGGTTACTTCCGGATAAATTAATATAATTACGGTGTAATTCGCGCCTGAACAATACATGTTATTAATTGAAAAGCTACTCAGAATTCTATACTAAAATTGAATTTCTGCGTTTCCTTCGTAATGCAGCTAAACTGATGTCTATGACTGGCTATAGTTGTGGGTGTAAATGTTTTTCTATTATGAAAATTCCAAAATCGAGGTTTGAGTGAACTTCACAGATGAATGTATCCAAAGTTGCTTGCGTTTATCTGTGTGCGAAAATGTTGCCGTAGACATTATGTTGTAACTGTTAAATAAATTGGCCCTTGCGTTCTGAGGTCGTTATATATTTCATGTACTATTGATGCTACTCAGCATTGTTTTCGTATTTAAAGATGGCATCATCATAGAAGAAATTGTAAATATAGCAGGGGAATAAACCGCCTACCTGTAGAAAAATTCGCCATCTGGTTGACGGGACTGGGCTGTATGGCTGACTGACTGCGGAGGAATGTGAAACTAGCGTGCAGCTGTCCCCTCCCCGACAGCTCGCTCTCCTCCCACTGAGTCGTCAACCACAATATGGTGGTTCAAAAATGTTTACTACCTGCGGAGGCGGATCTCAGTATAGGCCGTGGAAGGAAGCGAAGAGACAGTAGAAACAAACTCGTGTCTCGCTCGACCATAACACTTATAAAGTAAACTCACATATTTCTCTAAGCCTAAGTATTAATTCTGAAGACTGAAAAATTTTCACCGTATATAAATTAACTTTTCTGCCCGTAATTCAATATTTATTTTATTTTTTTTTAATTTGAAACACTGCTACCATATTTTTTTATTGGTGTAAAGTCTGAAGTGAAGGCCAGTGCAGGTTTCTATCGCGTGCTAGGAAAGTTTCTGTATTGGTTCGATCCGTCCATCCTGGTGCGTCCATCTTCAGGCGCTGATTGGAGAATGTTGTTCCACCGCATTCTTGGCAAGTTTAGCCATTTTGGGGGAAAGTGGTTCTGGAATCCACGTAACACGAGTCCAGTTATCTTCTGTGTTCTTAGATATTCTGTGCTGCAATGCTGGTTACTAGGTAGGTTTGCTTTGCTGTTGTCTCCATGTAGAACCCAGAAAATGTTGTAACCACCTAGGTCTGTGACTAGTATGAACTCCTGCTTGAGTTCACTTACACAGTATTCCGTCTTTAACACACTAATTTAATTTTGTAGATTAAATTTATTCCTAATTCTGTTAAATACCTACTAGAGGTTAAAGGAAAACTGTTCTCCAATCTAAATAGTTTTTCTGTGGATCGCTTATACTGATTGCACTTTTTACTTCTGCAAGTTACAGATTACTTTCGATTTCGCACTATATTAAACTTACCTAACCAAATAAAAACTTCAACTTTTCTTTAAAGTGTCCGTTTACTCTTCGCACAACATTTGCAATCATTGCCATTATCCAGAGACTTATTTTATTATAACTTATGTTTACTTGGAAGTCTTTCCTAATAGTCCTCTGGATTGGAAGTCATTCCTAATAGTCCTCTGGATTGGAAGTCTTTCCTAATAGTCCTCTGGATATGGACTATAGAATACTTCGATCTTCAGAAAAATTTATGTTCAAAAGTAAAGGGTGCTTATGCTAGCTGGTAACCGGAAATATGATGTTGTCTACAGATAGAGCTATAGTATAATGTATGTGAATTTTGAAATATGTATATAAAAAGGATATAATACTCACATTTCTCCATTTCGTATGATTACACATTAACTAAGCATATGAAATACGTGCAATAAAATATATATACAAACACCATACAAATTCGATGATGCGAACACAGCACAAATAACTGGAGCTGAAAACATATAATTTATGGGGATGCTTTAAAAATGAGTTTTTCCGAAATTTAACACACAAGGCGATGTCAGCTGGTAACAAGTTTTTCACCAGTTATTCAAAATTCCTTTAAACCGATTTTATTTTATACATAGTTTTTGAAAATTTCGAAACATGTACTTTAGGGTTTGTAGAATTATTTTTACACGTTCCACCTGATAAAAATGAGGAAAAATGTATTTTTTCCTTGAATATTTTTTGCGTTACATCTTATCTTCTATTTGGATATATTTTGGGTCTTTACGCTCATTCTTGAGCTGTGATTTCGGGAAATTTCTTTAAGTTTGATTTTCAACACAGAACATTACAAAAGCTAAAGTTGAATTCACGATGAGAGTAGCTACAGGCAGAAATTATTTTTAACTTAAATTTACGGCCAACCAACTTCAATGACAGATTAAAATTCCGACCGAGAGAAACCGCGATTTTTTTATACTACAACAAAATTATTCCGTGGCAGATTCAAGATATTTGCTACCGAAGCAGCAAGGAACAATTTGATTTGCCAAATATTACTTTGTTTGTCCGAGCGAGGTGACAATTTGATTTGCCAAATATTACTTTGTTTGTCCGAGCGATGTGACGCAGTGGTGAAACACCGAACTCTCATTCGGAAGAAACCGGGTTCAAAACCTAATTCGATCATTCTGATTCAGTCTTCTATGTGTGTGTTTTTTTTAAAAGATCACTCCATACAAATACCATGATTGTTCCATTCTAAAAGGCCATGTCAGATTCCTCCCAACAGTTATCTTGGGTAGTATTCGTGTATGTCTCCTCTTCTAATGCCCCTGCTGTTAGGGAGGCGACTACGGCCGAAGAGGCGAGGCACAACTCTCCAACGCAAAAATTTCCTAATCCGTACCGAAAACAAAAACTTTTCTGTATGTGATCAAGATGATTTACCATCTTGGATCAGTAGGCTCGGAGAAACAGTAGAGAAGAAGCATTATAGGTTTGACGAGATAAATAAACCAGTGCTAGGTTAGACGAAATAAATATACTAATAAAAATCAATGTAAATAAATATAGAATGAAAGTCAATTTATATCTCAGTTTAAATAGAATTATAAAAAAACTTTTTAACTTAACCTTTAAATTATATTATATCACTTACTTTTAAATATTCACAATATTATAATTATATTCTTTCCAAAATTTTATCTGCAATAAATAGTATGTTACATCCATTACATGACAGCAGCTGTTTTGAATAAATCAAAGAGTAGTTTGTACGTATGGTACTAACGTTACATTAGTCAAATTAAAATTGACTTGTTTTGGTCGTTTCATAGTTCTAGAAATAAAAAACTATTAATATATTGCTTTCGGGAACGTTTAGTTTATTTCATAGGTAGCAAGTTTAACAATGTATTAACTAGAAAAAACTAGCATAAGTTAAGATACTTGACTCTGGGTTCACATAAATACAACTATGAAAATCGTAACATTTTAGATTATTGACACTTTTTCATAAAATTTCATTGACTTTTGCCTCAGAAACACACGATGCTGCATTTTTATATGTAAAAAAAATACAGACAATATTTTTAGTATGAAACAATTTCGTTTATAAAATGCACACCATAATTATTGTGCAAAAAATAGGAATAACAAAATTATCAAATCACACAATCTTTACTACCAGAACATCGACATTGGTTAAATTTGAGTTAGATGGTCTCTGAGATATCAAATAACCGATTGACGTATTTACGTGATCACCAATCTGAAAATGAATATCCGATATACCAAAAGTTCCATACTTTACGGAGAAATACGATACCAGCATAGTCGCATAGTATACTAAATTCGCTTTTAATTATTTTCAAATCACAATAGAAGAAAAAGCCAGGTATGTAAGAATTATACGATCTTGTTGGTTATTAGAGGTAATCATACAAAATTTAGTTCTCCGTTTTATCTTTTTAAAAAGGCCTGTAATAATGGGTTTCAGAGACTGCATTCCAGTAGAGGAAGCGTGAGTTCAAACGACACATTGACAATATAAGTTGTAACACCGTTATGTGCAAGGTAGGTTAGGTAAGTATTTTAGTAGTAATTTTGATAATGGCGCCCGCCTACCTGCAAAGATTTTGCGCGTTAGAGGTACGGAAGTAGTGAATTCATAAGAGTGACAATGGCACGCGCTTCAAGTGCCGACTCGCCTCTTCGCGCAAGACATAGAACTGGCGTACAAATAGAGATATATTTTCTCATTGCACATATATGTTTAGAGTAAACAAATACTTGCCTATTAATGTGTTATATTTCAAATTATGCATGTCAAAGCTGTTTCTAAACCCCACCACTATTATGTCAGCTTCCATGGCGGTAGACGATTTGTTCAACTTCTTGTAACACACATGGGAATTTGTTGATTCACCTTTAGATGATGCACGATCACAAATGCAACAGTAAGAGTTTCTTGTATTTGCAAATAAAACCTTTTTGGTTTTAGCACCAATGATACATGCCTGTAACCAAGAGAAACGAAATAGTACTAATGAAATACAACTGTACAGATAACACAACAATGCGCATTTTAAAAGTGCATAGTTACCACTCCAGATAAGACGTTTAGTTGATTCCGTATGATCTTCTGCTTCAGGCAACATCGGTTAATACTGCTATGACAGGGATTCCATCAACGTCTACCTCTCCTTCTTGAATAGCTAGAGCTGACTCTTCTCCTCCTTCTGCTTCAGGCAACATCGGTTACAAACTGCTATGACAGAGATTCCATCAACGTCTACCTCTCCTTCTTGAATAGCTAGAGCTGCCTCTTCTCCTCCTTCTGCTTCAGGCAACATCGGTTACCACTGCTATGACAGAGATTCCATCAACGTCTACCACTCCTTCTTGAATAGTTAGAGCTGCCTCTTCTCCTCCCTCTGCTTCAGGCAACATCCGTTACCACTGCTATGACAGAGATTCCATCAATGTCTACCTCTCCTTCTTGAATAGCTAGAGCTGCCTCTTCTCCTCCTTCTGCTTCAGGCAACAACGGTTACCACTACTATGACAGGGATTCCATCAACGTCTACCTCACATTCTTGAATAGCTAGAGCTGCCTCTTCTCCTCCTTCTGCTTCAGGCAAAATCGGTTACCACTGCTATGACAGGGATTCCATCAACGTCTACCTCTCCTTCTTGAAAGCTAGAGCTGCCTCTTCTCCTCCTTCTGCTATTGGCAACATCGGATACCACTGCTATGACAGGGATTCCATCAACGTCTACCTCTCCTTCTTGAATAGCTAGAGCTGCCTCTTCTCCTCCTTCTGCTTCAGGAAACATCGGTTACCACTGCTATGGTAGAGATTCCATCAACGTCTACCTCTCCTTCTTGAATAGCTTGAGCTGCCTCTTCTCCTCCTTCTGCTTCAGGCAACATCGGTTTCCACCGCTATGACAGGGATTCCATCAACGTCTACCTGTCCTTCTTGAATAGCTAGAGCTGCCTCTTCTCCTCCTTCTGCTTCAGGCAACATCGGTTACCACTGCTATGAAAGAGATTCCATCAACGTCTACCTCTCCTTCTTGAATAGCTAGAGCTGCCTCTTCTCCTCCTTCTGCTTCAGGCAACATCGGGTACCACTGCTATGACAGAGATTCCATCAACGTCTACCTCTCCTTCTTGATTAGCTAGAGCTGCCTCTTCTCCTCCCTCTGCTTCAGGCAACATCGGTTACCACTGCTATGACAGAGATTCCATCAACGTCTACTACTCCTTCTTGAATAGCTAGAGCTGCCTCTTCTCCTCCTTCTGCTTCAGGCAACATCGGATACCACTGCTATAACAGAGATTCCATCAACGTCTACCTCTCCTTCTTGAATAGCTAGAGTTGCCTCTTCTCCTCCTGCTGCTTGCATTTTTTTGCCAAGAAACTTCCTTTATAAAAACCGACAAATTCTTGTGAGAATTTTGATATGTCTCCTTAGCCATACGTGGTATTTCCAAGCTGTCTCTGAGCTGGGAGAAACCTTGGCCTGTATGTAACATACTATTTACCCAAGCATCACTGATTTCCATACATTCTCTTTTTTGAATTAGGATTTTTGGTAAAATTTTTCATCTTTTAAGCCATACATAGAACATTCAAAGAAGAATGTACTTGCCATTCCTTTTTATGTTCTTTAATGAACTTCATATGGCTAAATTCACATTCAAAAAATTATATTTGGTTACACAATCTTCTTATTTCGGTAAATAGGTGAGTCCTATCAAAAATGCGACGTCCCTCTATAGCTTCGCCATGTAGCCTATAATTTTCCTGTTGGGTGTTGTAATATCTTGATTATAAGGTGGTTAATCCATGCATAATAGATCTGAACAATCGGCCATTGGGTCAAAAATTTCTATCTCCCGTACTTGAAAAATCATTCTCACTATGTTTCCTCGTGCCAGTTGCCTCTTTCACGTATTGGAACTGATTGGTTGGGGGTTTCATATTGCTGCTTTGAGTGGTGTGGTAGCTGCCTCAGGTAACATGCAAAACATTTTCATTGTGTATTTTTTTCCTTGTCTTTTCAACATAAGTTACACGAAGAAATTAGCGAATTAATTTGATGACAAGCTAGACTTCAAATACGTTAATGTACTATAATCTACAAATAATGACATTGTTGTACATTTTGACTTGAAACGAATTGAAATTGAGTCTCTCGAATCAGTGGAACAGTACAAATTTTTCAGTAACTGATCGTCACTGATTTAAACGTGATAAACTGATTTAAAGTGAATTTTACTGTTCTGGTATCTGGTTTGTTGTGAATTATTCTGATTCGTCGGTAACAGCTTGTTAACAGGATTTTCCGTAATCGGCATTTCTTTGATTGTAAACACTGACTCGGATTTAGTAGTCTATGTTTGTGTCACATCGAAACTGAGTTATGACTTAAGAGAGTATGACATGTAGATATTCATTTTATGCATTTTGTGCATCACGTAGTATTGTAAAATCTAATATGCAAAATTAAGAAAAGGCAATCCAAATAAACACATTTGTCAATCTGTGAAAATGTTGGTATAACGAGTGCGCGGATCAACTATATCTTCATGGCGTAAGATTGCAGTATGCTGTTCGGCAGAAGAAACTATTCGGAAGTATTGTGGTTGAGAACTAAGCAATTGTAACATAAGTCTTTGTAATAACGTTCTTCAGGATTGCTCCCTGGTATATTTTCCCAAAACGCGTGTCATTTAGCACCAACTCCCTCAAACACGCTGATTCCACCGTTTGATGGCCTCTTAAGTAACACACCCTTCATCACGTGGGTTGCCACTCGTCTTGAAAAAAGAGAAAACCTGGAATTATCAATAAATTCGAAAGCTGTCAGGGAAATCGTGAAAATGTCAGGGAATTTGGAATCAGTATTTAAATGTCTGGAAGTTCTCTAATATGCTCATCTGTGGATATCTCTAATATGCTCATCTGTGGAGATCTCTAATATGCTCATCTGTGGAGATCTCTAATATGCTCATCTGTGGAGATCTCTAATATGCTCATCTGTGGAGATCTCTAATATGCTCATCTGTGGATATCTCTAATATGCTCATCTGTGGAGATCTCTAATATGCTCATCTGTGGAGATCTCTAATATGCTCATCTGTGGAGATCTCTAATATGCTCATCTGTGGAGATCTCTAATATGCTCATCTGTGGAGATCTCTAATATGCTCATCTGTGGAGATCTCTAATATGCTCATCTGTGGAGATCTCTAATATGCTCATCTGTGGAGATCTCTATTATACGCAATACACGAATTCGTAATATTCCCCCCTCCTCCGAAATTAGTTGTGTTTGAGAATGCAAAATAAATAATTGTGAAGCGGAATAATAAAAAAATAAAAAAATCACACTTGCATGTAGTGTAGCGAAACCGTTTTGTTTCTAGTTAATAGACCACGCAACAAATGTAGAGTCCAATCACAGGTACGCAATTTAATTTCGAAATTTATTGTGACGGCAACCAATAAACTAAAGATAATTTCTCGAGTTCACAAGCTACTCTGAAGTCTAGCTGGTGTACACACAGAAAAATGTCTATGTTGTGCTAACAGTATTAATGATATTACAACATTAATTCTTTGTTCTCTTTGAGCTTTTAGTAACTAATGTTGATGTTAATGTAATGTACTGTTAAGCTATTAATGTTACTGTAACATTAAGTACGTTTATGACATTACCTCCTTACTGTACTTGCAAAGTTATGGCGGTGTTTATGTTGCGGCAAAACACATTTTGGGCTGCGTTCAAGTTACCATTTGTGTAAAATTTTTCTTGTATTGTGTATATATATATATATATATATATATATATATATATATATATATATATATATATCTTTAAGTAAACACTGTAGAGCAAAAAAATTAAGTGCAATTATTCCGTTACAAATAATAAATATTATACTAACAAAAATAATTACAGCAAGCAGGATAATCGAACTCATGTCCTGAGTGCTCGACGCACTGGCCGTTACGGAACCCGGCGCCCTGCTCTACCGTAACTTATCTGTTCATGTTTCATATTATAGGTACTGCAGACAATATGACGACAAACTGCAGTTCTCTCTCGTTATGTGGAGATACTTTATGCTCTAGAAATATATGCATATTTGGCACACATAAACTGCTTTGTATGGCTTGAGGCCTAGTCTATGCGACATCTAGTTTTCATATCATACTTTAAAATTTACATATAGTGGTTTCATTTCACGACGTTATAGTTGTTCACTACTACAATGAAACAAATCAGCAGACGGAGTTTAACAGAACAGTTCTGTAATGGCATTTTATGGCAGCGACAACTAAACTCAAGTACCAGGAACAAAATGTTCTGTAATACTTTACAAATTAAAATAGCGATAAATTACTTTAGAAGAGAAGGACACGGGATACAAAGATGAAAAGTAGTCATAAAACAATACAATTCGAGGTTATGGACACTAACTACATATGAATATTTTGCCAATTATTCCATTATTAAACTAAATTGTATATTTCTCGTTATGAAATTGGGCAATATCAAATTGACATTGTTGTTTTCTTTGTCGAATGAATTATATCTATACGTTTGATCTGTATCTGCTGATTTGCATACAAATAATTTAACTGAAAAACGATGTGCAGTTAATGCAGTTATTTCTATTTGTTAGTTTACTGGGTAACCAGGCTGACTGTGCGCGAGTTGTCTTCAGGTGTTTACGATAATAAACCTGCTAGAGTTAACTATTTTCTGTAAGTTATGAGACGAGGTAAACTTAGGTAATTTACGATAGCTTTATCGTTATTTTATGATGATTATGGCGAATATTAACACAGAATTAATAGTGGTGTACAATTTTAAAGTGTATTTAGAGTTAAACTTTTAACTCGATAGTGAGTGTTCGTAAACGCCCTAGTCCAGTACCGTTGGATGTTTTCTAGGAAACAATCACTATCCCGCCCACGTGGGCGCCTATTTCCGCTGCTAGTCAATACGTATTACATAATGCTTGACAAACATGAGGCAATGGAATTGCCGCTTTATGCTTGTTATTATAATTTAGTCAGCTTTACTTCTCGTCAATATCGGGATCATTACAAACTGATACGTCAGCATTACCTAAAATATTGGAGTAAGGAATCGGCGATGGCCTCTAGCAAGGAACTATTCCGGCATTTGCCTGGAATGATTTCGGCATTCCATACAAAAACCGAAATCGGTATGTCTGTATCGGGATTCGAACCCTGATGTTCCCGAATACGAGTCTAGTGTTTTGCTTCTGCGCCACGTCTTTGAAGACGTTGTTATTCTGGAAGCAGTCCTGTTTCCCTCCTATGTTGTAGCTTTGTCATTAACTTAGCTTGATGACTGCATCTCTCCAGAGCTCTCTGTAAAGGTGCCGGCTGCTCCAATGGCTGCACAATGTCAGATGTACCGTACACGTGTGGTTATGGAGATGTTGCAAGATTCTGGAGTAGACGAACTGGAACCACAATCAATGTGCTACCGTAAGTCAGGTGACGTTTTCTTAAAATTTCCCATTTTCAGACGCTGGTCATGTGTTACATAACGTATTCTGAAAACCGAATATTATTATTTAAAAAATAGCTTCCTTGGCATAGAGTATCAGTAATACAAATAAACGATATTAAATATATTTCTTAATTAATTTTGGGAATATTTAATTTATCAGGAATATTATTTATCTGGTGCTTTATGCTATGAAGGTCATAATTCATTTGAGAAAGTAAAATTATTTTATTTGCGGCACTCGATAGTATATTGCTTTGAGCAATATTTTATTCTCTTTACAAAAGTGAAAAAAAAAGCCTCGCCTACACAAAGTATGTTATTTAACTAAATTGTTACCTTGTACCATCGAAATATCTTACTCTTCCTTCGCTCCATTTGTTTTTAATTCGTTTTGCAGACAGTCTCGATCTTTTCTTTATTCCCCTTCTGCTTGTATCATTGTCAAAAATGTTCATCTTCCAAGGGCTGAGATACACTATTCTAATACGTACATGCGATTGTTCCTGTGTCCACCAACAGTGGTGGCGGTGCTTGATCCTAATGATTGAATTGTCTTTTACGAAGCATCCTGTGTGGGGGGGGGGGGGGTGAAGGTCCCTCCCAGCGCTCCCCACCACCGGAACACCGGCCAGCCAGGCTACTTGCGGAGGTGGCAGTACACTATAGAAGTGGCAGAAGTGCGAAACATGGTTTCGAAGATCATTCGCCATTAAAAATTCAAAGTGGTGACCCGATCATTTTAATCGCGCAAAGTCTGAGGCTAAGTTCAATGCATGTGTATCTGGTAGTTTCACTTGTGTCTAATTCATATCTTTTCAGTTAAAGCGCATTGGAAAAGCCGCTTTTAGCCATTTTGAGGGGCTCCGAAATCACGTTTGTTAGTAAACGTGATAACTTGAATCGACCACAAAAACAACATCTGAAGTGTGTGTTATTTTCGTAGCTAGTCACAGTGGGCGCACGTTTAATAGTTTCGTAGAAAAACATGTTCTTTTAAAATGCTGTAACGCAGTTTGTGAGCCAGGTAGGCGGGCGCCTTAAGGTAAGAGTGCAATGCACCAAATCGAATTTGGTGATATTTTACAAAGCTGGCAAAATATAAACAAAATTTCTAAAATAATTATTACTTTCCGGGATGTATATGAAAATAGTGCAAAAGTAGTAATAAAGGGAACTATCCTGTCGATATTGACGGGACCACGGTGGTCTAGTGGTTAGACTACTCGCTACCCATCTAGGCGAACCAGGTACGATTACTGGAGATGTCGCTCCCAGATTTTCACACGTGGGAATCGCGCCGGACGATGCCACTGGTCGGCGGATTTTAACGGGGATCTCACGTTTCTCCTGCTCTTGCATTCCGGCGCTGCTCCGTGTTCAACATGTCACCCTCATGGGCCCTCAATGTCTCGATGTTAAGAGCTGCCCAAATCCACTTCACTTGCCGTGCTGGAAGAGGATGATCGTTGTGTGCGAGCCACCGGAAACTTCGGTATAAGGACACGCAAATGCAAGTGCCGGAGAAGGCTAGGCTGGTCCTTGAGGAGGGGGAGGGAGGAGGTATGCATGTAGACTATGTCACGCTGCTGCAACGTGTCGTGTCACTGAGGAGAGCGGACCTCAGGGGACACTGGAGAAGACGTCTTGTAACGAGCTGCGTCTAGCCTCATCCGTCTTCGTAGCGCTCGTCCTCAGACGTAGCGCAACATGACACGGCCGCCACTTCCTGCCTCAAACTGCCTCGCAAGTAACATTGCCAGCAACTTGAGAGGACTTTTAGGTCTGGCGCTGTTCTTGTATCCTATTTTATAAATATACTCTACTGCAGAAACGCTCGTGTCATGGTTCAAAGCAGCCCTAATATATGAATCCTAGCCATTATTTCTACCATCTTACACAGTACGTGGACATAGATTTTCTGGAATGTATTTTGACATTAAAATTCCATCAGCATCACGGCCTTGATCTCGAATTATTACTTTGCCATGAAATCTTATCCTGGGCTGTCCAAACATTTTCCCCTTGTCAAAATGTTATAAAGGTAGCAAATAAATTTAATAGTTTGTCAATTAAAAAATGTATGAAAAGGTATACTCTCAAGGTAATCAGTTACATTTAATTTATTTGGAATAACACAGATCTGATGTGCAAACAAGGAAATTCAGCAGAGCTTATGAGCTCCCGTTATATGTGTTAGGCCATAAAGAATATATCTGAACCCTGTGCAGAAACGGGAGTCACAGAATCTGCGGGCTTAAAATCTTGAATTAACAGAAAATCTTAGTAACAAAATTCCGGAAAGGCAATCGTGTAAAACTGAAGTGAAAGTGAAGTAAGATTCAACAACGCCGGGAGTACGCAGCTATAAGTACATGCGTGTACAACGTGTTGCCTTTCCCTAGGCGAACATATCGCAGTGTTGTTCACTATGAGCGTCCAACACTTAGATTACAGTGTGCGGTGTAAGGGACGTTCACTCTCTCTTTCCAATACGTGGTTTCTGTAGTTAACTCTGTCCATGTACCTGCGTGAACTGTTGCCTGATGTGTTATCTTTATCCAACCTTAAAAAATGCCATTTTTGTTGCGTGCGCGCCATGCAATCACAATGATAGGGTTTCTCACAGGCTTCAATTTCAAAGCACCCGCTTAGCTTTGCGTCGCAGGATTGGATTCCTTTACGAGTTGGCAGGGAGGTAAACAGATAAAAATTATCTTAATAAGTCCGTTTTCTTCACCGCTCATTTGTTTCTCAGCTTGCCAGTTACGTCACAAAGTTGAAGCAATCTGGCAACAGTGAGCGCCATAAGCGCTGTACTGCAATCTAAGCGCGAGGCGGAATACTGTTTTGCGCAGTTAAGATACATCCTGGTTATTCATGCAAATACACCCTATTAGATCTATTACTGTATGATGTACTCTTCCTTAACACCTAATACACAGTTTGCCTTAACACTTGATACGCAGTTAGAGAAGGGGTTGTGAGGAATGTTTTTATCTCACCTCAATGACATTGATAAGATCAGCTGTAGTCTTGGGATATAGGATTATACTCAACAGTGAAACTTAAAGAAAATGCTTATCATTACACCAGTTTTTAATGTGAATGTTTAATTTGAATGGTTAAACAATGAAACATCTAACTCCCAGAATATTCTAACAAAGCAATAAACAATGTTTATTTTGTGGAAGTAGTTGGTTGCAGATGAAAAGCTACTATGTTTTTTATTAATGGAAACAAATATTAACTGACAGAGTTCCTAGTAAGTGGCTCTCAAAATGATGAATTCTTCTCCGTTTGTAAACGACATTGGCAGATAACTTGCACGCAAAGCCTGCAGCTCCTGTAATTGGTAAAATGCTCATCTGATTGCTGCGTAGTGCTGCATTATTCTCCGCATTTGCTCAAAAACAGTCTAAAAACTACTGCATGAGACCACGCAGGCACTGATAGTAACAAATCGAGTTTCGCACTTCAACTACAAATATTGGAAATATTATTTATAGAAATGGGTAATAAAAGTTAAAAGAATTTAAACTAATTACAGGCCCATTTTGTGATAATATTACGGATGTTAAAAGACTATATTTTACAAATTGCGAAGGAAAATAAAAGAATGGAATACTTCTAGTTAAGAAACAAGCATGTGGTGGATACAATAGTGTTTTAAGAAGCAAGTTTTCTAAATCTAACTACGCAAAACAAGGAGTAATTGCAAACATTTCATACTTATTAGATTCCAATGTTAATACCGTAAATTATGTTAAAATATAAAAGAAGGTATAAATATTATAGAGAAAAAATGTATATCAAAATCCTGTTGCTATTACTTATTAAATCGAACTAGCAGATGAAAAATTAAATATTTTGTTGGAAGAACTACCAAAAATACTTGAAGAATTAAAGAAAACAAATATATTGAATTTTTAACAAAGAGGAAATAAGCCAATATTTAATTTTAAAAATTGCAAATTTTGTGTACAAGGAGAATATAAATATAATTGTAACGTCATTGTAGTAATAATAATAAAACTGTTGGCAAGGATTGTGTAACATCGTTAAATTGTAATTCTAAAGTTAAAAGTAGTAATAACTTTATTTGATAATTAATAAGTACTGGAGTTAATAAAAATATTGGAATCCACATTGTACATTTAGTTAAGTTTCCCAGATAAACAACTAGATAGTACATTAGTATCTAATTAGGCTATAGAAATTAGAATAAAACGGTTTAGAAGCAAGAATGTATAATTATTATATTAACGAATATTTCCAAAACAAACATTAATTCGTTCAAATACAATTTCTTTTTTAAATAATAGAGAATAGTAAATATTATTTCGAAAATTCGCAATTTTTTTCTGTTCCATTTACAAAAATGTGAGAAAAATAATAACAAATAGTTTACAGAACAGTTGTTGTGTTGTTTATAAAAAATTATAATAATATGTTTATTAGGGAAATGGGAGTACAAAAAATAACAGGTATACAAATAAAAAATTCATAGAAGAACAGACAGAAATAAATTTATACACTATATTTTATCTGCAATAAGTTTTAAAACTTACCTATTATTAAAAAGAAGATAAAGGAGATAAATAAAATGATAATGTTGTGACTGTAAACCAAAAATGTGTTATTAAATCTGGAGAAAAATATTTTTCCAAATATAATCATTTTTTTCAACCATTCCAAAACAAATAAATATAGAAGAATTAGGAATAATAAAAACAAGAAATGTTATTCCATATATTTAAAGATATAGAACAAATATTACACACAAATTCTTAACATATAAATTTAAAGAAATTGAAGGAATGACATGTGCACAGTCCGCGCAGTTGGTAAATAGTTTTTCTATGCTCATTGCTGGGGAGCTCGGCAATAACATGTGGAGTGGCTGCTTGTCCCTCATGGTGCACTTGATATTGGCTCGTATCCTAGAGTCTGCAGTTCCTCGTCGATGAAGTTACCTGGGAGTATTTCCTACAGATTTTTAATCGCCACTTTAACTGGCATCTCTGTGCGGGGTGTCCGACCTTCAGTGACTCGAGGAGATGGATGGCAGTCCTGTAGTCGTCCAGCGACTGAGGCAGGTACTACAATCCCTGCGGAACAACACGGTTGATTGTTGGCTCTTTGAGTTAAGCCCTGAAAAACTTGCAGGTTGTAGCAAACTGTAATGCTAGATCCTTGAGTCGACTCTAACTCCTGCTCAATGCTAATCTCTTTTGTTTTACCAAACACTATCTGACTCAAGATCCAGTTACATAGGGTTAGCAATAGTTCAGACTCTTAACTAATGTAGGCGACACAGAAGATTATAAAACACTACACATTTTATTAATCCCAAAATATACAATAATCTGTCGTATGGATTTACCACTGATTAATACAATACAGAACCCTAACTTACTTCACTATATTTAATACTGACAATACTAAACCCTCTTAATAGTGTTCCTAGCCTTATATACAATATCCGCGCTAGTAACGTTAAGTTTTGTTTCGGATTCTCCCGACTTAGGCCTGCGCCGAAATAAATAGTCGTCTTACCACTGTTTGGTTATAGCGACAAGGGCAGAGCTCCTCTAGCCCAGTGTCTGGAAGGCGGTAGCTGTGAAGTCTTCTCTGGACTCGTCCACCTGGGTCGCAGCCCTCTGCTGTCTTGTGCCTCTACACCTCCGTCGGGCTCCGGCAGCAACCTCGAGTGGCAGAGCGATAGCTTGACGTGTGAGAGAGAGAGATAGAGAGATAGAGTTGCGCCTGGTGGTCCCTTATTTATGTGCGGGATTTGTAATCAACCTGCCGCTTGTTTGTAGTCTCGAGCTGGGGCGGCTGTGTTCACTACAATCCTTACAGTCTGCAGTGCGATAGACAGTAATCGGCCACAGGTCTGGCCGTTTGTCGGGAGGGGGCGGAGGCTGTCTCGGCCTCCAGTTCTTCACTCACAGGGGGCGGGGCGGGCTTATCCGCGATCTTGCGATATTTCGACGGCTCGTCCGAGTGGCGGGCGTCACTGGCTTGCTGCTGTGTTCTCGCCATGACAGGAGTGCTAGTCCCTTCGAGGGCCTGGCTGCTGGTTGAAAAATCTAAATCCTTATTAAACCTAATAAAATGATTCCCGCCAAACTGGCCTCTGACTGCTTCCCTCTATCGGATACGCAGCTAAGAGAAGGCCAGCCGCTGGAATGAAATTTATAATTTGCCATCAGGGGACGGCTATGTCCTATACCATGCAGTAAATACAAGTGAAGTCTGGTTTTATTGTGGAGTTAAACAGTTGTTTTCCGGTGTAAAGGTCACATGATCATTAGTAGCCCAAAACACTGTATCAGTTATTTTGTCACGAGTTTCGTGAAGTGTAATAAAATCGACATGAATTAACATACAATCCTCTTTGACCTTAACAATTATATATATATGTATGTATACATATATATATATAGTGTTTGTATTTGCCTCAATTAACTAAGTGTATATTTGCATGTTAAATACATCGAAATATGAATTGTTTACATTTACTTATATACATTTACTTATATTATGTACATTTACTTATATTATATACATTTACTTATATATTTTATTCACACCCGCTTCTCAAAGTTTTTGTCTAACGTTAGCGCCCTCCCCCACCCCCCTAAAATTAGATGCTAGTGACATACATGTGGCCAGCTTAGTAGACTTCAAACACTCATTTCCTTGCCCTATCATTATGGATGCACTGCAGATATTTAAGTCAGGATCTGTAAAGGCCTACTGTAAGCCAGTAAGAAACAGAAATTAACAATGCGACCGAGTCATGAAGACCAATACACAATGGCATCAGCCAATGTTGGCTCGAGTACATAAAGAACTGTGAAGTATAGCATGTTGGAAAATCAGTACGAGAAAAACTCGTTGCTCTATTCATCGATAAGTACTTGTAGATGGCAGACGTTTCGAGCAGAGGTCATAAAATATGCTCAGTGTAGCCAGTCGCTTCAGTTTCCTACAAACCAAGATGGCTGAAATTTTCATTTTCTCGGGCATTCAAAACTGACACTATCGGATTATCTTATAAACGCACAGAAGGAGCGAAAAATGATCGGAAATTTTCAGAAAATTTACAAACGGCAACGGGGTGGAGGCTTGCCGACTAAATGACCAGGCTACTGCGAGGAGATGATGGAGAGGTTGATGGGGACTTGAAAATTAAATAACCAATGAAATATTGGTGCATGCGGAATGAAGGTGACAGAGAGAGAGAAGACTTGCCTACTAATTGATAGAGCAATGGCAGCTAAATAGCAGAACTAAATTTAGTGTGGTTGGAAGTGTGCTGTCTGCAACAGCTGGTAAGGGTTGTGTAGTTGCACACCTACACTAATGTTCACTAGCACCTACATCCACCTCTAGTTTGAAGTTTCGTTTTATTAGTCTGTAACACACTAACACTTTTTCCTGTGTTACAGAGAGATGGCTGGCATCTGTCGGGTGGGTGGCTCAGTTCTGTCCCCCACCACCAGGGTCGCATAGCGTGACCCTGGTTATCAATCAGCTACGACCTCATTTCATTTCACCCTACATCAAATTCACAAAGTCAAACTTCGCTAACTAACAAATACCCTACTATCTGCAGCCCTAATCCAATAAAGGAATTACATTTATCCTCCGTGACAGTCGCATAGTTTTTCCCAATCCCTCTCCACTTTGCCTGGTTTTCTATCCCCCTTACTAGACCCTTCTTCTTTCGGGGTGTGTCCATGGCTACAATTGCGGCTACAATGGCACCAGACAACCCTGCTATAGCCGCGATGCATGTACCCATTTTGTTAATTAAACCTGACCTAAGGCGTAAAGGGCTTGCCCTGAGACGCATCCCATTCTCCAACCAACTTGGCTACTAACAAGCATGCCGTAGGGCACACAGAACTGTGAAGGTGCTCACGTTGGCGTAGCGGAATTGGGGGTTTGCCAGAAAAAAAAACTGTGGTTGGAATACCAGCATCAGATTGGCCGAGAGAGGGGATTGGAGTGGAACGACAAATTCGTGGAGATGGCCCGGAGGGAAGGCTCAGATTTGTGGTGAGAGAACATGTTAAGTGAAAACGTCAGACTGGAAGAGCTTTCCCCATGTTGAACTACTGCGAGTATATGCTACCACAGCCGGGGGAAGGAGGCGAGAGATTGGATATAAAGACAATGATTCATTTGAAATGGCGAGAATTAATCGCCTTCTGTCCGTGGTACTGACCATAAACCTCCAAAATAAAAGTAAAATAATTTTCAAAATATAGGTTTTCTACGTATTTTTACTGGTTCAAATTGTTCTATACTGTAGTAAAGATTTATATTTAAATTTATTTTTAGTGTTTTATTTTTTATATATTTCTTGTTCTAACATTTTTTAGCCTTTCGGTCATTCCAAGCTTACCACCAGGTCAAGATCATTCTGGGTCTCACACAAAATATGTACAACCCGAGGTCACTGATCCAATCCATACTCTACATCCCCAGTCCCTGCCGTACTTGCATCAGCGTACCCAGGCACCAAGTAATGGTTTTCCGTTTTAAATGTGATTTTTTCAGCTTCAGAAGAACTGGACACACGGAAACCATATGGTGGCGCGTCTCTTCTTGATAACAGCGTATCTAAGAGATGACAGCTGGAATGCTCGCGTAATATTCATGGTGTGTTCGTCGATAGTAACCAAATATTACGATTACCGTGATGTAATGTTTTGTAAACAGTATTCTAATTAAATCTCCTTTACGTTTGCCTAAGAATTCAGTTCAACTGCAATTTTCGGTTTCAATGCACTGTGGAACACGAAGTCCGAGATTGCGACCGACTTTCTAACAACTTACCCATTTCGTCTTTGCATACTTAAATTATATCCTCTGTGGCTTACCATTTTACTATCGAAATACGAAATACGAAATACGGAATCAGAAATAAGCGTCCCGTAATTCACCACACTTAATAAACTGTTAGACATAAAAATTATATTATGTGTATCATACCACAGTTTATTCTTTTAATTTTGTCATACAAATTAATCTAAAACAGAATACATGTGTTTTATGCATATTTATGTATCATAATGTTTAGTGGCAACGACTAATTTTGTTGCAGAGTTGACCTGGAATAGATAGAAGAACCGGACATAACATCTGCACACTGTATCGTTTTCTGCAGAGTTGACCTGGAACAGATAGAAGAACAGGACATAACAGCTGCACACTGTATCGTTTTCTGCAGAGTTGACCTGGAACAGATAGAAGAACAGGACATAACAGCTGCACACTGTATTGTTTTCTGCAGAGTTGACCTGGAACAGATAGAAGAACAGGACATAACATCTGCACACTGTATCGTTTTCTGCAGAGTTGACCTGGAACAGATAGAAGAACAGGACATAACATCTGCACACTGTATCGTTTTCTGCAGAGTTGACCTGGAACAGATAGAAGAACCGGACATAACAGCTGCACAGTCTATTGTTTTCTTTTGGAGGCCAGTCTCTTTTGTCGAAGCAGTGTGTGTGGGTTTAGAGAGTTTTTGAGAACGAGATCTTGATTGAACTTGGTCACGTTGAACCCATTTTATGTACGCGTAGCTAGAACTAAGTGTATCTGTTACAGGGTCGGAATTTCAAGCTTGAGGTCAAGTTACAAAAGGAAGAAAAAACCTTTTTTTCAATAAACAATCTAACGCTTCTGGTATTGTACACGAAACGAATTGGAGGCAGTTTACAAGTTATACCAACTTGGATGTTCCTCCAAAATACGCAAGTCCATTGCCTGACCAGTGCTCGAACACAGAACTTTGGCAGCTGAAGGTGACGCCTTAGTTTCCCTGCAGCAGAGCAAAAAGAGATTGTAAAGTTTGAATCAAATTATATATTTATCTATAAGTCATGCTGCGATATGAAAATAAGTACAAATGACGGGAACATGGAGAGCTATCTGACAATAAAATAGTAATAAATAAAATGGATGATGTTTGATGGTATGAAAGCATGTCTGACTGACGTCCGGCAGGTCGTGGGTCCGATCCAAGGCAGCCGTACTGGGGTTGATGTCTTACCACTGCTGTTCGCTGTACTTGCTAAATGCTAACCTCCCAAATTTGTCACCCAGCACAGTAGCCATGCTGTAGACGACGAAATAATTAGGATTGTTATCGTTGTTCCTACTCAAATTCAAGAACAGCCAATCGCCATAGCACAAACCAGCGAGGTGGCGGACTGGTAATCACCCAGACTCGGATTCTAGCCCTGGTCAAGCTTTGCTGATTTTTGTTTCCCTGTAAAAACTCCTGCACGCGAATGCTGGGATTGTTCCTTACTACAGGCAATGGCTGCTTCCTCCCTCGCTCCTGATCACTGAGCAGCTTGTCCACCTCTGATAACCTCGCTCCTTCTCTGAGCAACTTGATCCACCTCTGATGACCTCGCTTCTAATCTCTGGGCAGCTTGCTCCAACTCTGATATCCTCATTCCTGATCTCTGAGCAACTTGCTCTGACTCTGATGACCCATTCTTGATTTCTGAGAAGCTTGCTCTACCTCTGATGACCTCGTTCCTGATCTCTGAGCAGCTTGATCCACCTCTGATTATCTTGCTCCTGGTCTTTGCGCAGCTTGCTCTGCCTCTGATTACCTCGCTCCTGATGCCTGAGCAATTCACTCTGCCTCTGATGACATCTCTTCTGAACTCCGAGCTTCTTGCACTCTCTCTGATAACCTCGCTTCTGATATCTGAGCCACTTCCTCCTGCTCTGATGACCTCGCTCCTGATCTCTGAGCAACTTAAACTGTTTCTGATGACATCTCTTCTGATTTCAAAGCAGCTAGCTCTGCACGTGATGACCTCGCACATCATCTCTGAGCAGCTTGCTCTGACTCTGATGACTTCGTTCCTGATCTCCGAGTCGCTGGTTCGACCTCTGATGATCTCGCTCCTTATCTCCGAGGACTTACACATTGCTTCAGTTAACTTAAAACTTGTCTAGAAAGGGCCATCCTACTTTGGTAGCAAACTTTTCAATAAGTTACCACAACCCGTTCAAGAAATATGCTTCTCTAACCAAAAACTCTTTTAAAAACAGCTGTACGAAATTTTTACTAAACGTACATTTTATAGTGTAGATGAATATCTAAACTACAAAAATGAAGCAATTACTCTATAACATGTCATTGTACGCATTTCTTGTTCCGGCTTTTCTCGTTTCCTTTTTCTTCTGTTTCAGTAAAACGACAATGCCCCACAGCATGTTGTAAGAAAATTTGTCAAATTTTGATGAAAAGATATTATGTGTGTATGTGTAATCTGATATATATTCGTGTGTATAGACTATGTCCAGTTTATAATTTTTGTATACTGTAATTTGACTTGCCCAATATCTTTGTACAGCTATATATTGAAAAATGATCTTACGGATACAATAAAACAAAACAAAACCAAAAAACTTGATCCGCCTCTGATGACCTCGCTCGTGAATGCAAGGACGGGGAGAAACAGGAGATCCCCGAGAAAACCCGCCGACCAGCAGCATCGCCCAGCACGATTCCCACATGCGAAAATCGGGGAGTGGATGTTGGCTTCGCCGGGAATCGAACCTGATTTTCCTTAGTTGGAGGCGAGTAGTCTAACCACTACACGACCGTGGCACCCTGGGGCTGGACAGAGGCCAGTGGCGATAGTGAAGGCGCAAGGAGCTGTAAGATGCCACACCGCATCGCAGTCGTAGCAGGTGATGTCTCTGGCCAGACACAGATAATGACCGCCTTATCCGCCTTTCACGCCGCATTACCCTGCTGACTAGCGCCTTGACTAATGACTGCGGCTGCCTCCCTCACACTCAGCTAGCTGCCTTACTACCATGGCCGCAGTGGCGTTTATTCCGTAGATGCAAGATTAGCAGTGTTTAACCCATATATATTGGAAATGTATGAACCTTTATAGTTTTCGCCTTAACTTTAAATTCAAAAACATTAAATTCTGAGTTTCCTGTTTCCGATTCGAGAAACAGAGTTTTTGTAACTTCCGTACTGTACACGCATAGTGCTGCTATCTAGTATTTATTTCCACAAACAGAAGCAACTGGCGATGAATCGAACTCGCAAGCGAGTTACCCTGCCGCGTTCCTTCGCCAGGGTAAGCAGTCGTTCTGTTTGCGTCCTCCAGTCCTACATTTTCCCTTGGAAAGTGGATGAAAGTGTTCGGGAAAACGGGAGGTTTCTAATAATTTGTGATATGCTCTCTAAATAATATTAAATTTAATTATTATTATTATTATTATTACACTGATTTTGTTTCCGTTTTCATAACTAATGTTAGGTATTATAAAGCAGTAAATACATGATGAGGGTAAGTAAAGTTGGAAATTGCGTTTGTTCGTCACCAGCAAATGTTATCTAAAACACTCATATATGTGGGCCTATTTTATTGCTTACGCTGTAAAAAAAAAAAACTCACTACACGCCACTGCCTGGCCACGACTTACCAGTGCACCTGCACTCGTTCAGCCGGCGGCCAGCTCCCACACTCCTGCAACGCGACACTTACTTCAGGCACTTACTATAATGCACTTTCTATATACATTTACTATATACACTTTATATATATATATAATGTCATACACATACAAAATACTTAAGGGGGCACTGCATTCACATTGCGACATATTTTTCACCAGCTCAAAGATTGGGTCACCACTTAAAGTCCCACAGGTAAACACAAGCAGCACGAGAAAAAAACACTGCACGCCTTGTAAGTACTTAATGGCGATCGTGCACTTGATACACGTAGGCGGGTCCCTTAACCACAATCATACAATCTTAAAGCTGGAAAGGCTTAAATTAATTTTTGTTTTCATATTATTAGATCCATGTCACTTATGATACGATAAAATAGTCTGAGAAAATTATACTAGTGGAGGAAAATGGCTTAAGAAGAAAATGAAACGAGTAATAGAAATCTCAAAAACATACATGTTTCGTAGTGAGAATCCCGGCCGTCTCATGTTTGGCATCGACAGATTCCAGCATCAAAAAACTATGTTTACAGCGGCCTACGCCTGAATACCTTACACGACAAAATTCTATCGCTGTTCAGGCTGGCCGTTGCGCATACGTGGATCGCCCGACCTATCTGTAGTCAGACAAAGGTTGACTTTGGGGATCCACCCAAATAAGCCGACCACGAATATAAAATGTGTTCACGATAAAACGAGCACTTTTGAAAGCCCTGCTTAAAATCTACTTGTATGCGCGTTGTTTATGCTTCCGCTTTATGTAAGATTAACATTGTCGTGGGCCTCATCACTTTATCCATGCGTCGGAAAAATGAAACTGTGAAATTATCAGAAAAGTAAATAACTAACAAATCTGCTCATTTTTACCCTTCGATGCATTAATGAATTAATAGAAAGCGAATGAAATAATTTAAGTTGTTATAAATGGTTACCTAACACTTTTTATTCGACGTTAAGATACGAAACTACTTCTCATCCACCGTTACCAACTTTACTGGGCGCATGTCACTCAACGTGCCCGTTGGAATATAATGCAGGTAGGGGAAGTTACTTTTTTCTAAGCTTGATATCAGAAGAGCTCACTTTATCGTGAACAGCCTTTGCAGCACGAACTTCATCTGCTTGCATTATAACGACTGACATTAGCTCCGACGATGTGGGGTGCCACCTGCCTAGTGACGTCACTTCATTCTCGTTGGCTCCCGTTTGCGAGCCAATCTAAGATGTTTGAAGACGACGTGGCCGGAAATATTGATCCGGAAATGTTTTTATTAATTGCTTAAATTGCGTTTCTGCAGAAATCTAGACCCCCTAAAGGTTTTCCCACAAGTGGTTTGTAAACCATGACCGCGGCCGAGTGCATGAGGAATCAAATCCAGTCAGTGCCCGTGGATGGAATGAAGTCAAGTTATGCCAAAGACTACTCTGGTCTTGAAAATGAGAGATTTCAGCCTAGATGAAACTGAGATTAAACACCAGTAGTTTAATACTGTGTGCGCGTGTGTGTGTGGCTGTGTGTGTGAGTGCGCGCGTGCATATATATATACATATATACACACACATACATACACACACATAGAAAAAGAGAGTGAGGGATGAGTGGTTTTAAAATAAAATTAAAATAAATGTTATTTTTAACATGTTTAGTATTAAGTGCGTTTATTTAGTTGGTATTATTATTAATATTCAGTATGTTGCCCCCTTGCTAAATGTTTATATAATAATCATTATTTGATAGTGTAAATGATTTTTGCGGTGTAATAATTTTTACGGAGTTACGATCACATCGCCCCTGGCCACGCGCCTGGATATCACGAAGTAAGTATCTGCGCCATCAATGCGCTGTAAGGGTATATTTGTTAAATATCATGTGCGCTATAATTAATTTCAGGGTTCTATGTTCTATTTTATTCAGGGTTCTATGTTCTATTTTATTCAGGGTTCCATGTATTTCATGTGAATGATGCTTTTGTATGTATGACCACGCGGTCTTTTCATGTTTGTTTTTCCCTCCATCAGGCGTGCAACAAGTCTCTAAATGCTGAAATATTCAGGGGAATAATTTTCCCGCTACCGCTTTGTCCGGTAACATTTTGCCGAATTATATGAAAACTATTGCAATTACACCAGTACCACGTGGTCTGCTATGCATTTTATCCAGTGGCATCCGCGCCACCTAAACATACTTTCACGCATCTGTGTGTTTATTGTGCCCATTCATGTTGGGTCCCATACCGTATCACCCTTATTTGTGTAATTTGTGCAACATGTACGGTGACCTTATTTTCCGTCCTAGCCGGCTATGTGTAAAGACCGTCACCACACACACCATGTTCTGGGAGACGTGCCCCGACAAGTCCGTGTTAGCAATACCAAATAATCACACGTGTCTAATGCTCATTTTGTAGTTCTCCGTGTCCTGTCTCCGGGAAAAACCTACAGTCCACCCTCTCTCCTTGTGGGGACTGTGTTTTCAAACACCCCGGAGAAATCATCTACCTAGGAGTGCGCTAGAGTAATTGCGAACTGGGAGTAACAGCCCAACGGAATTCAATAGACACGTCCAAGTTCTTAATCACTAAATCATTTTTTCTGGCATGACTTTGTAATTGGAGAGCAATAAATGGTGTGTATTCAGTGCAAACCTGTGCATTAACTTGTAGCCTCATAACAGCAAATCTCCCGCCTATTTTTCAGTGATAAAATGTTGAGTATTGACCAGTGTTTTGTAAAGACGCTCGGGTGAGACGGACACACAGAATTCACAGCATCCCTGATAACCCTGAGTCTCACAGTGTGGTGTCTGGGAAACACAGCTGGCACCAATCTTCAGTAAGTAAATTGTGTCATCGTTCGTCTCGTCTCTCACCCGACGGCGTCAATTGGCGTTCCCAAGTAGGGCCAGTGTGTTCATCTGCGTCGCGTCATCCGCATCAACCGCGTTAAAATGGCGGACACCACGCTAGATCATGCGGGAGAAGGTCGCAAGACATCCGCGTCGGCAACCGCGATACCCACGAACGCGAGCCCGAACTACCTGGACATACCGATCGAGCGATGCGTGCATTGTGGAAGGTTAAGTGAAGTCAACTTGTTCTGTGAAAATCTATGGGATCAACCGCTATGCCAATGCACGCCCGATACCGTGTCAACGCCGTAAGAACCACGCCTGTGCACGCGCACCGGATGTGACGGGGCAGGAACAAAGTGGGCACAGTGCCAGCAATGCAAACAGAACTGTCATTTGCGATGCATAGGGCCAGAAGAGTACAACGATTGTGTTATTAACTGTACCGAGTGCCGTAAGGCCAACTCTGCAAAGATCACGCCACCGACAACACCAGAGGTGAAGCCCACACAGCCACCGGTCGTAGTAACGCACACGCTACACGGCTTGACAGGTCCCGATAGGCATGTGCTTTTGCCAACTTTTGCAGGGCACGATTCAGAAGATCCGGGTACTTTTCTCGCGGTTTGTGAAGAGAATCTAAACCGACACCGTATGCATAGGGAAGATTGGACCGAGGTCACTGACAACAGACTAAGGGGAACAGCCGTCACGTGGTGGAACTTGGTAAGAGATTATTGGATAACACGGGAAGCGTTCTGCGACAGGTTACTGGGCAGGTTTGATACGGATGGAGACGCCATCCAGGCCCAAACGCGATTGTACCACGAGCAGCAGCGCAAACGCGAAGGGATTGAAGAGTTCATCCAGCACAAACCAGGTCTGTACAAACGCCTAAACCCAGGTCAACCTACCCGCGGAGTGTTAGAGATAATTGTAACCCTGTCAAAACCGCACATGGGCCGACTGACACCGTGAACCCCCACCGCCTGTAACCCTGCGCTGGTTATTGATGTCACACAGCAGCTGCCGCATGCCAGACAAACGCCGCCACAGCAGGAAAGTCCGCCCGTTACGCGTGTAAGAGTTCTACAAGTGAGTGACAGTACTGTACGGGCATTAAGGGTCAATGTAGAACTTGAGGGGAAGAATGTGATCGCTCTGATAGCCACTGCCGCAAGCCACAATTTTGTACTTGAGGGGCTAATACAGGCACAAACAACTCGAGTGCCACCACGTCATCTGCAATACGCCACCACTAATCAACGCGGTGAGGCGAAAAGCGTAATGCACGTGACAGTAGGAATATGTGAACTCTGTACAAAATGCAATGTTTACATTGTGCTGGACCAGTGTGAAGAAATGATTTTGGGGTTACTATAGTTAATCAAGAACCAAGCAGTGATTGAGCCACATCTCAACCATCTTCACATGGGGAAACGTGGGAGGTGGACGCTGTAGCAGTGGAAACAACGCCGCCGACAACAGCAGCTGCCCTGCCACTCACCCAGCTCGAGCACGAGGTGCCTGAACAACATCAGGAGAAGCTTCATCATCTGCTGGACCAGTATGCCAGTGTGTTCCACACTGACGGGAAGCTGCAGCGTACTGAAATCATCGAGCATGCCATCATCATGACACACGAGGACCCGGTGTACTCCAAGCCATGAGACCCAAGTATTTTCTTCCGGCGTGTAATCAATCAGCAGGTATGTGAAATGCTCAATGATATGTAATCGAACCTACGCGGTCTCTATAATTCAGGCTTTACACTAGCCCCTAAAAAGGACTATGAATGGAGGTTTTGTCTAGACTTTCGTCCTCTCAACAAAGTAACTGTAAACATGCCACCTCCATTAATTAACATTGAGGACACTGCGTCAAAACTCGGGCCAGCCGCCCTGTTCACATCGCTCGACCTTAAGTCGGGGTATTGGCAAGTACCTATCCACCCACAAGATCGTAAAATGACTGCCTTTACTACACCTGATGGGCGTAGATTTCAATTTGTTGCAATACCATCCGGCTTAAAAAGTGCCCCTGCCACTTTTCAGAACATAATGGTAAATGTCTTAGATGGTTACATAGGAGACTTTGCGATGGCATACCTTGACAATGTACTTGTATAGTCGACCAGCTGGGAAGAACATCTACACCATCTGAGCCTTGTGTTTGAGAGGCTTAACCGCAACAAGCTAACGTGTAAGGTCGACAAGTGTAAGTTTGGGATGAGTAAGATGGATTTTTTGGGACACTATGTAACAGGCAACGGACACGAACCAGAACAACAACATGTACAACAGATACACGATAAACCCACACCCAGGTCATGTAAACAAGTTCGAAAATTTTTCGGTTTGATAAATTGGTTGAAAGAATTCATTCCAGATTTTGCTGTAATTACTGCAAAATTGACGGAATTGTTGTGTGAGAAGCGTGAATTTGTACGGACACCTCAAGCTGATCAAGCATTCAAATATATAAAACTTGCTTTTAAAAACTGTCGACCGCTGGCCAGGTTTAGCCCGGAGCTGCCTGTTGTAGTTCAGACAGATGCAAGACAGGAAGGCATTGGAGCAGTGTTGTACCAGATGGGAGAACAAGGGGAAAAACACCAACTACCACAGCGCGAAGTTTGGCGATGTGGAACGTAAATATCACGTGAACGAACAAGAATGTTTGGCAATTGTACACGCACTGAGGAAGTACCGGCATATCTGTTAAGGAGGAGGTTAACATTGAAAACCAATAACCGTTGTTTAGTTTGGTTGGAAGGCATGCATAACGAAAAGAGTAAACTTGCCCGCTGGGCTTTGCTGTTACAAGAGTTTGACTTCAAAGTAGAACACGTAGCTGGGAAAACCAACAAACTAGCAGATGCACTGTCCAGGAACCCCTGTCCAAACATAACAGTAATACATAACGCTGAGTGGGAAGAGGCGTTACCACCTTGCCGTGTCACACAAGCAACAGACCACCATCTTTTGTTTTGCAAAACATTGTTGCCACACCACCCAGTGAACTTGTCTCCTTAAATATCCACGATGTATTAAAGGAGGTGCACATAGCATGAGAAAATTCCCCGCATGCTGCACAACGCCGGCAACACTGCGCCGCAAGGTATTCAGAACAATGGAGAGTAGTGGACTGGAAAATCCAAGTAACATACGTACCTAAGGAAACACGTGAACTTGTGCTGACATACGGGCATGACAACTTAGAGCATGGCCACCCGGGTTCCGAACAGACACGTAGCAACATACAAAAGTTTTTCCATTGGCCCGGAATACATGGGGATGTGCGTAAACATGTACAGAGTTGTGTTAAGTGCAACACCCGGAAGCCATGGAGAACAGACAGCGACACTCCACAACAACTGAGGCTACTAACCGGGCCATACAAAACTGTCACACTCGACATCATGGGCCCGTGCCTGCGCACCAAAGGGGGAAAACCATTCCTCATTGTTGCCACTGATTTGTTTACAAGGTGGACACAGAGACATTTCCAGTCAGTAATGTCTGTGCACACACAGTTGCACATGTAATGCAAACTGAATTTTTTCCCAGATGGGGTTATCCAGAATACCTGCGGACAGGTAATGGTACACAGTTTGTGGGAAGGAAGTGGAGAGATTATTGCACCGCTTGGGGAACCGAACACCGCACCATCCCGACCTACCAAATCAGGGCAAACCTGACCGAACGTCGCAACCAAGACGTGAAAATCCAGTTACGAGTCCAGCTAGGAGCAAACTACACGAGATGGGCGGAAATTATTCCAGAAGTCATGTTTTGTTTATGGAACCGTGTCAATGCCACAACGGGAAAAACACTTGCAGAGATGGTGCAGGGCCACGAACTGTGTGCGCCCGGAAAACACCGCGAAAACCCGCCAGTACCGCCTGACGAAATTGTTGCCCACCAACTGCAGATCCACGAACAGGCGAGGGAAAATCTGGAAAATTATCGTAATACTTGGGTACTGCAAAGTAGAAGGCCGCCACCAGATTTAGTGCCCGGCATGTACGTCCATTCAAAGGAAAACCCATTATCAGCGGGAGTCAAGAACCGTTGCGCAGGACTGGCACCCAAGTGGATAGGGCCAGTAAGAGTAATGGCAATTATGGGGAATTCCACATTTCTCGTGAAACTGGGTCCACGACAAGTCACGAAATGTTACCTCTACGACCTGCGTATAGCACACACACCTGTAGGGAAGAGGGGCAAGGAGAAGCTGGGAAGCCCAGTACCTCAGCAAGTGCGACGTTGCATACCAGATGGTACGATGAATGACAGAAGCAACACGTGTCAAAACAACACCACCTGTCTCGTGACCATGCGGCCAGAAAATGTAAACAACATTGTAAAAACTATGTCATTTAGGGGCTTCGCGCCCTCCGAACACTCCACACCAAACAGGGAGGGAGAAGCAGACGAAACTGCGTACACGTAAGTGAACAAAATGAATATTACAGATTCACCATTTCAGGGGTTTCCAGTAGAGGCAAGCAACAGCCTAGGAAATCAAAGTAGCTTTAAAGGGTTTACGTGTGTAGATGAGGGAAGAAGTGGTAACAATAGAGTACATGTAAATTGCAACACAACCAGTGCCAATGATACAAATTTTAAAGGGTTTCCCCCAAGGCACAAGTCAACAAGTTTGTAACATAAGTGAAAACGTAAACAGTCATACCACAAGTGTAAGTGCAACGCCTTTCAGAGTTTTTTCGGCACCTGGAGGGGATAGCCTAGTAGGGCAAGTGTGTTTCAAAGGGTTCGGGGAAGTTAGTAGACAAGTGAATGTGATGCCAAATATCAACAAAACACATCGCGGCACTTGCAAGAACTGAGGCAAGTCACCACTACGTCCCAACAACATGGTTCCAGCATACACCCCTTCCCTCTGCAAATGCAGCAGAGTGAGAAGACTTCAGAGGCCATGCTTCCTATGAACTCACTCAATGGTCCCAGTTCACAACCGGTCAGAGACCCGCCAGGACAAAGATGAGTTGCTCGCACCGTCTTGGCCTTCGAGGAAGGGATCGTTTGACGCCGGCTAACAGCCAGCAGCATTAAGACCATGACAGCACTCACCACTCACATGACATGTGGGCACGCGCAGAGAGGCCATAACCTGAACTTTCCCGTAATGGGAGAATTGTATTTTAAAGTGTAAACTATGACTTTTATTTTATTTCAGGGTCCAAGTGTTTTAAAGTGTTAAAAATGTATGTTCCTAAAATGTTGCACAATATTTGGTTAAAATTCAAAATGTGTGATGCACAAAGAATAAGGACATTACTATTCTGACATAAACGCCTCCGTATAGAACAATTAACGAACACAGAAGATCCACAATTTAAAAGTTTAATGTGATCATGTATGCAAATTATTTGTGATCCATTTCTTTTTATACTAAAAGTTTTAATCAGTGTGCATAGAACTTCCGCTTGTGTGAACCCCATAGGCGGCCATGGTAGGTCCGCGCGATGCTTGCCTCTGGGCAGTTCGTCGAGTTTGTGTTACGGCCACATCGCCCATGGCCAAGCAGTCGGATATCACCTAGTCAGTATCTGTGCCATCCATGTGCTTTAAGGGTATATTTGTGTAATATCATGTGCGCTATAATTAAATTCAGGGTTCTACGTAATATTTTATTCAGGGTTCCATGTATTTCATGTGATTGATGCTTTTGTATGTATGACCACGCTGTAGTGTCATGTTTGATTTTCCCCCCGTCAGGTGTGCTACAAGTCTTTAAATGCTTAAATATTCAGGGGAATATTTTTCCCAATACCACTACCAGTTTGTCCAGTGACAATTTTCCGAATTCTATGAAAACTATTGCAATTACACCAGCACCATGTGGTATGCTATGCATTTTATCCAGCAGCATCCATGCCACCTAAACATACTTTCACGCATCTGCGTGTTTATTGTGCCCATTCATGTCGTGTCTCATACTGTATCATCCTTATTTGTGTAATTTGTACAGGGAAATTATTTTAATCACCACACTCACCACATGCTGGGAGATGCGTCCCGACGAGTCCGTGTTAGCAATGCTAAATAATCACATGTGTTTAGTGCTCATCTGGTAATTCCCCATGTCCTGTCTCCAGCAAAAACCTACAGTCCACCCTAGCGGCTGTAGACCTCTTTCCTTGTGGGGGCTGTGTTTTCAAACACCTCGGAGAAACCATCCACCTAGGAGTGCGCTAGAGTAATTGCGAACTGGGCGTAACAGCCCAACGGAATTTGCTAGACACGTCCAAGTTCTTAATCACTAAATCATTTTTCTGACATGACTTTGTAATTGGAGAGCAATAAATGGTATGTATTCAATGCAAAACTGTGCGTTTACTTGTAGTGTCAGAACAGCAAATCTCCCACCTAATTTTCAGTGATAAAATGTTTAGTATTGATCAGTGTTTTGTAAAGACGCTCGGGTGAGATGGACACACAGAATTCACAGCATCCCTGAGTCTCACAGTGCGGTGTCTGGGAAACACCGCTGGTGCTCATCTTCAGTAAGTAAATTTTGTCATCGTTTGTCTTGTGTCTCACTCGATGGCGTCACACTGTTTACATTGATCAGTTTGTAAAACAAAGAAAACACCTCCACTTTCAAACTCCCAGGCACGATCCAAAACAGTAAACATTTGTGACATTCTTTACTGGTTTTGTAACGTAAGAAGCCGGCTACGATCACCACACTCACTCAATAGTTACAAATGTTGTATTTGCTAGTTTTCAAAAACCTAACCACAAAGCTCAGAAGATGAGCAAAGTCAGCAGTGTTTACAAATATCGTGCAATTTTTTAGTAAATAATTATTTCATTCGACAAGAAAAAAATATCCATTTGTGTTATATATATAAATATGAGCAATATTTACTATAATCATTCAAGCAAAATTTTTGGCCAGACATGTTTGTTTATAAATTAAATACACGTAGGCGTGATTCTGCCCATAAATGAGCACCATAAGATTCAACCCGATATATATTGAATCATACATGCAACTGTAATCTTTCGAACTTGTTATAAATTGATTTATGAATCATTCTCGTGGCATAAAATTTTGTTTAAACTTAATGTTTTTTACGGTCGACAACTTGATCACGACACAAATAGTTATGTCAACTGCATGTATGTGAAGTAAATGACAGTAAGCTGTATAAGAAATGGAAAATTGTAAAACTTAATGTTTATAATAGTTTTCATGGTAAAAGAGGCTCACATTGTTGTTTTAGATAGGCCTAAACTTAAACAAGCAATTTTGTCGATGTTGCAGAAATACTGTAACTATTACAGAATTTCGCAATTAAACACAATTTTTCAGTATTTTAAATTATTTCATGTTATTTTGTGGGCAGCGAAAATTTCTAGGTCCTACCCATTTGGCATTACTCATATTGACAACACGGTACAGTGGGCGAAATTGCTGAATTCACGTTAAAAAACTTATTATGTTGCTTAAAAAAAATAAAATTATTACATTTGACTGCAATCTTAAATTTGTTCATTTATTTTGAATGCAATATTCTCAGCATGGGTGACTAACATGAATACACGCGTGCATGTATGTGCATGCGTGTGCACACACACACACAAAGCATGTTACATACCAGCTGACATATCATGTTTTTCATTAGTGTACAATTATTATGCACCAAACTTTGTTTACCAAATCACAGTTAGCTGTACATTCAAAGAGAAACTCTAACTATGTAATAAATAAAACAATATTTCCCACTGTTCTCTTTATTGTGCAATTAATATAGCTTAACAATACATATAAATGTAAAGTATATTAAATATGTATCACAAAACATTATAACTCGTATACATTATTAACAATATAAAAAACTAATGAACTTGATGCCCACAACAACTTATAGTGTAAAAACACAACCATTAAAATCACAATAACCTTAAACATATAATGTAATCACATAAACGTGAAAAAGCTAAATTCAACCGAAAAACATGAAACTCCAAACACCCGTGTTTGTATACTTCTGAATAACTGTATACTTCTCCAGCCCCTTTACACACAAATCCCAGCTAAAGGAAAAATAGAAAATAAAAAAAAAGTTAAGTAAAGGCTCTACCATTATATAATGAGCATGCTACTTGAATTTTCTTGCACAACTTCAGATTTTTTAGTAAATTTCTTTAAAGTTGAACACTTTATCATCATTTCTGAGATGATAGTTACAAAGTTTTTGATTTTTAATAATTGTATATATTGCAGCAAGTCAAGAAAATTGAATATGGTGATATTACAAGCTCAGATACATGACTATCTCATTTGTCAAAAGACTGCAATTACCTCTGCTTGCTGCAACATACAACATTCTTCAAGACTGAAGCAACCAAAGCCACACACACTGGTATAAAAAATACATGAGCACACAAAATCTTCAGACATTCTAATTAAGAAAGAATGACAACCTTGCAACACTAAGCACACGTACATGAACACGAAAATATTTTTAATATGAAATTATTTAGCACACATACGAATACTTAAAATGAAGATCCACTTCTGCAGGATTTTGTGGATAAATACAGAAGAAGAAGAAAGAAAAAAACTTATACCACAGATTTTGCCAACTTACTGAATAAGAATTTTGCTCCAGTCTCTTGTATTCCTTTAGCATGGTATCCTGCACTGCAAATAAGTGTACAAAATTTTTGCATCAGAAATAGTTTATACTACATTATCACGGCAAGAAAATTGCCAAAACAGTCGGATTACATTTTTTAAATTCCGTATTTTGGCTTCCACAAACCTGCAGACTTTGATTGTAATGTTTACAGTCAAATCTTGTCTCACGCTCTCTTAATGTAAGGAAGGTATTTAAATTAGGTACAATTTTCCATTTTTAAATGTTTGGCGTAAAATTGATGGGACAATTCTTGGCAGCTCAACCATTATAAACAACACATAATCACCATAACCTCGAACAATCTTATAAATTTCAACAAAGTACTTAGACAAGTCCAAGCTAGCTGGGATGCATTTCCCTTGAACATTAGAGCCATCAATAACATTTAGAAATTGTAGCACATTCTATGGGAATTCATTCAAACGAAATCCACAAAAATTTAGCTATGATTATAATCTCTTAACATTACAAGTAGTGATGGATCAGTTCCAGTTGTCAGTTCTCTGTTCCAATGGTTCTTGGCCTTAAAAACCCGAACCAAGAACCAGATTTATGTTCTCGGTTCATTGACTTTATTTATAACAGCGACTGGCATTGCTACTGCCAAATTCGTACTTTACGTATGTACAATAACAGTTTATACGTAATATTTGTCGGAAAAATAGCACTTGTCAACAAACACTATTCTGCTACTGTAAACAAACAAATCCATCAGTCATGAACTAAGAGAAAATGCTTGAGATGTCACAAAATTTCACTATGCACAAGATTTTCTGCACTGACAAAACTAGCAACATTGCAGTCATTCCACAGTCCCAATTCAAGAGGTCAATCGCGGGAAAATGGTGTCCATGTAAACTGTCGATACACCATCATTGAAAATTATAGCCAATACAACCTGGTACTCAATTTATGGCATAAAGAAACACTTTTAGCACTTTTGAGGTTAAGAAGTCTTTATTACTGTCACGTGGTGTTGGTACAGAAAATGTAGTTCTTTATTGTAGATGAGATATTACTTTTATTTTTTAGGAAAGGAAGCCATTAACTGTTTCTAAAATATTGCAGTATTTTGCTATTTAGTGTGAAAATGAATTCTGTGTGAAAAAATTATTTCACTGTGGGATTGAAATCAACATCAAACTTAAAAAAACACTCAACAAATATTCATTAGTTGAAAATGGCACAGTCAAGTTTATCTTTACCAAAAGGACTTATAAAATGTGAGCCACATTTTTAAAAATTTCCTTTGTTTTTTTCTATTAAGAGTATGAAAAAACTAACAACTTTTGAGAACCCGAACCGAACCTAGGAAAAAACTAATGACTTTTGAGAACCCGAACCGAACCTAGGAAAAAGAAATGATACAGTCTAGTTATAAGTTACACATTACACTTTCATGTCTATGTAAAAACTTGTCATTTTAGGTGCCATATTAATGATGCAGCATGTATGCACATACACTTCCTGTATCAAATCAAAATGTTGTTAACTGTGACGCATGATGGCCTATGGACAAGAACATGTCAGCGCCTCAATAGAATTTGTTTTTAGTTTGTGCTAGATCACGTGCACAGGTAAAAGGGATTTACAGAACCTAATGTAACGAGGTCTGCAAGATCTGGCGCTTAGCCTTTATGGTGCTTCTATAAAGCATCGGGTGGGTAGGCTGCCGGAATGGCACAAAGTCTAGTGCCGCTAGTACTTGTTTGTAGTTGTAGGGAGTTGACAGAGAGGCATGTTGCTACCCAAACTGAGAAACCTTGCTACTCATCTCTAAACCACTCACAGTAGACAAATTAATGGAATGAGCAAGGGAAGCAGAGCGCAACTTCAAGGCGCAGGCTATCCTAGACTGCCAAAGTCAACAGAGTCGGACAAGCCGTCTGAACGAAAAACCAAGACGTTACCACCTGCAACACTCACACCCAGCTTACCGAAATGTTGGTATTGCCCCACATACCACTTTCATAGAGATTGCCCATAGCAGAATATGCGACCGGAGCGTGTGGGAGAAGGGGATGCAACTCGTATGCCACGTACCACCCAACCAGCTAACGACAAGAAAAGCACCCTGCAGACAGGAAATGCAACAGCCGACAGGCCATAAGAGGCAACCCCAACGGAGCAGAAGGGCAAACTATACAGCTACTAGACGAAGAGACTGAATCACCAGAAGCCCCTCACATCGAAGTCCATATCAATGGGAAGAATGTGCTGGCACTGCTCAACTCCACTGCAACCAGAAATTTCACATGCAGCAACAATGCATCATGGACCATGGGAAACGAAAAGTATACCCGGGTGACAATCACTGCGTAACCATCAACTGGGAACACTGCCCCAAAATTGTCAAACCTCCGGATCTCAACGAAGAGGAGATAAACCATGAATTCTCCAAAGCTTAGTTCCAACAACTGAAGAAAGATCTCTACGAGAACGTCAGAGCTTTTGGATCTGGAGGAACACTTCATCAGACGAGAACCACCCAGTATATAATACTGCTGAACACAACAACACCAGTCTACAACAGACCCTTCAGGATATCTACCAGGGGACATTGCCACATCATGGAACAACAAGAAGACATGAAATGACAAGGAATCGTTGAACCCTCAGACTCACCATACAACACACATGTGGTACTGGTTCCAAAAAGGGACAGACAGCTAAAGTTCTGTGTGAACTACAAAGCTCTGAATGATATCACACTTCCAATTCCTCCACCAGCCCTCAACGTGGTGCACACCTCGCGTGACAGTTTTCAACACCCTGGACATGCATTTCAGGTATTGGCAAATAGCAGTACATCCTAGCAGTCGGAAATACACAGCATTCACCTCACAAGCAGAAATCCTCCAGTTCAGAGTTATGCCCTTCAGATTCAAGAACGCTCCTGCTACAATTCAGCAGTTAATGTAGGTCGAACTATTTACTGACTACAGTGAACGATTTTACTTTACATACCTAAAGACCTACACTTGTCAGAACGGCCTCGGCACAGTCTTGTACCAAGAGAACCCAGATAGCCAACCTCTAGTTATTGCCTATGCAAGTACACGGCTCAACACAACCAAACAGAAATGCCATATCAACGAGCAAGAATGCCTCGCGGTCATCTGGGCTATCCGGAAATACCACAAATACCTGGAAGATACAATCTTTATTCTACGAACCAACAGCAAAGCTCTCCAAAGACTTCTGCAATCCATAAACAACAAAGCAAAGCTTGGTAGGTGGGACCTGTATGTCTAAGAGTTTGACTTTGAAGTACAGCAAAGCCCAGGCAAGGACAAAGACATTCCAGACGCCCAGTCACGTCAACCAGACCTGGAAGACGAGGCCAAACCTGACGAAAATTGGGAATGCATCAAGCCGCCACAACCACAAGAAGAGCAAATTTAGTTTCTACAGCTCCAAATAGCCAAAGTCAGATTGAACACCACCAGCAACAACACCTCCTACGGAAGTATCCTCATCAAATTGTGATTAGAACTGAGATGCCGCGTCCTGAAGACATTCGTTTAGCTGCTCTGGCTAGGACATACAAAGCAAGGGACACCCAAGAGACGTACATCAACAGGAAGTACCCGCAACCACACACTGACATACGAGCCTTTGAAATGGGCGAAGTCGTCTTACTATGCAACCACCCCCTGAGCAGAGGCAACAATCAGTTCAGCGCAGGTTTAGTCGGACAGTGGTTATAAGGGGGCCTATAAGGTTATAGGATGCCAGAAAAATATGTACTGGTACGAGGATCACCGCGGATGCATATGAAAAGTCACAAGGGGACAATGAGGCCCTATCCCAAGGATGTTCCTGAGTCAAACGTACACATAGCCGTCTCTATTATCTCTGAAGTGCCGGACGACGTGGAAGAGCCAGCTACCTGAGTCACTCCAGAGGATGAACGGTCACCACCACCTACGTAGTGGGCAAAAGGAAAGCAAACCAGTCAGAGAACCACCTACTCCATACCTAACCGGTGGAATTCCCAAAACCACAAGCAAAAGAATCTGTACAGACACTACCTTCAACTCTTACAGAATTCGAAAGGAAGTTAGCCAACCGACCTGGGAAGTGGACTCCCAGTACAAGTGAATTATCTTGGCAAAGTCTTTTGGACAGAGATCCACACCTCAAACGGCCTCATCCAAGCCCCATCACCAAGAGGATTGAAGAATTACATGCCATTGAGCCGACCATGCTCCCAAAGCCATCACCAAAATTGGCAATTCCAGAACCACTAGCTCCAGCGAGTTAACACAGCGAGAGGACTTCAGCATCGGATGACATTGCAGCTGCCACCGGATCACCGCCTGCCACGAGCGAGGCACCTACTGTAGCTACCAGCCAAAATGCGGCCCTTCTTGAGGCCCTACTTCAGCTGGTACGGTCGCCCGCCATCTACCTATACCACGCGGCCACCCTGTTGCCCGGAACGTCACCCAAAGGAGAGGCAGCCAGCTTCAAGGTTCTGGTGCCACCCAGCGCCGAGGCCAACTCCCAGGCCCTAATCCATGGACGTGAAGGAGGACCAATGATGGGCTCTGTCAAGACGTAGGTCATAACCCGACCTCCGACTTGGGCATCACCAGTCGGAGGAGCAGGCGAAGAGGTCCTTCCACTGCTCCACACAACTGATGTGGTCAAGACATCGCCCGACGTCACGGCCATTCTCATAGCCACTTTTCTCGGATGAGGGAAGGAAGAGAGGCAGCACAAGATAATCAGATGACAAGTCTGCCCCACATAGTCGATGGAAGAGAACGAGGGATGAAGAGGATCCACAGAAAACCTGCTGTCGAGCTAGAGGCCATCCCTGGGCTTCCGGCTCCGGGACTTGCATCCGAGGACATGGTAGCACCATCAGAACCACCACTTCCACCAACAATGCAGACAGCAGCTTGGGTGCGAGCAACCGAGTGGGTACGCGACGCAGCCTACAGACTACCCCTGATGGCAACGGAACCACCCGACACCGGGATCAAGAGGGCCGAGCTGGTGGTCACTGTCTGACTTTCAGCTCCAGTCCCAACAACCGAGGGAGTATACCACATAGCCTCCAGACTATCCCTAACTGCAACGCAGACCACTGATAAGCTTGATGATGCAGCCGCAGCTCGTCCCCCAGCACTTAGAGGTCAGCCCTCGACCACTGCTGGGGATGGCCACACAACGACGGCTGAATTTCCACGTTGAGTGCAGCAGCCCCGTGCCTACCAGGTCAAATCGGTACCAGGCAGTTACCGAGAGGCTCCCTGGAGGCCACCTGTCCGAATCCACAGTATGCAATGCTACGTAAGTGGGGGCAACCACTGAAGATGAAGGGAATGCCGCAGTGAGTGAATGTGCCATGCACAATCAGACTTAAAGATTGATAATTGATAGCAGTTAATATGTTAAGAAGCTCTCAGCTTAACTAACCCTCTTAGCTTTCTTTTACACAAGTTATATTCCTGCTGTGCGACACATAGGAACCCTGGTAGAAGTCAGTCTTTTTATTTTCTGCACCAGGCGGCTACAGCAGGATAGCTAGTGCACATGTTATGAGTGGGGCTTTGGGCACTTTCTATTATTTTATTTAATATTAATTGGAACAATCATAATTTGATTTTCCCCTAAGGGTTGAATTTTATTCTGTGTGCCGTCCACCATGAATTTGCATTCTTTTCATAGGTTCAACTCCGTAACCATTTTTTGTCTTACCACTATTTTTGTATGGTGGCACACTTTAAAAAAGAAGGCTCCGCAAGCATTTCCAACACCGGATATTCCCCTTGTGACATGACCTAACACAACCCAAGAACTCATGAAAAAGTGAAGACACCAAGCTGTGTTCACAGCCTCGGCACAGCTGCACACCACAGAGGAAGAAGAGAGAGGGGGGAGAGGGAGAGAGGGAGGGAGAGAGGGGGAGGGAGGGAGGAGAGGGAGGGAGGGAGGGAGAGGGGAGGGAGGGAGGGAGGGGAGGAGAGGGAGGAGGGGAGGGAGGGAGAGGAGGGGAGGAGGGAGGGAGAGAGGGGAAGGGAGGAGAGGGGGAGGGGGGAGAGAGAGAGAGAGAGCCAGTTCACCATGCAACCAAGAGAGAGAGATGTCTAGACCAGCCACCACTTCGGAGAAAGCATATAAAAGAGTCACACTACCTGCGGCCACGCACTATTCAAGCAGTCAGCTAACTTTGCCCCTCAAGGTCAAGCACAAAGCAGAGCGAAATGCACAGACCAAGGGCAATTACAGAAGCAAGTGGAGAGAAAAAAATTGTTCTTGAAGGGACAGTGCTATATTCCCTCAAAAGAATTTCTTTCTTGTCTCATTCCTTCGGCAGATGAGCTTACGTCGCAATGGAGAGGGGACGAATTAATGCATTACGTATTTTACCAATAATTAAACGACTTTGCCTTATCAGTGAGTGGGTAAGCCTTGCTGCTTGATTCCTACGGAGTTTTCATTGTTAACACACATCACGAGACGTCAGATTGTACTGTCTATCGACAGCAAGAATGGATGCTCCAGCCTGAAGAGTGTACTGTTCACCGACTGAGCCACCGAAGCTATGCATCCAAGGCATTGAGTACCACAGCACGCCGCCAGATAGCTCTACCAGTATGTTCCGCCACATCTCGATCTCCAAGCCGGCCGGTGATGTCACGCCTTGAGGAAGCTATGCTACAGCTACCATCTCTCCATCAACCACCCCTATCCAGCTGAATGAAGGGGAAACACCGTCCAGAAGACTGGTCGCCCGCCTGCTCACGACCAGTCCTCATTTTCTCCATCGCAAACTTTGCCGTATATCTTGACCAGTCTGCTCGTTAGCTCCAGCCTACCTTGTTCCTTCACTGCATTTGTGTCGAGGGAACCCCCTTCTCCTTGGTATCCACCGCAACTCGTTCCCGGGGATATCCTGTCTTCACCGCCCACCCAGGAATCGAGTCCAGGCATCGCACCACCTGCAAAGACTATATACACCAGAGATTCCCAAGGACCTCTTCAAAGCTCCCATTCATTTGGGCAAAGAAACACACCATGTGTTTGTAGCTTACGTAAGTGTACAGGATCAGTCCTTAGGAATCGCCAACCTACGCTTTTGGGGACTTGAGCTGGCAGAACCAATCCCTATGACCAACACAACCTCCAAGCTCCAGCCAACTGACAAACCTAGCTCAAACTCTTGTCAACCGGAGTTGACACACGTTAAGCAGCCTCCACAGGTTATGCATCGCCCAGGTATACCATCCGGAGAAAACCCACTGAAATGCATAGTGATCCTCACAGAACCTGATTTTGTGCCCTGTTGTAAAGCGAACAGGCCAGTCCTTTACGCTGGACACGCATCAGTACCTCATAAAAACTGAATCATTCCAAATCCCCCCACCACCAAATGCACCTGACCTAGCATCCACCTAGACTTGCTGTGACGTGGTGCCATTCCTCCGTTGCCCTAAGGGCGTCACGCGTCAATATAACTGGTTAAGTGTTATTTCCAGGACGTATTGCCAGCATCACTACTTCATTAAACTCTCTTGAAAATACGAAACTGTGAAAAATCTTTTGTTTTCATAACAATTAAAATTTTTTAATACAGGTATTAGAGCAAATAAATTATTTTGTAGAGTAAATTACATTAAACTACTATTAATGATATAATAGTAAGAGTTACAATTAAAATGAATAATTATTTCCTCTTATAACAAATTGATAGAATAGGAGTGAGCATGTACTGGAAGAATAAAATACAGTACAACAAACAGGAAATTGTCAGGTCAAATTTTAAAAAATACAGCCAACACTAGATTAACCGGGAAGGGCATGGCAAATTAATATCACAGTTATCCCAACAAAAGATTTAACAGAAACACATTCAAATTCCAAAAATTTCATCTAAACTAACTGTGTGCACCAAGTCATGTTCCTATGGAAAAAACATATGTTTTATTGAATAAATATAAATTATTCTTAATAAAGTGATGTATTCTGAGCAAAATGATACCCCAGTTGTGAATAAACAACCACTGAGCAATTAAAAATCTAAAAATATATATACACGTGACATAGGGGTTGTGTGTAGGCCAAACGCAATGCGCAATTCAGTGCATTGTGTATCTTTCCCACTGGGAATGAGACTTATGCTAATATTTAAACAGATAGAAATCTTCTGCTCAAAATTTTTCAGCTTTCCATCAGTGTGTTCACAGATAATTCAAAAACTTTAGAAAACAACAGCACTGCATAACCCCAATATTGCAATGCCAGAGGTAAAAACCATTTTGAAACATACTGAAAAAGAAAAATAAAATTGGTATTAATTAAATGCAGATTTATTTTAACTGTTAAATGTGTTGTGATTAAAATGTAGTAACCACCAGCTGAATTAGAACAGCATTTCCATGTAAAAATAATCAGCTTTAATGGGCACTGCTTAACATCAGTCAATAATAGAACAACAATTACTGTACATCACATACACAAAGCATCTAGACAAACCAGATAGTATTTATCCGCAATACGGTTGCCCTTGCATAAAGGTTGTGTGTGTATTTTCAGGACTGAATGTGTAATTTTTTCATCACAAGGTTTGCCTTTGCATGATGTTCAAGCCAAATAAATATTCCAGCAAACAACTTTTTGATCAAAATATAGGCCTAAAAAATTATGCAAATGATGTGATCCATGTAATGTGTCTCAATGCATAAGCATATATGTATCGCTTTGCATTTCTTGTGTCCTATCCTCTTCACTTCTTCTTCCTTGCTCCCTCTCTTTCTAGCTTGTGGGGAAATAGCGAAAGAGGGGAAGTGCCAGAAAAGCCTAATGTAGCACCACATTGCAGCATACTTTTCGTGGAACAAAAGCTGTTAACATTCCAAGACATTTTAGTTTTTTGCAATAAATGTACAAATTGTAGAAGAATGGTCGCACTGAAAATTGTTCATCCAGCATACAATATTAATATTTTATATCCACAACAAAGATTTATTGCACTTTCAAACTAAATAAACCTGCATTAAATGCATTAACTGGTAACTTCACCGAAACGGATTTATTCTAGCACAACACTGAACACCTACTGCTCCTTCGCCGCGCTGTGTATCAGGTAACAGGACCGCTGAATGGAAGAACAGTTAACAAGGTCATGTTTATAATACTGTTGTTGATGCACAAAAACAAACCTTACTAAAATGATTGTGTTTAAGTCTATAAGTTCAGGAAATAGGCCAGGTGAAGTGGCCCTGAAAAATCAAAGTTGACTGTATGTAACCTACTATTTAGAACTAACATGGGTAAATTGCTGAGAGCAACAAGAAAAGAGGAAGTAGAACGTGAACTCGAATAATACAATACAATAGTACAACCCCTTTTCTAAAACCTCTGATATTACACATTCTTTGGTCATGTACAATATTCATACAACATAAATTTACTTTTCTTCACCATACACTTTCCTGCATTTTACAACACTGTTTCATAGCTCCTTGGACAAGGCAAAAAAAAAAGTTTCAGTACATATTTTGGCGTGTATAGGCCACACATTTTTACAAAAAAATTAATACAAAAAGTATTATACACAAGATATTGCCATTAAATATTTTTCCCCCCAAAACATGCTTGGAAATTTGTCAAAATACAGTACATTTTAATGTTTTAACTTGAAGGAAGGAAGGTTGGTGAGCGGGAGGGAGGGAGGGAGGGAGGGAGGGAGGGAAGGTTGGAGAGCGGGAGGGAGGGAGGGAAGGAGAGAGAGAGAGAGAGAGAGAGAGAGGGAGGGAGGGAGGGAGGGAGGGAGGGAGGGAGGGAGGAAGGGACGGAGGGAGGGTGGGAGGGAGGGAGGGAAGAAGAGGAAGAGAAAAAATTTTCCACTTGAGTCATTATTTGTTCACTCACATTCATATACAAAATAACCATCTCGCAGATGTAAAATGTAAACATGTAGTCATGTTACCATATGTGGAATTGTAACTGCACAACATATATTTGTAAACATCGCAACATAATACAAATTTCTGTCACAACAGTTTTGTAGGAAAGAAATTTTGTCTGAATTGATTGTGTTTGTAAGAAACTGTGACTGAACAATATTTACAAGGATACAAATTATTAAGTGTGGCCTATACTTGGAATATTAATTATCCCTCATTTTTTATCCAAAACTTTAGGTGCGGCCTATACATGCATGCTACCTATACACGCCAAAATACATATAAGTGAAAGCAAGTTATCAAGAGATGAAGAAGAATGAAGTGCAGCATATCGCTCACACAACTGAGAGAAAACATGAGAGAAGTGAGAGGCACAGACGACTATGACTACTGGAAGATGGTGTCATGAGAGAAGGCAGCGGCCAAGCGGAACTCATCGCGTCGCAGGGAGGCGTACATGCGCTGTGGGGTGGGAGAGGATGCAGGTGCAGGCCTCCGGGCCATCGCTCGCAACACAAATTCTCGCTGCGATGGCTGAGGGAAGCTGGCTGAGGGACTGTGGCTCCAGGGCTCTTCGTGGTGTTCCCCGGGCCCCAGCTCCGACACCAACTGCAGTGCCTGCCACACAAACACACACACACACACACACACATACACACCATTGTGCATATTCCCTCATCCGCACTTTGTCCACCCTTTCACAATCACGGCCACACTCCTTGTGAATAGTATCTGTGTGTATATCAAGTAACTACATTACATCTGCACTTTCTCCTGTCTTTTGAGGATAGCTTAAGATGAATGAATTGAGGCCAGCAAGAAGCATCGCTGTAGGCACACCAGTCCCCCGGAAAACGGACGAGGTGGAAAGAGGCAAAAGTGGAGATGTTACAAAATTCTGTGGGTAAGGAAATAGGACCACACTGAGAAAACCACACTTCTCTCTAGTAACATTTACTACATTTCCCATATGCAAAAACCTGACTTGAATATTGCGATGCCCTTATCTCAAGGGAGTGGCAAAGGGGCATATAAAACCAGCCCTAAATTCATCCAAAATAAAACCCTACAATTGAAAAGCTCTTAAAGCAGACAAATGCAACATATAACTAGGTAACAACTACCAACAGCACATAATACATGACTTGTTTTATTTTCTTTTACTATCATCAAACATTTTTAGGAACATTTGACAAGCAAAAAAGTAGATATTAGATATTTTGTGTTTCAGAAATCTATTATATATATTTTGATTCATTTTCCAAGATAAATATCCATTTAAAATGGCACAAATTAAAATATTTGAAGCGTATTCTTAATTTTGAACAAACATTAACAAAACATCTAGATTAATCTGTTAAAATCTACCACCTAAATTGGTTGTCAATATCAATCTTTGGCAAGGATTAATTTACACATATTTCACATAGTTCAATTTTCTGTCCCATCAAAAATTCTTTGAACACTACCATCTAAAATGGTGACATTTGAGCAAAGCAGAAAAACCAATTTCTGATAATAACTCGTTTACATTGGGTTCCACATAGCTGAATTTCATTCAATTTGAAATTCCTGAACAGTATTGCCTAACATGGCAACCATTTCTGAGAACATTTGTATGTAGTCCACATACTAGGTTTAATTTCCACTCAAAAAACCAATTAGTTTGACTACTCCAGAATAGGTAAAACATTGTTTACATTTATCTGACATAGCTGAATCTCAACTCAAAAGCCATTTATTTAGATTCACAAAATTATGTTTATTATGCCAAACATGGCACCAACACATCTTTATAAACTTCAAAAGTTTAATACAGAATAGAAATTTGACACAAAATGTCACCTGGTTGGTCAAACTCATAATAAAGTATTCTCACGTGGGTATACTTATTCAAAACTTTTGACTTTAAATTTTACGTGAAAAATGTACTGATTTTAAAAGTACATATTCAAAGTTTTCCTACAATGTCTGCAAAAAAAAAAACTATTACTTTAACCATTAATTGCAGACTCCTTTGAAAACATGACAAGTTCATGAGTCTTATGCGCGCACCTGGCACCTACCAGATTTCGTCAGCGGACATAAAGAGTGTCCCTTCCACCAGCCTGACAGGCCATAATTATTATCATTATAGTCTGAAATTTCCTTTAACTTATCTTAGTACAAATGTCTCCGGGGCTGCCATTCTCTGTCGGAAAACCTAGTGCCTTGAGTATACATATTTAAAAAAATCTTAATTTTCTCTACTGGGGGTGGCTACAATTGAACAGCCAATCCCTGAACAATGAATATTCAACATTCTTCTATGTTGTTTCAAAATTGCCCTTTGCAAATATTCTTCCGCCGGAGGTGACGTCAGTGCCAACCCACACGTGACGCAGAGCGATGCTTTATCTCATCGCCTGCTGATAGCGTCCCTAGCGGCAGTCATATGTGTTAGTGATGACGGAGCTTGGTGCCTTAGCGGGTGTGCGAGCAGCTGCCACTTGCATCTGTCTTCGTTTCTGGCCCATGCAAGGAACTTCATTGCAGAATCATTGGGGGACTTGAACATTAGGTTAGTTTTTTATCATTTATTATATATAAAGCATGTATAGGAAACATGTGTACAAACTAGGGCACGTGATTCGTGACCGGAAAAGAGGAAGATTGATATAGGACACCCATGGTCCATTTCAAATAATAAGGTCTGTAGCAGCCCCTAGAGGCGGTGGGTGACAAGAACATTGCGTGGGATATTAGGCAAAGTATTTTCATTAGAGGAACACAAATTGGTATACAGAGCAAGTAAACCAAGATCTTGGATACACTGTAGGTATGGTTCATCGTACACACCCCATCATGTAAATAATAGAGGTTGGCACCCTTTGATTGCATACAACATTTACACTGTGAGGTTAAATTGATTGTTGATACCATGGGATGAAGCAGGATGACGTAAGTAGCAAAGAAGCCCCCCTTGTTGCAACTCTCTAGGACACACTGATTCTGGTTCAATCGCAAATTAAGGGAACAGTGGTAGCAATAGCATGGCCTAGTGAGTAGGCAACCCTTCCTGCACCCAGAGGAATTCAGCGAGGAGTCCCCGCCAAATGCATGACGAGTGTGTAATGGCACATAACAGCGAGGTCTTGAGAGCCGAAGACTGTGATTGAGGTGAGTACGGAGCTGCGCAGGAATGAAAGTGTGGAGCAAACGGGAGAACCCCGAGGCGAACCTGGTTAAATTCCCGGCCGGGTCACCCCCGGATGTTTGTATGCGGGCATTGTGCCGGACGATGCCGCTGGTCGGTGGGTTTTCTCAGGGTGAGGTAACATTCGGTGTTTGTATCGTTGGGCCCTTGCGACAGGTGGACAGAACATTGGACAGCTCACGCCACTTCCTTGCTGAGACACTCTGGTGTGGTATCCATAGGAGGTCAACCAGGCCGAAGTGGTTCCAGCCCCTTTCCTGCCACAAAAGCAGCGGTGGCAGAGTATGAAACACAAAATTTTGAAGATTCTCCTGGTAGAGGAGTACCTAGTCTTTCTGGGTGCTGCCAAAGGTGTACCAGCTGGCAGAGCTCGGTTTGCCTTTGAAATTGTGTGTAACTATCTTTGTGGTTAATAGTCTCTAGGATTCTCAGCAGGGGAGTTACGTTTTATAAAATAAGGTTTGATTCAATACAAAACGGAGAAATTAAACTCAGGGAAATAAGTTTAGATACCTATTATACTGAACGTATTTGAAAACAGGGTCGTTCTGCACTACTCCTATATCAACTCATAGTAATTTATGGAAGTTAATCCTGTCATGGAAATACAGGTGAAGACACCCTGGGCAAAGCTAAGTGTAATGAGTGGGCGAATTAAATCTGGCAAGAAAGATTCTAAACAGTTAACACAATTTAACAGCTCCTAACTACTAGGTATGTTCTGAAGGATCACTAGAAAGGAGAACTATCAGGAGGGTAGTTACCATTGTTGCAGCACCCTATGGTGATCAGGGGAGGTCCAGAAGGGAAGTCGACATGACGTGCTACCAAGTGGTTCTGGGTGTTACCAGCAAGTGGTGGCATCTTCAGGAGCCACTGGCGTGGTGGTATCTACCAGTAGCTGTGGGATCTACAGTGGCTGTAGAAGGCGGGTCAGCAGCTGCTGAAGGTGTTGAGCTTCTAGTCAGCGATTTCTTCGGCTGGGTTGAGTTCCTGGTCCTTGCGAGCAGTAGGATCTTTGAGTGCTCCAGTGGTCACGCACCCTAATGGCTGCCTCCAGCCCTTGCCACCGGCCCTTTTATACTGATATCGGCAAGGAGCTTGGTGAGGCTTGGTGGTGCGGTGTGTGGGACTAGCTAGCCTCGATCTCGGCGGTCAAGACTACTTGACTGCTGAGGCGGCGCTATTCATTTCTTATCTCCTCTGCGGGAGGCATGATCCTTTCTTATCACCTGTGTTTGAGGTGCTTGGAGGCTGGAGCTGCCGAAGTAGACTGAGTGTTGTGCTACAGTGGCAACTGTGGTACTTGCTTGGCCTTCGCTGGAGGGTGCCGATGTATCTGTCAACAGTACAATCTACGATCACGGGTCTGTAGTCTCTCTTGATGTGCACCAAATGTATCCTATAGGCCCGTGTCCTGCTGACATGTGATGCATTCCTGCACATTTGGTATGCACCCTCTAATTGCGAATTCGCCCCATCGTCGAGCACCAATGTTCATTCCGGCATGTCATACGCATTAGTACAAAAAATCATGTATCTACAGGGTCCACAATCATCACGTCATATGCAAATACAGACACATGGTTGGGAAGAATTGCACTACCTCCTCAAAGCCATCACCTGGTCGCCCTAACCTCAAAGGCTGGAATTTTAATTTTCAATGAGCCACCAAAACCCTTCGCAGAGATAACAAAGTTCAAGGGTTTGCTGTAGGAGCGCAGTACCCAGTTTACAAGATCGCCAGAGCCTTCAACGCCTCGTGCCAAGGCGATAAGAAATGTCAGTGCCTCCACCTCAGGAGATAAGAAAAGGGTAGTGCTGCAAAGAAGCTCTAATAGACAACCCCTGCAAAGAGAGGATAGCCATATCCACACTTCTTCAGAAACCAAAAAGCCAAGTATGTTAGTATAAATAGAACATGCCATCCTAGGCCCAGGAATAGTTGTCTCTCTATTCCAATCTGCATAAGGTCAAGGGAGTAATTGGAATAAGCGACCATCCACCCTCTCTTCCAGTCTGCATAAGGCTGCAGAACTGTCTTAAGGGTGTGATGGCCACTAGACCAAGAATGGTAAGTGGCAGCCAACCTGACCTTCCAGTCTGAATAAACAGAGGATTGTTTGCATGGTTAAAGCGTTGACCAGTAGATCACACAAAAAGTGCGCATTTCAAACAAGAGAAGATGCCCGCCGTCTGTGACCCTGAAGACTTCATCACCATCGAGCAGCTTCGTTTCAGATGTCTTCCTCCCACCGACCCTTAATCGTTTCCCTTTATGTTAATCAATTTAGGAGCAGGTCGTAAGGTATTCTTAAACAAGAAAGTTCCTTAAGAACTCCCCAAGTAACGTTAGGTTAGCTGCCTTGTTTATTTATAACGACGTATAAAAAACATTTTTATTTAGCTTTGTCCAAATAACCTTTACCTGGGTTCATATAGGATTGAGTTTCCTAAATTTTTTATCATTTATTTTCGTAAGCATTAATAGGAGCGAGTATGGACTCACCATTGCATTTTCCATATACGTTAAATAAAATGTATTATTTAATATACCTTGGACAGTAACGAATTACTTTATGTGTGTTGCCCTATTCTGGACTTCAAAAGAGAGTAATATAGGATGTTTAGCCATTCCATGGTATATACTATTTTCTATGAGAATTACCAAGTTCTATTTATAATTAACCAAGGTGAAGGAAGTAACACGAACCAGTAAGGTAGAGTACCCAAATTAGTTAGAACGGCAAACTGAGGCCTGTCATCGAGGTTGATCATTGGAAGCACCTCGCTCTAGGAACATAAACGTCGGCCGCTGTCCTGGACCTTACCCTCTGGGTAAGCCAGCCGACCAAGGGGAGTGCGTCTCCTCTCACAACAAGTGCCTGGCAAAATGTCATATTGCGAAAACTGTAGAAAATTTTGCCCACTGTGTACACACGTCTGCCCTGAAAAGAGAGAAGATTCATCCAACTGGTAATTCAGAGAGATGATTGTTTATGGCCCTTCCAAATCTGACCCCCCATATAGTATTGAAGTATTTAAGAGTGTTTAGATCTAAAGCTTCCTGCGTGGAAGAGCATTGGGTCCAATTAACTCTAGGGTTTACCCACCTCTCTATTTGATTTCTGAATAATTCCAGGAAATTAAAATTATACAAATCTTCCCGACGTGGAGGACCTTCGACCTAGTCGGCCAGTTTTAAATAGGTTCCACAAGTACCACCTCCCAACCACCCCGATTTTACAGAGTTATAGGCTGTTTGCAGTAAAATGAGCACTTCTGAAAGCCCTGCTTAAGATCTACTTGTATACACGTTGTGTATTACTCCGCCTTATGTAAAATTTACATTGCTATGGGCTTCATCACTTTATTCAAGCATCGGTAAATGAAACTGTGAAATTATTAAGAAAGTAAATATTTTACAAATCTGCTAATTATTTACACTTTGATGCATTAAAAAAACAGAAAGTGAAAGAATTAATTTTAAGTTATCACAAATGGTTACCTAACACTTTTTATTTGACGTAAGATATGAAACTACTTTCCATCCATCATTACCAACTTTATTGGGTGAATGTCACTTAGTGTGCTCATTAAAATATATGCAAGTAGGTACAGTGACTGTTTTGTAAGGTTTATTTCTAAAGTGCTCACTTTATCGTGAACAGCCTTTACCAAAGTGGTGGAAGCAGATACCCCAATAGGGACGGGTAAAGGGGAAAAAGGTACTATCTGTTCTCCTCAACACACACACACACACATCCCCTCCTCACCCACCAGGCACAATCCTCAGGGAGGCAGCCCTGCTGCACCACAAGTACTATTATGATGAGTAAACCTGCCCCTGTATGAGCGTTGAGTTCAAAGATGGGGAGAAGTTGTTAAGAAGAGTGCGCATCGTAAATGTGCAGGAATGCATACAAGAGTCGACTGACTGTTTATGGTTTACATAGTTTCAGTATGTGTCAACAACACTATATAAAATTAGCTATTTTCTTGGGCAAGTTGTTTATGTTCATGGCAATTTTAATTTGGTATCGATAAAAGTATCAGTATTGAGTATCATGAGAATGTTTTGGTATCAATATTGGCATTGAACTATCCCTAATTTTATGCCCTAAGTCACACAGACACCATTTTTTTACTACAAAATCCAGCAAACATTAGTATGACATGACTTGCACCGTACGACGTCAACTTTATGGCAAGAGAAACGTATCACCGACTTTTCGTTGTGGCAGGTCTGACATGTTGCGTAGCCACTCTGATGCACTGCATTGATTACAATTATGAATATAATAAACAATATATATTTTAATGAAAATTAATTTTAAGATGCCACAACCAACTGAGAGTAAACGTTAAAATATAACCAGACATTTCCTGATATAACTCCAATCATACACCACGACGCAAGCCCAACAGTCACGTACCTGTGCGGAACAGTAGGCACCAGGTTTCTTTTGTGGGGGAGCAGGAATACATCATTAGACATGCAGGAGAATGCTGCACAAACATGCCCTTTCAGGGTTTATTCAGAAAATGTGCATCTAATGAAATAAATTAATATTTCAGGTTTGGTCACCATACAATATTTAAAAATGTATGACGACAAGTGTACATCAAGTATACAGACATCTGGGTTATCATTTTATTTGGAAGTCATAAATATGATTACTGAATTAATATAATATGCCATGAAAAAATCATGTTGATTTTACACCACAGAGGATTAAAAATGGATTTACAATGCTTGGTAAAGCCTATCACAACTCAATGTTTTTAACATTTTGGCAGACAAGGGAGACTAAGTCAACACCTCTCTGGTATAATTTTTTTAAAAGATCTCTACCTATTAAAATTAATATATTTGATTTAAAAAGTGTGTAATTATCATGCTAGAAGAGATTGAAAAAGGAATTCATGCAAAAAGTTGCAAAATTGTTATGTTTACAGGGTTCAGGGTGGGTCAAAATCAGGCCAAAATTTCCGAAAATGGTATCTATAGTGACCATACCACCATTAAGCGACCTTATTTCTGGAAACCATGAGGGATTGTTCTGGCGGAAAATAGAGTACCACTTAAGATTCTTCCTATTTCTATGGTTATTATGTGTGGTTACTCCTTAACTGCATATGGTGAGACTTTCCTTGAATCATTAAAATAATAAAGACATACAGTGAAACCCTGTTAAGAAGTTCCCACTGAAGGAGTTTTCCTGCTTAATAAGTTGAATAATTTTGCACCTTGTATATTTGCACATGTGTTAATTGACCCTTTTAAGGAGTTTTCCTGGTTAATAAGTATTATTTTTTCAGTCCCTTCAAAAACTTCTTAACAGAGTTTTACTGTAAATGTTTGGTGCAGGCTGTGCAACACACAGTATCCAAATAACTGCTAGTGCCTCACCTTCTGAGCCTCAGCAAACATGGCCCTGATCTTGTTGCCAACGGAGCCCCATGGCCCCCCAGGTACTTCCACGTCTGGCTCCGTCATGAGCCTGGCAGTGAAAGTACGCAGCCCGGGGCTGTCATCACTGTTGAACTTGTGCTCGAGGGAGTTGGCCTGCGCAATCACTGCCTCCACCCCTACTAGCTCCGAGATCACCTCCTGCAACCAACACTCTACACTGTGGTCCCTACCACCACCGCACCTCGGCACACTTCTCTACTGACGCACACATCACACAACCTGCCACATTAACACTTTTGAGTGCTGGCTATGTAACATTACGCCACCTGTTGAGTTCAACACAGTTATGTGGAGCGTGGCATCGTATAAATACATCCAAATTCCTTCAAGATACCCGAGACACAACATTACCTCACCAGTGGTTTTCGTGAAGTCCACTGCAACATAATAACACATCTGCAGCACTCAAACTGTAAATTACTCAAAAGAAGAGAATAGGTTGTGTAACTGTTACGGAGAAAGATAATTTCATTGGTTACATTGACAAATCACCATCACACTGGCTGACTGATAATCAGTAACGAATGTTGCACAGTATAATGTAGTGTGTGGTGTACATAGGTGAAGCTAGAGTTGAGGTAACGAGTGGTCACATTCCATAACCAATGTTGTGCATTGGTGCATAACCCCTTAACTTTGGCCAAGATGCATAGAAGATGATTAAGGACACTAAAAATAATGTTCTTTTGACTTATGTATACAGATTGGGTATACAGGGTATAACAGCTAAAGCTGGAAGTGGACTTTTGGAGTTTTGTTGTTTCCGTTAAGTTTCACAACGCTGGTAACCCAACTTTTAAGAGTTTGGCTGAAATCAATCCCAGTGATATCATTTGTTGGAAGACAGTGCCAGTACATGAAGGCAGTGTTAATCAGACTGCTGTAATTAGTATTTAATCATCACCTGTTTTGTTTTCTTGTAATAAAATGAAGTTTGAGCTTGGGGACGAAGTATGGATTTATGAGAAGCTAATTTTACAACAGAAAATTTGCATGTTCTTAGTCATGTAGAGCTTGTGTATAATGCATAAACGTCAATAAAGTCTGTTTGACCAAAATTGGTTAAGTGGTTCTTATTTTATTGTAACATAACCTCAACACAGCAACACAAATAATAGCACACACTATAGATCTACTGTGCTGTGTCGCGCTTAAAAGATTTTCCCATTCTATTTTACCATTGCAGATCAGAGTTTTAACCTGGGAGTTCTTAACTCGTGTGTACTTTCCTTATCCTTCTGCTATGACACTGCCATATTATTGTGCATGTTATCTATGGAATTCTCTCATGTAATGCTAGAGTAGTGAAACACTCATTCCTTGTTGAACTCACACTCAGAATAAATTGAATACAACCATAACATGAAATAGGTAAATAGAAATTACAGAAAAAGTTATTATATTCGTCTAAACAGTAATTTGTGCAATAAATCATTATAATCTACACTATTAAGGATGAGATATTGGTGACAATTCCAATCTAGCTGATTTATTGTAAACTACTGTTCATTTTATCTACATCCACTGTATTTAATATTCAGTAATATTGTCTTTTCTATTGTGTAAATTGAGTTGTGTTGGCTACATTGCTATGTATAGTTTTTATTTTATTATTTGACTACACAAGATGCACTGTCTTTTTAGGGATCAGTTTGTAAACATGTTTTGTGATGTAGCCTCTTAGTTGTGCATAATATAAACCATACTTAATTACTGATTCAATGGTAGTTATTATTTCCCTGTGAATACTCGTAATAGGTTATGGGCCCAGAGTCAGTGGAAAACTACTGGTCAAGTGAAAACGTTGGTTTTATGGGAAATTTTAAGTTTTAGGTTAGGGGCTACAAGTAACATGTGTGTATGACCATTTTCAGTGTACGGTTTCTGTTATACCACATAGTTTACGAGTATGGCAAGTGCGGCAAACGTAAATGTACCATTTGGAATTAAACCATTTGATGGTATGAACTTCAGAAACTGGTGCTACCGGATGAAGTTATTGCTCGAACAGAATGGTATTGTACTTGTTTTGTCAACTGAGCCACCGACTACAGAAGGTGATCTTAAAAAGTTTAACCACGAAGACGTCAAAGCAAGAAATATTCTCGTTCAAGGACTGGCGGACAACATGTTGTCGATGATAATGGGTAAAAGTACGGCAAAAGAAATTGTGGAAACCCACACACGAAAAACGGGGAATGAATTCCATGGTGATGGCACAGAAAGCGTGGCGAAAACTGGAGTACAAGAAGGAAAAGCCTCTACAAGAATTTTTGCAGCAATTCGAATCAATGGCTTCAGAAGTTAAGGTAGCTGGTGGGAAGCTTAATGATGATGAACTGATTAATCAATTGCTGGTAGCGATGCCATCTGATTTCGATCATGTTGTTTCTGCTATGGACATGTTGTATAACAAAGATAAGTCAAAGTTAGTCTGGAGTACATGAAGAATACTCTGTTGTCAGACGAAGAGAGACTTCTAAAGAAAGATGTTGATCCACATAATGTTTTTGCATCGTACAGAAGACCAAGAGGAGAATCTGGTCAGTACTCACAGCCCAGATATACTAGAGGCAGTAATGTTCCAGGTAGAAGTTTTAATGGAAAGTCCAAAACTGAAGTGTAAGGAAACAGCTGCAACCACAGATGAAAAGGTGAAATTTTCTTTTTTGACATGATTGGACAGTGAGAGTTCAACATGTAGCCATTGGACAATGAACAGTCTGCAATGATCAGTGGTGAGTCAACAGAAGTGCTTTTTGTTATTGATAGAGGTGTGAGTTGCTATATCATTAAAAGCTGCTATAAGAAATATCTAAGTGACAGCAGTGATGTGAATTTTGACATCAGTGTGGCTAAGGCTGGGGAGTCACTGAAAGTGGTGAGTAAAGGCAATATTACTTGTTTTTCTGATGAAGGAGATCGCATTAAAATAAGTGATGTTTTAATTTGTAAGAACCTGTCATTCAATTTACTCTCTGTACGTAAGCTAGATGAGAAAGGATGAGAAGTGATTTTTGAAAACTCTGGTATCAAAATTTTATATGGTAGCAAGATTCTGTTCGAACAAGTTTTTGGAAGGTTATATGCAGTGAAGCTGCATCTCCTTCCAGAGCATATGAATGCTGCTGTAATAAAGGGTGTGTCAAGTAAACTAATGCACAGGAGAATGGGGCATTCTTCTGTGTATCCCATTGAATTATATATTGTATGTTTGAAAGGTAAGCCCGTGTGAATATAAATGTTGAAAATGGAAACAATGTGTATCAAATATGCACTGTGTGCAGCTTATTATTTAGAGAGTATCGTGTAAGCCAAGATTTTCAACACAGCGCATTCGCACCTGTGTTTTGCATTTCATGGTGATAGCGCAGTAACGCAGCTGTCTTCGGCATCAATGATGACAATAGGCAGACATGTCTTTCTCCTTGGAAAAGTGCCGCTTTAGGCCGGGGCCTAGTCGGCCTAATGGGAAATCCGGCCCTGTCAGTAGTATGTAATAGTGCCTTGATTGTGTGATTGTTAACTATAACAAGTTCTATTTTTAATAATTAATTAAAATTGTTCACGTGACTGCATGCTGGATACTGTGCGACCACCAGAATATAAGTAAATTTATAACTCCAATGTCACAGTATCCACTCCCGCATGAAAACTTACTCATTTGGAACCCACAAGTCAATTTTTCGAGACCACAATAATAAATATTAATATTAAATTTTTTTTCTCCAACTACATTTGTACATGCGCTGTATATATCAATTTATTACGCCAGTGTAATTCTGCTCTCAAAACAGGAAGGCCTAAACCATACAATTGTGTTGTGAACAATTGAAAGAACATAAAGTGACTCTTATGTAGCTTATTAATGATGTTAAATATGCCCTGGGATAATACCTACGTTAATTGTGTTTTATTCTATTGTAATGCATATTTGCCAGTTGGTAGTATTGTGGCTTGTGTTTTAATGTTGTTTGTTTACAAGTTAGTAATATTTAGATATAGTGTCATGGTGGCCAGATATGCAGGGATGGGTGAAAGTGTTAGTTATGCGTAACAAGTTATGCCGTTCCAGTTCTGAGTAGATAACAGGTTATTTTTATAACAGGTTACCTTGAAACTGTTTATTGTGCATGCGTCGTGCTAGGAGTTATATAAGGGTAAGGCAGTTCAACGTTCCAAGATGTCCAACTAATAACGTTTACACATGCGCAGTTCGAGATTCTGGAGTGGTGGGGGAAGTTAAACTGTTAGGAGTAAACTTTTCAATAATTAACTTAGGGCCATATTAATAGCCATTTCTCAGACCTCGTCTTGAGATTGTATCAGATGATACAATCTTGATATGTATTTATAGTTTTGAGACTCTTGCACAAATAATTAATTGTCAGTTCTCGAGACATACGTACTTAGCTGTAATTAGATTCAAGCTTCTCTTTTCAAGTTATATTAGAGTGTGAGATACTTTTTTCATATAGCATCGCAAAGGGTCCTTCAAAGTATAAATAAATTGAGGCTTTTTTGCTGTCAATGCGCGTTTGCCTGCTGCTACATTCGAGTGTTTGTGTTTTGTTATATTTCTTCCTGTTTCTTATGCGGAAACATCTTAAAAATATTAAAAACTACACAGGGATAAAAGGCACTAACAATTGTACTTATACAGTACAAAGACAATAGAAAAGTAATGTGAGAACCACACATATGCAGAAAAGCCGCAGCGAATAGCTATAAACATACTCATTATAAAACATTTTGACACTGAAAGAAGATATTTAGTTTATACTTCAAGTTATACCATTTGACATGTTTTATAACAATAGTAGAGTGGAATATTACTATACATTGACGTAATAGTTATGAAATTGGTTTGTAAAAAATAAACATAATTAAAAAATGTATTGCTAGGTAGCGACAAGTGTTAAAATATTTTAGAAACTTAAAACAATATTAAACAAACATTACTATCCTTTACTTAAGATGCACAGCATTACAAGTAATTTTGTCATAAATTGTGCTTCCAACCAAAACCAAAACAAAATTAATTTATTGCTGCTATGCACTGTGACATTTTTGAAATGAAAGTGCTATAACTGTGATTATAGTATCTATCTTTTTTTAAATTAGAAATGGTTGATATAAAGCACTTTATTTATCCACAAACATTGCATCGCTTAAACTTTTTTAACGTCGTCACAGAGAAGCAAGTCCACAGATAGTTTGTTTTCTGTATTTTGTTAATTCTACACATACACACACAATTAACTGTAAAAGAACTAACAGTAATTTATACTTATATCATAATGTGTAAAATATGATGAACATATAACAGAGAAACTGAATAGAAAACCAGTGACAGTTCAGAATGGAACAATGAAACTGTCCGTTTCTGTTATGAGCGCAACAGGCACATAACCAACTGTATATAACTGGTTGTGTTGGAATAACTAATCTGATGCCGTTACGTACGCAACAGAACCAATAAGTGACAACGAGAATGAGAACTGGCTCAGTGGGAATTACTACGCATCTGCCTGTTATCGTTATGAAGCGTAGAGGTAACAGTAAAGAACTCCCATGGTAGAACTTCATATCTCCCCTTATTCAGCATTATATTAATACGTCGCTGATAAGCATCGTATCAGTAAGCGGCTGTAAACTTTCCCGTTTCTGATAGTGCATCCATGAAGATATTTTTTCACTGACTAAAACACTATCAGTTCCTGTTACAAAACATTTCTGCCTTGAAAATTCCCATGTTACCCCAACCGTTATTTATTTGAGAGTGTTTGCTACGGAACAGGTTCCTCACGTAACAGTTACCATTTGAGAACAGTGTTATTTTAACTGTTACGCTATATACCAGCCATCCCTAATGTTGGATGTTGTGTGCAACTCAGATTGTATTCTTTGTTAGTAAATGAGTTGTTTTAAGTTTTTGAGTGCATTAAATAGATGGGCAAATAAACAAAGTGTTTATTTTACAACAGACAGGAAACCGAAAATGTTAAATTGAAGTGAACATTTTTTTGTGCCTTAATGTAAATTACGTTTTTTTTTTTGTTTTGTCAGACTAACGTTACGTAATTATGAACAAAATGGAAGGAAATGTGATAAAGTTAAGTTCTGAAAGTAATTGGAAAACGTGGAAATTCCAGAATGGAGTTACATTGAGGGCAAAAGGTGTTTACAATGGGGTAAATGCTACACGTGTGAAGACCCAACCGGGAAGTGATGTCTACGAAAGACATTAAAGGAATGGCAACAGAAAGATTTCCCTAGCTCAAGATCTAATTATTACATGATTGGAAGAAGGACCAATGACCCGTGTTTTAACATGTGAAAGTGCTGAAGAAATCTGGAAGAAACTGTTGACAGTGTTTGAAAGAAGATCTGATCTTTCTGTACACTTGCTACAACAGAAGTTCTTTCATTTGCAATTTTTGCCAGGTGAAAGTATGTCTGAGTTTTTGTCCAGAGTCGAAGATACTGTCAGTAACTTAAAACAGCTAGGTGAAAAACCATCAGAAACTATGATTATAACCAAAATCCTTATGGCCTTGCCATCAACTTACGCTCATTTTGTTAGTGTCTGGGACTTGGTTCCGGTGGATGGGCAGACTATGGGAAATTTGATAGCTAGATTGTTGATGGAAGAGGAGAGAGTTCTATCATCAAAAGAAGAGGACTCAGCAGCATTTGCTGCCGCAAGGAAATTTAATCTCATAAAAAAATGTCTTGAATGTGGGAAAACCGGCCACCTTCAGGCCCAATGTTTCAGACTGGGTCTAGGGAAAAATTCTATTCGCTGTCATTTTTGTAATAAATTAGGACACATCAAAGGGACTGTTATCAATTCAAAAGAGAGACACAAAAATATGTAAATACAGATGAAGAAGCGTTCACTGTCTTGACATCAGCCTTGATAGGTGATACGTGCGATGACTATACTTGGTTTCTGGATACTGGAGCTTCAGAACATTTGTGTTGCCGAAAGAAACTTTTCTCGTCATATCGTACTTTGAATACAGACAGGCAAGTAAAAATTACAGATGGAAGAGTTTTGCAAGCTGAAGGCATTGGAAGTGTTAGGTTATTGTCAGATACTTGTGAGAGTGCCTCAAAAATCATATTGTAAAATGTACTGTTTTGTGCCAGAAATGAAAATAAACCTTTTTTCAGTAGGATCTGCACTTGAAAAAGGCTGCATATGGTTTCAAACAATAACGTCTCAAAAATTCTAAATAGAAAAGGTAAAATTTCAGCCATTTGCAGAATGTGCAGGAAGCTTATATAAAATGCAATTTAGTCCACATGAATCAGCCGTTGCCTTTGTGGGTGAAAAACAAGACCTTCTCTCTTGGCATGAAAGAATGGCTTACCAGAACCTACAACAGGTAAAAGGTTGACTGGTGGACCAGAGGTGTTTTGTGAACCTTGCATTGTAAGCAAGCAAACAAGAAGTTCTTTCAAAAGCAGTAACACAAAAACTTCAAGAAGTGGGGAATAATACATGCTGACTTGTGCGGTCCCATGGAAACTCCATCTATAGGCTGCTCTAAATATAAGGACGATTACTCTCACTTTTGTCTTGTCTTTTTTTTTTTAAACACAAAAATGAGATCAAAGAAAAATTCAAGGTGTTTACAGCGTGGTTTAAGAATCAGAGTGGTGATATGTTCAAAACACTTTGTACAGATTGTGGGGCAGAGTTTGTTAAAAGTGACATGGAACAGTTGTTATCAGGATTAGGTGTTGTACATGAACGAAGTGTGCCATATTGTCCAGAACAGTGTGGTAGGATAGAATGGGAGATGCGCACAATAGGTGAGGCAGCCAAAACCATGATGACAGCCAAGGGTTTAGAGAAAAAGTTTTGGGCTGAAGCTGTAAACACAGCAGTCTATGTGATAAATAGAACAAGCACTAGTCCAGTGGATGGGGAAACACCTTGTAAATTGTGGGAGGAAAAGGATTATGACATAACATTGTTGAAAGTGTTTGGATTAGAAGCATATGTTCATTTTGCAGATCAGACAAGTAAGAAATTGGATTTAAAATCTAAGAAAGGCATATTTGTTGGCTACAGCGAAAGATCAAAAGGATTTCGTGTCTTCCTACCAAGTGAAAACAACTTGATAGTGAGCTGCAATGTAAAATTCACTCAGAAAAGGGACAGTGGAGAAGCACTGCAAAGAAGCATTGGATATCCGAGCAATATGGAAAGTGATACGAGGGATACATGTGAGGATCCAGAGAATGGTGAAAAAGAAGACTTCTTAGGGTTTCCTAACATCAATGAAGAAGAATCAAATGTTAATACAGCCAGACCAAGTGTGCTAACATAGGAAGAAAATGAGGCTGGGAACATTGAACCGGAGTACGAGAGTGTCAAAGAAAAGGGTTTAGTTGATATTAGGTGTTTGAGAGATAGAGACAGCTTGAGAAAACAAAAAAGGTTTGAGTGTGATTTTAATTTGCCGTGCATTATCGAAACTGATGATCCTGCCACATTCGAAGACATGACTAGTGAAAACTCAGAAAAATGGAGAAAGTGAATCAAGAATTGGTAAATTTAAAAGAAAACAATACATGGATGGAAGTGGAAGGGCCCAGTGGGGGATTTAGGGGAGGGGCACAGGGGCATGTGCCCCTCCCCTAAAGACCATAAAATACACTACCTAAAAATAACACATTTTTGAAAACATTGTACCTGTAAGTAGAAAGGAAATTTTGCAAAGGAGCATATTCTCCAGTATAGTGGTGACTATTAATGGACACATTTGACGCACTGCAATTTAGTGGCACTCAACTTAATGCTGTGGACCTACTTTGTGAATACAATACAATACAATATACAAATGTTTTCTTCTGCAAGAGTTCGCTAGAAGAAGTGTTGTCTACCGAGAATTTTTATTTCCTTGTCTCGACCACAGACTCCCCACTAAATGGCCACACACTTGTGTGAGTGAGGCACAGCGTTGGCACATCTAGTGCGATATCACCTTTAGAGCAAGGCACTGAACACGCTAACACGCTGCAACGCAGTTTACAAGGAAGGTAGGTGGCTCACTGTCCCCTCCCCCTCACCCGTTCCGTTAGTATTTCCCAATACCTGTGTTTCCCCAGCATTCCACCCTGCTGTAGTCCGTGTGGACAGTCAACACGTGTGCAAGTAGGAGACATTTGTTACGATGAATAGAAAAAGACAACTGGATTTGGATACATTCTTTTTGAAGAAAATAACTGTGAGTTTAAAAGTTTTGCTAAACCGGAATAAACTGTTCTGTTCTTTTATGTCAAACATTATTGAAGCCAAAAAATGGAACTGTGTGACAGGTCCTTAAGGGTCCTATGTACCTGGAGTTTTTTTCAGTGTTTGAGGCAGCAGCAGAATTTAAAATAAAAATAACATTACTAAAATAACAAAATATGACACAAGAAAATACTACACAGAAAAAAATTGGTGAAATTTTATTATTTCAATTTATGAGGTTTGTGATGTCTTAAATTTAAAAAATTACCAGAATTTCTCTGAGTAAGAAGTCAGTTACGCATTTCATCGTTGCATTCTTGATTTTCTAGATTAGCTAATTAACCCGGCCTTATGTCTGACTTCTGTTATAAAAAACCTTTCAAACTTCAGCTTGAGGGTATATCTTTTACTAAAAAAAATTACACAGCCATTAACTTATATAACAATTTTATAATGACTCGGATGCAATTTAAACAAAATCTAGTCTAATTTAAAAAATTGCAAATTAAATTACATGTTTGTATCACATTTTATAAGAAACTGTCTACGTATATAGTCAGTTCACGACTGGAACAGACTTATGAACACCTTGGTCGTCAGCAGCATGCATCATTACTACAAAGAGCGACTGATGCAGTTACAGTTAGTTTGGCAGCATGGGGAGAGAATATAGTTTGAATGTTTTAATACATTTTTTAATCTATTGCTTAAAAATGGGAGTAGGAAAGATTCCGAGAAGGTCTGTTCCAGTCATGAACGGACTATAGGCCTATATTCTCATGGTATTTTTTTCCACAAAAATGAATCATTTTGTTTTTTTTTTGCTTAACAAACCACGCCCACAGCTATACACTATTACAGAGACTAACAGAAACCCACTAACAATTAATTACATTGTGCACTACCAAACATTAGAGTTCTGTTTCAACTCTTGTATGTCCTTTTTGACATTGCGTCGCCTGAAAACCTATCTACGGAGCACAATGACCGAAAATCGGCTAAATGGGCTGACTTTGCTGCATATCCACCAAGACATTGAGCCCACAATGAAGCCTGAAGAAGTTCTTGATATCTTTGCTAGGAAGCACAAAATATTACAATAAATTGTAATTTTTGATCTTCAACATGTTCATACAAAGTGCTAGCTGTGAGGAGTATACACTTGATTATGTCAGTTATAAGTATTTACTTACTCTCTTACTCTCTGAGTTAGGAATAGGAAGAATATTGATGTATTGGTAGGGGAATAAGTCCTTTGGTGAAAACAATGTTAATTATTCAGCTGCATTATAAAAGAGTTACATTTTTACATTGTATTTAGTCATCATATACCCCACCACCACCTATCCAGATGACCATGGCCGGCATTGTAAACTTGTAGATTTAAGTAAATTAGATGCTGTGTGGTGATACTCCTGTGTAAAATTGTTCACTGAAACAAATTATATCTTTAAAAATACTACAATTTATGCCAGCTATATATTAAATGTTAGGTTCAAAAACTGCTTAAATAGCACCCCCCTCCCCCCCACCCGCTTTTAGCTTGAGACACCAGCAAAAAAATTTGCTATGGGCCTCCTCCAAAACAAAAATGTGGATCCGCCCCTGGAAGGGCCTGTAGACGTTAGCTTAGTAGAGACAAAATGGGTATTTAAAGCAAAGAGAGGTGATAAGAGTATATAAAATCAGACTTGTTGCCAGAGGATTCCAGCAACAAGGATCCTTTGATTCATCTGAGACATATGTTCAACAGTGCGGGTATTTGTAGCGGTGGCAAATCAGAGAGGCATGCCCATTCATCATATGGATGTGACACGGTTTTCTTTATGGAGACATTGATGAAACTGTGTTTCTTTCGGTGCCTGAAGGAATGGAAGTGGAAGGAGAAAACATAGTACTCAAATTAAATAAATCCTTGTATGGCTTAAAGAAGTCATCAAAATATTGGAACACAAAATTCAATGAAGTTACGAAGAAGGAAGGATTCACCAGGTCAACAAGTGACTTCTGCTCGTATTTCAAGGGAAATAAATCCCATGGTCTCTATGTTCTACTGTATGTGGATGACCTACTAATAGTAGGTACTGAAGAAAGTGATATAAAGACAATCAAGATGAAATGAGCTCGTACTTCAGAATGAAGGATTTGGGAAAGGCTTCTACATATCTGGGAATTAAGATTGAACATGAGCTATGTACTGGAGAAACCACCCTGAATCAGACGTCATACCTTGAAAGTGTCTTGCGAAAGTTTGGGATGACCGACTGTACGCCAGTCTCCACACCGCTTGACCCGATTAGAAAGGTCAATCTACATAATGTTGAGAGGTGTAATAAAAACCTAGAGCGGCAGTGCCGACAACTCATAGGTTGTTTAATGTACGCATTGTCAGGTACAAGACCGGATATTTGTTGGCAGTAACATTCCTGAGTTGATATCAAGATATAGCCAGTGATGAGTTGATGACAGCACTCAAGAGAATACTTAGTTACATCAAGGGAACAGTTGAATTGAATATGGTGTACAGGACGGGGCAAATTCAGTTACAAGGCTACATGGATGCGGACTGGGCCGGAGATCTTGAAGATAGAAAGTCAACATCCGGATATTTGTTCTAGTTGGGAAAATAAACCGTGGTATGGTCATCTAAGAAGCAGACTTTTGTGGCCCTGTCATCGATGGAAGCTGAATACATTTCTTTGAGTGCTGCGGTATCTGAAGTTTGCTGGCTGAAGAAACTGTTTCAAGAGTTGAATGTGTTTCAGCAGTGTGACAAACCTATAACTATTACTGAAGATAATCAATCTGCCATCTCCAATGTTGAGAACAAGCAACTGAAACATGCGGATGTTCGGCATCACTTAGTTAGAGAAAAAGTTAGTGATGAGACTGTAGCCTTGTGCTATGTATCAAGTGAAGATCAGATTGCAGATATTTTCACAAAGGTTCTTAACAGGCCCAATTTTGAGTGGCTTCGGAAACACATGTAATTTTTTTTATTACATGTTTGTATAAACCCAATGTGCTTTATGGGTTAATTTATTATTTCAATTGAGGGAGGGTGTTGTGAACAATTGAAAGAACATAAAGTAATTCTTATGTAGCTTGTTAATGATGTTAAATATGCCCTGCGATAATACCTATGTTAATTATATTTTAATGTTGTTTGTTTCCAATTAGTAATATTTTGATATAGTGTCATGGTGGCCAGATATAAGTTGGTGGTGGTTGTGTGTAACTCAGATTGTATTCTTTGTTAGTAAATGAGTTGTTTCAAGTTTTTGAGTGCATTAAATAGATGGGCAAATAAACAAAGTGTTTATTTTGTAATAGTTATAGTACCCTTATTAGCAATGTAAATATTCTCTTGTGCTTCATTCTATGAATAATACTTAATAAGATGCTAGTCTGAAAGTGCCTGTATATTGTGTGAAGTAGCAAAGACATACAAGAACCAAGCTGTGCAACACTAGGTTTTGCAAATCTTCCATGTAGCCAGCCACAGCATTTCTATCTCTAGGGAATAATGAAGTGTAGAGATAGAAGGATTACCAATGGTGATGATTAGGGAAGTTTGTCAAAAGACATTTCCTACCCTAGTTGAATAATTTTGTGTGTGCAGAACACGTGCTTGCGATTCACCGCAATTTGCGAATAAATGTTAAATGTATACGCACACTGTAATGAATCGAAGGCCACAGACACCGCCGGGTTCCTTTTAAAAAAGAAAAAGAAAAAACACTCCACACTGCTTGAGACAATAAAAAAGCAAAAGCGATTCCTTCCTACTTTTATTGTTTTATCCTGGTAGCAGAGAGAGAGAGAGTGCTAGTGTTAAGAGTATGTGTCCGAGCAAGAGAGCGAGTGTAGGATTTTTGCGGCAGGCACGTTAACAGGTGTTCTAGATGCCAGATGTGATGTGAACGACCTTCCCAGCTGACAGTCAAGATCACGAACGAGGGATGGTGACTACTGTCACGCTCACAGAGCAATGTGAAATACAGAAGCAAAGGAGAGAAAATTGCTCGTGTAGAAACAGCTTTGCATTTCTGCAAAGGAATTTTCACTTTTTCAACGCATCCCTCTGAAGGTGCTAGCCTGAGAGGAACGTTGATTTGACATGGAAAATGTGCTTTTCCCTCAGGCTGAAAACCAGCAAAAATTGGGCAGATCACTATTCTTGCTTTGCTGCCTTTATCATCGCAGGAAAGGGAATGTGTTCTGTCTGACACACGGATGTCAGGGAGAGCCACTGGTAAGGAGACAAGTAGAGGAGACGGATGGTACTTCTTCGAGGAGGGGGATTCGTTGATCTATTCTGCCCTGCAGACTACCAGTACGTAAAGTGCTGCTGAACCATAAGACAGGCACGCCTGCAAGCACCAGTACACTTCCTCCAAAATTGGTTGGTGGGCTCCTGCATCCCTCTGAAGTCAAGACTGCTGACTCTGTACAACCGTCTTCTATCTCTCATTTGCCAAGATAAAGGCTAGAGGAACGTGCTAGTACTCTACGGATACTAGACCTCAAGGATGAGCTTCAGTCACTGTGGAGAGGGGGAAAATTGACACAACACTTTTTGAATGATAGTTTTAAAGACTTCAGCTCCATCCCTCACGTATTTTACACAGAGTTTGAAGCTTAATATTATTATGTTAAAAAGTCAGATTGTACTGCCTGCCTTGCAGCTTTTATTATTCACCAGTCCACTCTATTATGGTAGGAAGACAAGCGAGTTTAATTACTCCCTGCTAGATCACACTAGTAGTAATATCACTTGTCTTTTGTTTTGTATCCCCTCCGGCCGGCTGGTGAAGCCACAGAGGCAAGTCATGCATTCGCATCCCCTGCTCAGCGACTACCCCTTGCCCTAGTGTATCAGCCAATCAGCGATGGGCAAAGGCCCACAATGAGTATTAAAGGTGAAACGGCCCGCGTCTCTTGGCCAGTTTTTGTTTCCAGCACGCGCTGCTCGGATCCAATTAAATTGTCAAGTCACTTCCAACACTCGTTGCTTGGAATTAATCCCCACCTTAAGCTTAGCTTAAACGTTGTTGTGTCTAGTACGCGTTGTTCAGGCCCACGCCAGTTGCCACGCTAATTTTGTATTGGTGCCATCATTCCAGCATGCGTTGCTCGGAACACACCCCTTTTCCGACGGTACAAATCAGCAGAACTTGCGGTAGGTTAGGATAACGTCAGTGAGGAGACATCCGCTACGTACCCATCAAACCTACACCCCTCTGCCTTCACTCGTGATTGCAGTGGATCGTATCCCAGTCTTTGTAAAGACTACCATCCTGTCACTCTCACACATAGTTGCCCAAGCAAAGTGCCAGCGATACTGTGATGTCGTTTCCACAACACGTGCACAACAATGCAAGAAGTTAACCAGTAATTTATATGCACCCTTTTTGAGTCGAATGCCTCTGTTGGCCAACCTCACTTAACACTGACTGTACTCCTGCCACCTTCAGTCTACCGACCACAGAAAATTCACACCACTCCACCAACATCACATACGACTACACCATAGAAAGTGCCTGCCTTGTTGAAACGTCACCCAAGTAGCCTTCCATCCGCCATACCTGCCAAACGTAGACTTTCACCAATTAGCAAAGATTTTGTGTCCTGCCAAGTAGCTACACGGCAAGTTCTGTATACCGGCAAAGCCCCTTTATCACGTCAGAACTGAACCCCTTCAGAGGAGAGACTGGCAATCTCTTTGAACAGAAACTCCCGGAGCTCGTAGATATTTGCCTGATATCCATCCCATCACACGTTATTACTATATATCTATGTATATATAGTAAAATCTTACTTGTATTGAACAGCAAAGAGGCATTTTGTCAGTGTTTACTGTTACAGTATTCTTTTTACACCAGTTTTATTGTTTCTCTTTCCATTATTTATCAGTAAACATATGGTACTAAATATATAATTGGAGGGTGCAAAAACAGTGACGGAAATACTAATGAAGGTCAAGATATCGTGATTCTGTGGTATGTAACAACTGATAAGGGACAGAGCTATCTTGGCTTCTGAGATTGAGCCGCGTATTGTGGAAACATTCTCCGCCGTTTCGCCTCGCATTGCAGCAGCTTGCATCATCAGGGTTGCAGTACAACTGAGCAGCAGTTTTCACCCTGATGATGTCGGAGACCACTTCCACAATGCGCGGCTCAACCTCGGAAGCCAAGACAGCTCTAAAGAAAATGGTCGCAAAATCCTGAAAATATGTTTGATAAGGGACAGTGCATGTTTGAGTTCAAAATAAAAGACGGTTATCTACAACCGAACAGAAGCTGTATCTTCGTAGTGTAAAAATCTTGGGAAAACCAATACTAGTGATTGTACTTGGGTAATTTTAAATGTGATGACATAGTACAACATCGATCACACAAAACTGACTGTGACCGCGACAATGTGGGTGATACGGCAAATGTGAGCTCGCTTCAGGTTGTCCATTAATTTTTACTGTTAAATATTTATTTTTAATTATTTTCACTGAAATATTAACTGACTAAAATAAATTAATAAAAATAATATTAGTTTAACATAAATTGTTACAAATTTGTATTCCAAAAATACACATTCATATTTTGCTTTAAAATTTGATAAAATTGAACTATTTATTGAAGAAAAAAAAAAAAAGAAAGCGAGAGAGAGAGAGAGAGAGAGAGAGAGAGAGAGAGAGAGAGAGAGAGAGAGAGAGAGAGAGAGAGAGAGAGAGAGAGAGAGAGACACACACACACACACACACACCTCATAGTGTCGCTGGCTAGCCTGGGGGTTGCGGGTGAGCCTCTCAGCACGTCTGACTATACTCTGCAGGGAAGCATCCAGTCCCGGTATGTAGTCCTTGTGCTCCTCCAGCAGGCACGACACAGCGGCATGCAACAGCGAGGGCAGCAGTAACTGTGCCACCCCACACATCTTCTGTGTGTTGAAGAAGAAGAGCACCTTCTCTGCTTCACGCACGTCGTCAAACAGCCTCTTCTGGCGCTGGGCAGGCACCGGCTTAGCCACCTTCCACACTTCCAACCACATGTTGTCCTTGATCTGCATGCGCTGGCTCAGTGCACCTGCCACCACACCATTAAAGGCTATTCACGATAAAGTGAACATTTAGAAATGAACCTTAGTAAAATGTTACTTCCCTACATGCATATATTTTAATGGGCTCACTGAGTGACATTCACCCAGTAAAGTTGGTAACGATGGATGGAAAGTAGTTCTATAGCTTAACGTTGTATAAAAAGTGTTAGGTAACCATTTGTTATAACTACAATTATTTCTTTCGCATTCTGATATTTTTTTTTCTTTTTTACTGCACAGAAGTGTAAAAATTAGCACATTTGTAAAGTATTTACTCAATAATTTCACAGTTTCATTTTATCGATGCATGAATGAAGTGGTGAGGCCCATGGCAATGTTAGTTTTACGTAAAATGGAAGGATACACAACATGTATACAAGTAAATCTTAAGCAGGGCTTCCAAAAGTGTTCATTTTACCGTGAATAGCCTATACACACACTATCATTCTCCTAAGTTGCCTACACCTTCACACAGCCGCAGTGTTGCTGGTATTCTGGCTGAGTGTCTTCACTAACATTACCAGCCTCTATGCATAAGACTATTATTGACCCTAGCAAGCAACCATAAGCATCTTTAATGCATTATTACATTTACATTAATACAGTTACTTAGCTTAGACAATTATATTCAGTACAAAAGGTAATGTAATTTAATTGGAATTTTCTTTTTAAATTTCTAAAATAAGCACAGAAAATACTCTTAAAATTATGACTTTTAGCTCCAAATCTATCGCGTGTGCAGCATGAAGGAAACACTAAAGGCACCCACATATCACCATCCATTTGCTTATCATGGCACTTTACTGTGAGACTTCATATTCATACTGTCTCCACAGCTTTCACAGATGCACTGATTATACTTCATTACTAACACTGAACGTATTTCATTCTAAAATAATATACATTTTTTTGAGCACTAACCTTATTTCCATGTCCATAATAATATATGGATAACAATTTTAAATTTTTAATGGACAAAAGTGTAATAAGAGGTAAATTATAAATGTCATACAGAGATTATCAACTGGTTGTTGGTAGTACTGGCATTCACAGACCAGATGACTACCGTGTGTGTGTCAAAAGTCAAATGTACGAGAGCATAGTCTGGAGAAGGTAGGCGCATGATTTTAGAAAATTAAAAATTAAATTGTATTATTTAAATAGTCTATATTTTTTATTACAATTATGTTATAATATGATTCCATGATATGATGTCAGAAGGGAAAAAATATCAAAATGGAATAATTGTTTTGCCCACTGCAACCAATTATTTTTTGTGGTAATAAAAAAGCAGAAAATTAGTTAGAATTGTATGAAAAGTTCTGAGTGTTTCTGGAAACATCATGGGCAAGTGAGAAAGTGGTTAAACCAAAGTAGTAGCAATGCTACTTCACTGTATCAATGATGAAGGTACACAAGTTTATAATTCTTTCAAATTTTCTTCAGAAGACATCTCAAATCAATTACAATCAGTTTTGCAGCAGTTCGAGGCATACTGTGTGCCAAGGGGAAATGAGGTCAATGGATAATATACGTATTTTCTATAGTACTGTTCAGGAAGAAGGCCAACCATCCGATAGCTTTTAAATGGAATTAAAGCCACAAGCAAAGTCGTGTGCCTTTAAAAAAGAGAAAACTTTTATGTGGAAGAAAATTGTTTTATGCATCGCTGATGAGTGTGTGCAAGAGTGACTGCTTTGTGAAACAAGAGATGCCCATTCAACAAGCAGCAGACATTTGTTACACCTCCTAAGCTAGCAAAGTATTACTAAGAGAGAATGAGATGAATATTAGTTGTGGTAGTATGACAGTGTGTCATAAATGTAGGTGGAGTCACATATATATTTCACGCCCAGCTTATAATTGAATACGAAAAAAGTACAGAATGAAACATGTTGTTCTCGAGATAGCATGAAGGAACAGATAAGTGAAATGCAAAGAGACACTGAATCTCAAGAAGATATGTTTTACACTGAATATTATTTTACCATTTCCACAGTGGTAGGTAGAGTCATCTTGCCCAAGTGATGCACCACTAATCCTCAAAAGCTAGCACGGTATGTTCAGGGGCAGTCAAATCAACTGATTCTGTTAAATGTTAAGTGGGTGGAACAGCTTTGTCCGGATAATGTGATTTCGAACTAGACACTGGTGTTAAGGGTCCTATGTACTGAAATGTTTTCTCTGAAATTGTTGTTTGCGCCTCAACACAGGTCTCTGTAAATAAATGTTCTGGAAAAATAAAGTTTTGCCAGAAGGAATGAAACTACTGTCTACATTGCTATATTTTTACTTTTATCATATTAAATGTATTAATGGAGAAAAAAAAATAGTGAAAGTGAAAGAATTTCACATTTTTAAAGATTGCCTATGAAGTTTCTTTAAGCGGTAAGAGAAAAGTACAACGATACGCAGATAGTTTGATCTGTATACTTTCATTGCATGTAATAAAACCCCACTGTTACAGATCTAGTTTAGACAGTAAAGCATTAGGACAGAAATACTGCATGCTTTGTGTGTAGCAGTGATGAGGCGCTAGGCATGCGTACAGTTTCCTCGTTTCTTGACCTTGAACGCGCAGGTACATAGGACCCTCAAAGTCAGTGTGTTACAACTGGATATTACCCAGAAAATATACATTGCTGTGGCAAAGTTGAAACAAGTAATCACCACACTGAAGTAAAGTCAGAGGCCAGCACTGTCGTACCTACACACAGAATTGCTCTTAGTTCGTTGCAGAACAAAAACGTTTGGCGCAGTTACAAATTGATGATACAATTACCAAAGTAAATAAAGCAACTGAATGTGTTAATCCATGATTAGTTGTAGAAAAAGTAATGTAGATTTCAGGTTAGCTTGGATCTTCAACATTTAAATTTTGCAATTAAATGGGAACATTGCCCTATTCCAACAGTAGCAATTAAGTGACAAACTGAATTTCACAGTATTAGATATTTAAATAGTTAGATTGTTTCGGTTACTGTGCAGACATCGTGAGTCCCTGTTAACCAATCATGGTGACGTGCTGGTGAATGTAATGTTGATTGTGTGTTAACCAATCATGGTGACGTGCTGGTGAATGTAATGTTGATTGTGTGTTAACCAATCATGGTGACGTGCTGGTGAATGTAATGTTGATTGTGTGTTAACCAATCATGGTGACGTGCTGGTGAATGTAATGTTGATTGTGTGTTAACCAATCATGGTGACGTGCTGGTGAATGTAATGTTGATTGTGTGTTAACCAATCATGGTGACGTGCTGGTGAATGTAATGTTGATTGTGTGTAAACACAACAAATAAAAGTCTCAGTATACAAAAAAATCAAAAATGGGTTTTGGCTTTGGCACATTCTGATAGATGAGGCTTGATACTCTTTGACTCACTTCTAAGTTATTACATCACTAGCATGCCGTAAAGGTCTACTGCTTCAATATGCCGTAAAAATTGGTAGAGCCGAGAAAAACAAGAATATTGCAAGGCAATGCTGTTTATGTTGTTTTTGAATGCAAATAAGTAGGGATGGGATCCTTGATGCTGTGATACCTCAATACCCTTGATACTTTATAGTAGAGAGTGTCACATGAGAATATCCGATAGTATTTCATTTAAACATTGTGCTAATGGAGCTTACCCTGCACATTTTTTTATCAAGCACAAAATAACAAAATGTCCATAATAGTGAAACCTTGTTGTTGCGATACAGTTTATTCCATTTTTTCATATGTCTTTTTTGTACTGTCTCTACAACTATTTTATACACCATGTTAAAAAAACCTGCATGCTACAACTCTCAAAACATAAATTTCCCTCATCCTTCGATCAAATATTCTGCCTGAAAGCCAAAATATATTTGGAACAATTGTTTAGCTATTATATATAGTGGATTTTTGAAGACTCGTTCCAGTTATGTTTTTTCTGTATCTCATATATATATATATATATATATATATATATATATATATATATATATATATATATATATATATATTCTCTCTCTCTCTCTCTCTCTCTCTCTCTCTCTCTCTCTCTCTCTCTCTCTCTCTCTCTCTCTCTCTCTCTCTTCTGCCAACTTTAGTAACTTCTTAAAATTTCTTGAAGCAAATCTTAAAGCCATTTACAGAGCCAATCTAGAAATTATTCTCTGTGAAGACTTTATATTGATTATTTAAAAGAAGGCAACCAAATAACTAAACTCGATAGTCTACTAACTACCATCAACTTTAAATCCGTAGTAAACTTTGCTACCGGAATAGAAGGAACCAGTCAGACAGCAATAGATAACATTTTCATTGATAGTAACGCAGTTGCAGAGTGCCATTGTCTCCCAGTAACGTAGTTGCAGAGTGCCACTAATAATAAATGGCTTATCAGATCATGATGCACAAATATTAGTTATGCATTCCATATAAATGCCCTCCAAAAGCATTTCTTATACATAATACGAAATTTTTTGGTGGAAAATGTCTTCCAATTCAAAAGTGAGCTCAACAGTGAGCAATGGTCAACATTGTATACTTGTACTGAAGCAAAGGAAAAATTTAACTCTTTTCTTAACCAAGTTCTCCATTGTTTTGAAAAATATTTCCCATCCCGACTGACCCACAGTAATACAAATCCAAAGAAAAATGTATTGCTTACCAAAGGAATAAAAATTTCCTGCAAAAACAAAAGAAAACTATAGAAGGCCACCAGAACCAGCAGCAAGCAACCCTGACACAATGAATCACTACAGGAAATACTGCAACATTTTGAATAAGGTAATAAAATATGCAAAAAAGGATTTTTTTCTGTAACCTCATTAAGAATTCTCAAAACAAAATAAAAACTACATTGAATATTGTAAAAAAAACACAACAGGAAGAACAAAAGAGCAATGTCCAGTTGTAAACTAAAAGTAAATGACTGCACATCCTCAGACCCTAAATTAGTCGCAGATACATTTAATTCACACTGTTTAATTGTCTTAGAAAACATGATTAAAAAAAAAACATTGAACAAGATATAAACCATATTCCTACACTATAGGGTACAGAATACCCTACTATATCTTTTACAAACACAACTCCACAAGAAGTGGAGAAAATAATTAATTCTTTGCAACCAAAATTATCTAGCAGCTATGATGGCATCAGCTGTAGGTTACTGAAGCAATGCGCTTTTGAATTCAATGTTCCATTAAGCCATATTTGTAATAATATCTTCAACACAGGATTGCTCCCAGACAGACTAAAATGGGCTATGGTAACACCATTGTTCAAGAAAGGCGACAAGACTGAAGTAAACAATTATAGACCCATCTAACTTCTTACATCTTTTTCTAAAGTAATTGAAAAACTAATTTACAGGAGGTTGCTGCAATATTTTGAGAATCACAAAAACTTATCAAATTTCCAGTTTGGCTTTAAGAAAAACACGTCAACAAAAGATGTAATTTTCAAACAAAAAATAGCATTCTTAATGCACTTTATAAAAAGATGCAATCTAATGAAATATTTTGCGACCTCACTAAAGCATTTGACAGTGTAAATTACAACATACTTTTAGAAAAATTAAAGTTTTATAGAGTCTCAGGTACACCAAATAAATACCCTATCCCCACCAGTTGGGGATAGGGTATGGTTCGGCTTCGGCTGTGGCCAAACACTGTAGCTAGGGTCAATTGTCACCTGCTTCTCTCTTGTGAGGTCAGTAGTAATACCCCTTCTAGCCTTACAGCAAAAGGTGTGGGAATAAGTTGCAGGAGACAAAGGCTACGGCCGCTTACAAAGTTACCTGGAGCTGCACCTCAGTCTCTTCAGCATTCTGCCAGAATAACCCCCCAGGACCAAGCTCACACTGCTCGTCAGCTGGAGAGGCTTTACCTCTCAGCTTCCCCCAATCTCTGTTCACAGCCCCCAAGAAGATGCCAGGGACGCCCCACACGATCATCACAGCAATACGTCGAGGGAAGAGGTACCTCTCAGCTTCCCCCAATCTCTGTTCACAGCCCCCAAGAAGATGCCAGGGACGCCCCACACGATCATCACAGCAATACGTCGAGGGGAAGAGGTACCTCTCGGTACTGCAAAGCCTTGGTTCAGGAGACCAAGGAGCACCAACCCAATGAGAACCCACTCGAGCTTCAACAGCCGAAACTCCGCCACGACACCATCTTTGCCAGCCAGTACAGCAGCCACCAACCACCATCACACCTGGGTCAGCAGTTCGGCCCAGCCAATGCCTCGTCAGGTAAATCCGTGACCACAAGTCACTTAGCCTACCAAGTTACCCAACCAGCTGTTGACTTTGTGCCCATGCGCCAAGCTACATGCTCCAATCTTTATACTGGTCGGGCCCCTTCCTTTAGTGAATGAGGGTGGCTGTTAGCCCCATGTGACCGACCTGCATGCCCAAAACAAGTCCCAACCATGACGTTGCCATTAACTGCTCCCGAGCCTGTCATATTTCACAAGGTTTCATGGTGCCCAATGTGGGACAGACGTGTTTTACTTGTGTGCATAGTTGGACCGAACTAGGCCAGTACCATCCTGCGAACAGCAGATACTAGCCGGAAGTCAGCCTGAGCCAACCGGACATCGAGGAGGCCGTAATCATAATCACCCCAATTACTATGTTTGATAGTGAACATAGCCAAGCAGAGGACCAAGATGCCATCATGTTGGCCAACCCATGTACGTGCCGTATACCCACATGCTCTGGCACAGGGGTAAACTCTATTGTAAGTGCACATTGTGAGAACAATTTTCATTATCAGTGTTTATGATGGACAGATGACGAGCGCTATACAGGCGGTTTGGAATTTAGATGTAATGACTGCCGCTCTCGCCAGACCACATATTGAAACTGGATCACTTGCACTGGAAGGGGACTCAACATTTTGCATCGCATCATGTGAACACAAGCATACCGCCATGTAGGTATAGGTTGGTCTGAGGACCTTGTGACGTGAACAGGATTAATGTACCACTGCAAAGTGTGTTGACATGCAGCTGAACCTCAACTGCGCGAGTTCGCTGGTTATCTACACAAAGAACTGATAGCATTAGTGGAGGAATGTGAAAAAGAGTTCCGGTAACACGATGTTCCAACCAAGCAGTGGGTGACACAAACCCCAAAAACAGCTCTGCAGTAAAGCTCAGGAATGGTGGAGCAAGCGTATGGTGAATTTGTCACAGTGGGGGAAGTTTTCTGGAGAGGAGGTTTCAGCCCACCTTACTACAGAGTTCTACGTTCAAACCCAGCATACCGAGGAAGCTGAAATTTTCATTTGGAGTTAAGTGCAAATGTACAGGTGGATTTTTCCAACAGGATCCGAAGAAAGTTGCGTACATAACATAGCCCGCATGCTCCTGCAGAAATTGCAAAACCTTCTTCAAATCCTAAAGCCCCAGACAATAGAAGAATTAGTTGAATGTGCCAGGGAAACAGAATGCACTTTTAAAGCATAGGCTGTGCTAGACAACCCAAGGGTCAGTAGGCCAGCTGAGAACGAGAAACAGGCAGAAAGAAAGGGAGACCCTCCTTCTCCCCCACCTCTCTTTTACATAAGTGCTGGTTTTGCCCTGGTCCAGCAGACAGGCCAGGGGCAAGCAGGGCAGAGGAACCCAGCGGGGGAGCCAGCCCACCCACCGTGCCAAGCAGAAAGTAAACCAGCCAGGCAGGAAACGCCACAACCTGGATGCGAAGTGGGCCTTCACTACCAGGAACCAAGGGCTCGTCTTACAAAGTTTAAGAACAGACCGTGAACCCCCAGAAACGCCTCTTATTAAGGTAGAAATAAATGGCCACAAATTACTTGCATTGTTAGAATCCGCCAACCGGCAATTTTGTATGGAGTGATGTCCTAATGCCACAAAAACGGGCATCCCTCTGGCCACAAATCCTTGTAGTAAGAATGGAAACGCACAATACCACCCTCAAGGTGGACGGATGCACAACTCTTGTCGTAAGTTACATAAACACTCCAGCCCGGCAGATTTTGTGGTGTCACCGGGAATTACAGAGGTTGGAATTTTAGGGCATCCTTGACTGTGCCAACAACAGTGTGTAATGTACTACAGGCAGAGGAGAGTCTGCATGAGGGATAAGCACAGGATCACCACGGATTGGGAACACAACCCCAAAGAGGTTTTACCACCCCCCATTAACCCCAAAGAAATCCACAACCAGCTGGCTGAGCCAAAGTTATCTGAGTGAATGAAAACGTCACACCAGCCGGACCTCGATGGAGGAGACAAAGAGGAGGTGGAGTGGGATAGAATGAACCCTCCTCCAGCACCTACCCGCAGCCCCAAAGAGCACATCCGCCTGCTGCAACTACAGCTGAGCAAGTATAACATAACCTACCACCAGCAGTAAGAATTTGCTATCCAGAAACTTCTCCAAGAACAACCCCGGGACAATGTCGTCTGGTCCCAGAGTGGACAACCTGGGGAAGCACGGCGGATCTGGATACCAAGCAGCCTGAGGGCAGACCTTCACCACCATTACCATGATCATCTGCAAGCTGGACACCCCGGGATTAAAGAGACCTTGCAAGACATTGGTTCGCGATATATTAGGGACGGAACGAGCCGGGACATCCAACAGTACATCAACAGCTGTGAGGCATGCTGCCAGGGCAAGGTCTACCCCATGCTCCAACCAACACCGAAGCCCCGTTGACCGCACTCTGCATGGGTACAGCTTGAGGCCGACCCTAGAAGCACCTGGAACAACTGCTACCTCCTGGTAGTAACCGACCTCTTCTCGTGCAGGGTGGAAGCATCCCCTCTTCCCAGCCAGGAGACGTTGAATATCATCTGCAAGTTCGAGACTGAGATATTTCCCCGCTAGGGAACCGATAACAGACAGAGTTCACCAGCCAGAGCTGGCAGAAGGCATGCAATGGATGGGGAGTTGAGACATAGAACCCCCCCCTACTAACTACAATCAAACCCCACTGAGAGGAGGAATCAAGAGCTGAAGAGGACCCTCCGACTCAGTATGGGTGACAACCATTGATACTAGAACTATCATATCCCAACGATCCTCTTCACCCTACGCAGAAGGACTAATGAGATTGTCAACATCAGCCCCAACCAGCTTATGCTTGATAACAATCTCCGCCACCCAAGAAACTGGCAGTGAGAACAAGAACCCAGCGAGATGCCGCAATCTGAAGAGATACGCCTGGCCACCTTAGCCAAGACGACCCGAGCCCAAGCCCACTATATATAGAGAAAGTAACCGGAATCATGCAGAAGAGTGCAGTGTTCCAGCATGGGTGAAGCAGTCCTCCTTCGCAACCATCCCCTGAGCAAGGGTGGCCAGTTAAACGCTGGCGTGGCAGAGAAGTGGGAGGGGCCTTTCAACATAATGGGAGGGCAAGAAAACATCTATTTGCAGAGGATGTGAGGGGATGCATCTGGAAGACGAATCAGGGGCAGATCCACCTCTTACCTGGAGTAGCAACCGAACACAGTGCCCAACAAACCAGGATCTGAGGTCGACCCAGCAGAAGAGCGAGACAATTACCTAGAGCTCATGCTTGCCGCGGCCAACCTGCCTTCACCCAAGAGACAGGAGGCACAGGTCAGCGCCCCCAGTATAAGCTGGCAAGCTACTCCAGAACGGGTACATTTTCCAGCACCTCGAGGAGCAGTCTCCGTTAGGACCCTGCTCTCAACGCAGACCAGCTTTCTACGCCATGCCACCACCCCAGATGTCACCAGCAATGACTGAGATCTCATAGAGAAGTCCACTGGACAGAGAGCCTCTCCATCGTTATGTGCCACCGAGCCAGCTCGAGGATCAGGCCGAACCACTATGAGCTGATGAGGTATAGTAACATCAAGAGCCTCTACCTCAATCAGCCACCCCGCTCGTGCCAGTCCCGGAGGGCACTACTGCACCAGGAGCAACAGCCAGTGCAACTTCGCTACCTCCTAATCGGGAGGAAGTCACCAGCACAGCAGCACTAAGGGGGCAGAGGAATCTGAAGGTCTCTGCCTCCGACAGCACCCCGGTCCCGACGCTGGATGAAGAAGCAGACAACACCCAAAACGCCCCCTTCACCAGAGGAGGATGTGAAAAGTCCCGGTGAGGTCAGAGAAGTCCTTTGTGTTCTTTTCCATCACCTAAATTTCGCATTTATTTTTAAAGCAATGTTTAAACTATTTTGGTCACTGTTTCTGTAATTTATTTATTTATGTTTATTTGTAATTTTATAATATTCCATGATTTCTCTACCTTCTTATATTTTTAATTTATTGGTCACCTATTATATTGAGCTGGTTTAAACTACTATCGTAATTAAGCAAAAATTTTTTTGTTAATATTTTTTTGCTTATTGAAATAGGTATTAAATGTTAAAGTAACTGTGAAATGATATGATATATTTGTAATTTTGGTATCTAAATTTATTTCCATTTCATACTATTTATTTAGTATCTTATTGATTAAAATGTTTCTTATAAGTTATTTCAGGTATAAACGTTAAGTGCTGCATTATCAATTATCAATGACTTTCTAAAACGACACAAACCAGTAAAATTTTCCGAGCATGCCCACTTCCGCCTTCTTCACCAACCTTTTGATGTCGTGACGTGAGATAAAAGTTAAGCTTTGGCTTCTTCCATAAATTTGGTGTAATCACATGTCTTTTTGCATCTGGTGAGTGATTTCTCTTATTTATGTTGTTCGCCGTCCCTTTTATGTATTTTCTGTGGCTCTCTTGTTTAATTGATGTGTTAATTGTTAATTTAGTGGTCTGCTCTACCCTGCATAATGTTGCGGGCCTGAGACCTTATTGCACGGTCTTGCTGCCAAGGCATGGCAACTCCTTTTTGGATAATGCCTCGTCTTCTTCATGGCTTAAGTTCCAGTCCGCGTAGGCAAGTGGAATGTCCCAAAATGGGCTACGTTCCAGCATCATATTACTACAGGCCATACATTTTTGAACTTTTAGCATGTGCATGTGATTTGGCTAACGATCGTCATGTGGACATTTTTAAAATTATTTTTACTGCACTTAACATGAATCCTTTTGGTACCCACTAAAAGTTTCTTTTTTACTCTATTCAAGAGAGTTCCATGTTATTATGAAAGTCCCTATACATTTCATAATTTACGAAAAGGAAAATATTATTTTGATTTCAGAGTTTTAATTCATTGTGAAGGTCGTAATGTGTTATGTAACTTGACAGAAGAAAATTTTATCTGCCTAAATTTTCTAAACTCAATGTTTAAATTTATCATGAAGGTACTTAATGTTACTCTGTCTTAATGGCATTTCACTGAATTTACGAGTCAAAAACTATGGGATCCCAGTTAAGAGTTAGCAGTTTCATAATAAAAAAATGGGCAATATTTATACAAAAAAAAAGAGAAAGTAATAATGTAAAGGAGTAGATACCTTATTTCCTTATATATTATATTATATCACCACATTGTTATTGTTGTTATATTTGTATAAGAAATAAGGTAATTATTTATGGAAGATAGTACGGAAACTAGTTTGAAGCTTAAATAACACATTGTTGTCACCTGAGATTAGTCTCTCGTTTTACCTAAAATTAATTCATTATCATGACCTTGCTCGTTCACAATTGAAATTCATAAATTACATTTTGTGATATGCTACAGTGATGCATGTGTAATGGGTGTTGGGATGCGAATTTTTGTTTTGCCCAAGTGTTTCTAATAATATTTTGAGGTCATACTCTACACAACTAGATCCTCGACACTTTCTGTTTGTGGCATGCTTGGGGTTATGTCCATTACCGCTTTTTTAGCATTTGAGTGGCGTTAGCCCCAGCATTCACTACAAAGTTGGTAACAGTATCTTGTGGTTGTGTAAAAGTCTGCACCTTTGTGTATGCCTTCTTTGTGTATGTTGTGTGCCTTCTCTTTTTCTGGCTTTGGGATTTTTGTGTGGTCTTTGGAGACACATGCACACACATATTGCATGTGATTTAAAGCTACATAATTTAAGGTATTCTGTGTTTACCTTTTGATTCTTGAGTTTTATTTCTTGTCTTTCTTTGTGTATCACTTTTTTTTTTTCCATTATGGGTACTTTTGTACCCGAATTCCTCCTCAAGGACGAAGTACTCTACGAGTGCACTTTAAGTGATGTTCAACCACCCGAAAACACTGCCACGTCATGTAGAAGCATTTTACGTGCTGCCCTTAATACTGATACTCCTATTAATCTAGAAAATGTTTGCAACCTGAACCCTGAATCGGAGTATTGTATTTGTTCATCCAAAATAATTTCCCTTCAGGAAATATGGGATAGTGAAGATGTATCTCAAAGTATCGCATACATAAACAAAGGCTTACACAACTAAAAATCGAGCACATAATTTGTTCACCAAGTGTCCAGACCAACTTACTGAAGTGCAGGGTCAGTACCTGACAAATATTGTTGCTCAGCCACAATCTTTGTTTGAGTCTATGTGTAGTTTGGAAGCCAATGAATCTCAAAAGACTTCAGCTGATGTTCAAACCACTGTGGTTGCTGAACAATTGGCCACTCTTACTGGTCTTTTTACTGTGTCCACCACCATTTCAGTTTCTAGATAGTAAGATAACCTAGTTGGAAACCCTTCCACTTCCAGCGCTGTCTCACATACACCTTCACACGGTGTTCCTTCTCACGTACCAACCACATCATCCACTCCACCTTTTAATACTGTTTTACCACCACACCACTCATGTCAGCTGCAGTAGAACAACAGGCAAAAATTTTATGTCACCCCATTTTGGCAAAATTACACATCCCTTAGAGATTTCCTGGCCACTGATGGTTTGCAAGTACCAAAATTATTGGAATTCCTAAAAGTCATAGTAAAATTACATCAGAGCAAAACTGTGCCAGAAACCAAACTTTTAGAAATTATTTACCACTTCATGCAGGGTCCCTTGAGGGAAAGAACCAGACTAGCCATCACTCAACAGTCCACCTTTGGTGATTACCATGCATACACCCACCATTACTTAATTCCGTCCAGACTGCTCACACAGTTACAGCTGAGAATGTTAACAGATTGCAAGAGCCTGATTATCTGTGTATGTCAGTAGTATTAAAGATGGTGCTGCTGTTTTGTGCTTGTCGTTATCTGAAAGTGATATTGTCAACACCATCTTGGAGGGTCTGGAGCCTCTAAAGTGATTTCATTTGGTGTTTGTGGGGAAACCAAACTCTTTTGTGGATTTGGACAGAGTTTGCAAGCACTCACAAAACATTAGGTATGATGATCAAAAACATGAGACTTTTTTGAACAGGGCTGATACCCTAATAAATCAGGCCCTAGCTCAGATAAGAAGGGAAAGTCACATGACTCTGATGTCAGTGCTGTAGATACTGACAAGTCACTTAATGTATCTGATGATAAGAGCAGTGCCACAAAAGATTCAGCTAGTAGTATGCAGACATGCTACTATTGTAAACAAACTGGTCACATTATTGCTAAATGTCCTAAGATTCAGGCAAAAAAACAAGTCTCACGGGGACGAAATTTGAGCGTTCATTCCCACCAAGCTGGCAACTTCAATTCCCAAATCAATGCTCACTTAG